>CM022301.1:485385039-485789797 GCA_011799875.1 Thinopyrum elongatum | reverse complement strand
TCACAACACAACTCTAAAACATAAAATAAAGTCATACAAGCTTAATATTACAAGCCAGGGCCTCGAGGGCTCGAATACATAGCTCGATGGCATACAAGCGTCAGCGGAAGCATTAGATATCTGGGTACAGATATATTACATAGAGAGAATTAGGCCTTCACAGAGGCGGGGTAAAATAAAATACTACGATCGAAAGGCGTAGGCCTCCTGCCCTGGACCCTCCGATCCTACTCCTGGTCGTCGAACGGCTCCTCGTAGTAGTAGTACTCGCCAGGCGGGTAGTAGTACTGGTCGTCGGCTGGGGCTTCTGGCTCAGGGGCTCCGTCGTCTGGTGGCATCAAATGGAATATGGGGGAAAAAAAAGAAAATAAAGCAAACGTGAGTACTCATCCGAAGTACTCAGCAAGCAAGGATCTACACTACGTATGCATCATTGTCAAAGGAATGGCTGAATATGTGGACTGGGCTGCAGAAATGCCAGAATAGAGGGGGAAAGCCTAGTCCTATCGAAGACTAGCATCTTCAACAATCTTCAGCAGTCTTTCAGCATTAGGAGAGAGCAGATTACATAAGTAAAGTAGTAGTAGTAGTATCATCAACCTCGACCTGAGATCCTTTCTCGACTCCCTGCGAGAAAGCAATCCCAGAGCCGTACTATCCAATTCTCATCACATGTTCTAGTTGTACCGATCGGGATACAACTCCGAGTGTCCGTTACCGTAGGACAGGCTATCGATAGAAGTTTCTTCCCTGCAGGGGTGCACCAACTTACCCACCACGCTCGCTTAACTCCGGCCGGACACACTTTTCTGGGTCATGCCCGGCCTCGGCTAAGCAACACGCCGCAACCCGACCAAATACCTAACAGAGAGGTCAGCACGCCGGACTAACCTATGCCCCCAGGGGTCTTGGGCCATCGCCCCGGGAACTCTTGCACGTTACGTGCACCGCCGGTGAGCAGACCTAGCAACCCCTTATACAAGCGCGGTTGCGTTCCCAGTCCAACCCAGCGTGTGCCGCATCAGTCGCTGACGTCCATTAAGCTCCGGCTGAAGTATACGACGCAGAACGCCCATACTATGCCCACGTGATGGTTAGTGCTATCGGGCCAGAGGCCCCTCGGATCAAATATCCAAATCGTAGTGGATTAGGAGCGCGCGGAAACGAGCAGAGACTCACGATCGATGTGACCCCGTCGCCCCGTCTCGAGGACTTGCGGCAAGGGCTAAGAATGCCCGGCCACGCCTCGTAGTTATCTCGCGGGCACCATCCAGGTCAACCCGACTCCACCTCACTTCGCAATAAGCTCGCGCGGGTACCCCTCAGGGCCGACCCGTCTTTAGTATCATGGTTCATAGTCAAGTCATAATATCCAAGGTAACTGTGTGTCTGACACCGAAGGGAACCCTGAGGAATCACCCTCGATGGAGTTCCCGCTCGATGTTATCATCAAGGTGAACGAAGGAGGAATCACCCTCGAGGTCCACACTTGAGAGGTTGCACGACGATGTCGTTATCGGGGGTGGTGTAGGAGGAATCACCCTCGCTTACCACGACCGAGTAACTAACCTACAAGGTTAACATCAGAAGTGCTAACGAGGTATCACCCTCGGCACTCGACGGTAACCCAGCAGTGTCGGCAACTAAGGGGAAGTGAGGTGCGGTGCCAGGGTCTAGTCTTCAATCCCGATGGTCGGGTCTTCTGATGTCCAGCAGGGCAGTCGGGATCAAGTGGGGGTCTCTGTCGTGTCTCTACCCAGCCTATACTAAGCAGTCTAGGATAACCAGTAAGGTAACAAAGCAGGGTACAATAATCAGGCTATGCAGCAGATATAGGAAAACAGTAGCAGTAGCAGTTCTAATGCAAGCATAAGAGAGAAGGGAATAGGCGATATAGGCATGCTCAAAATGGGGGTGCTTGCCTGTTTGCTCGGGGGCAAGGGCAAGGTCTTCAGTGGTATCGTCGGGGACGTAGTCGTACTCCTGTGCGGCGTCTGCCTCGGGAGCTACGTCAACGTCGGGGTCTACCGAGAGAGAAGAGGGGGAAGAAACAGGTAAACATAATGCAAACAAATGCAATACGGTGCGTGTGATGCTATGATGCAGTGCAGGGTTGCCTAATTATGCATCTAAGTCATTTTAGTTATTTTTAGAATTATTCTGGGATTTAATATCCGACGTGTGTGCACTATTCATCTGCCGGATTCGGGTCCGGAGTTACGAGTTCTTCTACGTAGGGGGTTCCGATGGAGAAACAGACGGCACGATTAGACTCGTCTCGTCGTTCTGAGCAACTTTCATGTTTTAACTTTTTCGATCCGAGCTACGGTTTAAAAGTTATTAATTTTTAAAGATTATTTGAATTTCTGGAATTATTTTATTTATCAGAAAATGAATTATGACATCAGCATGACGCGCTGCTGGCGTCAGCAAGTCAACAGTCGGCTGACTAAGTCAAATATGACATGTGGGTCCAGTGGGACCCACATGTCAGCCTCTGTTTAGGCTAATCAGTGGATTAATTTAATTACCAGGGTTAATTAGGGGGTGGACCCCACATGTCAGTGAGACATTAGGTTAATCTAATTAGTTTCTAATTAATTAAATCTTTATTTAGGTTAATTAGTCGCGGGGGCCCACCTGTCAGTGGCTCTGGGTCGGCCACGCCAGCATAGTTGACTTGGTCAACTAGTCAACGCGGGCCCCTGGGCCCACGGGTCAGTGACCCAGGGCGACCCACGTGGCGGCCACGTCGGCGCCGGCGCCGGAGATCGCTCCGGCGACCAATTTCGCGGCGGCCGCTCGCCGGAGTTCGTCGGATTTGCGTTTTAGCGCACTATTTCGCGCGCGGTTGACAGCGTTCGAACGAGGACTCGACGCCGCGTCCATCTATGGTGTCGGAACGGACCGGGGAGGCCTAACGTGACGGCGGCGTCGACATCGGCGGCGAGGTGCTCGGGCGAGCGACGGAAACGGCGACCCAGCGTGCAAACAAGTGAAGGAAAAGGCTAGGCGGGGTCTACTCGTCGCGGTGAGTGTGATGGTGGCGCGCACGGGACCATTTGGTCACCGTGGCCACGCCGGCGACGAGGTCGCGCGACTGTGAGCTCGGGCGTGAACGGGGCGGCGTCTACAGCTCGGGAACGACGAGGAGAAGAAGCAGGGAGGGAAGGAGAGGCTCACAACGGTGGTAGCCGTTCAGAGCCTGCTCGGGGCAGGCGCGGAGCGGCTGGATTCGCCGAGTTCTCGCCGGAGTCCGAGAAGAAGGGGGCGGTGCGGCTCGGCGTCTCTGGGGCTCCTCGGCTCCACCGAATGGCTCGGGGCGGCGTAGTCGAGGACGGCGGAGACGGTGGACAGCTCGGCGTGCCCCGGGGATGACGGTGGCCGCGACGGAGGCGAACGGCGGCGAGGCTGGCGCTCGGCCTCTCTGGATCTGGAGGGGAAGACGGGCGGAGCGAGAGAGAGGAGAGGGGAAAGTGGCGAGGAGAGCCAGGGGAGACGCACGGGCCTCGCCCTTATCTCCTCGCGGCTGTCGGTGGCGTCGGTGCCGTCGCCGTGTCGCCGCCCGGCTGGCGCGCGCGCGCGCGACCAGGGCGCGGCCGACACGGGGAGGAGGGAGGAGAAGCTGGGCCAGTTGGGCCGCGACTCGGGGCACTGTGCACTAAGGCCCAGTGCACAGTGTCCCGCTTTTGTTTTTCTGTTTTAGCTTCTCCATTTTCTTTTATCCTTTTCTGTTTCAAAATGTTTAGGGCACTTGTGCACTTTTGAAAAATGTGGGAGTTGGCCCAAATATTGCAATGCAATATTATCTCTCACCAAAAAGTGGTTTGGACAAATTTGGATTCCATTTGAGTTTGATATTAATTTAATAGATGTAAATAGTCTGTTTTGAGTGCTGTTTCAGGTTGTTTCACTCACTTAGCTAACTCCAAAAATAATGATTATGATTTTGCCATGACCACTGGATTATTTGCTAATTAAATAACATTTCTCCAGCAGAGTTTGATCAACTTCAATTTGCACTTTGGAATTTAATTTGATTTTCAGATTTTGAATTTGAATTGGATTATTAACCCAAATGATTTGGCACGGCAAATGATGATGACATGGCATTATTAACAGCTGATCACTGTGGCCATTACAAGGGGGTGTTACAAATTCTCCTCCTCTAAAAGAAATTCTCGTCCCGAGAATTTAGGAGGTAGAAGGAAAGAGTCCGGGATATTCTTCCCGAAGATGATCCTCGCGTTCCCAAGTGGCTTCATCTTCAGTATGATTCGACCATTGCACTTTTAGGAACTTGGTCGTCTTCTGACGAGTACGACGCTCAGCTTCGTCGAGGATGCGGATCGGATGCTCCTTATAGGAAAGATCATCTTGTAGCTCGAGCATCTCATGATCCACTGCACGGTGCGGGGATTCCTTGAAGCACTTACGGAGTTGCGACACGTGGAAGACATCATGAATATGGGAGAATTGCGGTGGCAACTCCAATTTATATGCCACCTGTCCCCGTCTAGCCACGATGCGGAAAGGACCAATATAGCGAGGAGCTAGCTTGCCCTTGATTCCAAAACGACGGGTGCCCTTCATTGGAGTGACACGAAGATAGGCTTGATCACCAGGTTGATAGATCACACCCCATCGCTTGCGATCATAATTACTCTTCTGACGGTCTTGAGCTGCTTTGAGATTCTCCCGGACAATTCGGACTTGTTCTTCGGCATGCTGAATGATGTCCGGTCCAACAAGAGGTCGTTCCCCAGTTTCTGACCAATTCAGAGGGGTTCGACATTTACGTCCATAAAGAACCTCAAAGGGGGCCATTTTTAAGCTGGCTTGATAGCTGTTGTTATAGGAGAACTCGGCATACGGAAGAGATTCCTCCCATTTCTTACCGAAGGATATAACACAGGCTCGAAGCATGTCTTCAAGCACTTGATTAACGCGCTCAACTTGGCCTTGGGATTGGGGATGAGAAGCTGAACTCCAGGTAATATGAGTTCCCATTGCTTTCTGCAAACTTTCCCAGAAATGGCGAGTGAAAATACTGCCACGGTCTGAACTGATTTCCTTGGGAATACCATGGAGTGAAACAATTC
Source organism: Thinopyrum elongatum (assembly GCA_011799875.1). Taxonomy (NCBI): domain Eukaryota; kingdom Viridiplantae; phylum Streptophyta; class Magnoliopsida; order Poales; family Poaceae; genus Thinopyrum; species Thinopyrum elongatum. Next base: position 485,784,695 of record CM022301.1, on the reverse strand, counting down.
TGGAGATATATAGCTCTGCTAGCTGACTAGCAGTAATAGTCTCCTTAACTGGCAGAAAGTGTGCAACCTTGGAAAGTTGGTCAACGACGACAAGAATAGCATCGTGACCCTTCTGAGACTTGGGAAGACCAGTGATGAAGTCCATTTGCACTTTATCCCACTTCCATAGAGGAATAGGGAGCGGTTGCAGAACTCCAGCAGGTTTCTGATGTTCTGCCTTCACGCGACGACAAACATCACACTCGGCAACATAACGAGCAATATCTTGCTTCATTCTAGACCACCAGTACCTTTGACGAAGATCTCGATACATTTTGGTACTACCCGGATGGATAGATAGCGGTGTATCATGGGCCTCCTTCATGACTTTGTCAGTCATCAGCTCGAAGCGAGGTACTACAATGCGGTCTCGGAAGTACAAGGTTCCATCTTCAGCAATCGAGAAATCCCTGTACTTTTGGAGGTGAAGCTCTTTCTTCATTAGATCAATTTCAGCATCCTTAGATTGCGCAATCTTGACAGCTTTCTCAAGATCTGGTTGTATCACAAGGTTATTAAGAGAACCTTGCGGAATAATGCAGAGATTCAGCTTGCGCAATTCTTCATATAGCTGGGGTTGAGCTTGCTTTACCATGAGGTTGCTACAGTATGACTTGCGGCTCAAAGCATCAGCCATCACATTAGCTTTGCCGGGAGTGTATGAAATTCCACAGTCATAATCGGTGATTGTTTCCAACCAACGCTGCTGACGAAGATTAAGTTCCGGTTGAGTGAACAAGTACTTCAAGCTCTGATGATCGGTGTAAATCTCACACCGATTACCAAGGAGGTAATGACGCCACTGCTTCAAAGCATAAATGACAGCAGCAAGTTTGAGGTCATGCACTGGGTAATTCTCTTCATGTGGACGCAGTTGTCGTGAAGCATAAGCAATTACTCTTCGCTCTTGCATTAGGACGCAACCTAGTCCTTGGCGAGAGGCGTCGCAGAAGATCACAAAATCTTTGCGGGAGTCTGGAGGAGCAAGGACTGGAGCAGAAGTCAGCTTGTCCTTGAGGGTCTGGAATCTTTCCTGACATTTGTCTGTCCAATCAAACTTAACGCCTTTGTGAAGCAGATTAGTTAGGGGCTTGGCAATCTTGGAGAAATTTTCGATGAATCGGCGACAATAACTTGCAAGCCCGAGGAAACTTCTGACTTGCTTGACGTTCTTCGGAGGGGTCCAGTCAAGAATAGCCTGAACTCGCTCCGGGTTAACTGCAATACCATCCTTGGAGATGACATGTCCAAGGTAGGTTACCTCGGAAAGCCAGAATTCGCACTTAGAGTACTTGGCATATAATTGGTGCTCTCGAAGTCTCTCCAGAACTAGTCGAAGGTGCTCAGCATGTTCTTCTTTGCTCTTCGAATAAACCAGAATATCATCCAGATATACCACGACGAATTTGTCGAGGTAATCCATGAATATGTAATTCATTAGGCGGGAGAATGTAGCTGGAGCGTTTGTTAAGCCAAACGACATGACTGTGTACTCGTAAGAGCCATAACGAGTAACGAATGCAGTCTTCGGAATATCCTCTTCGCGAACACGGATCTGGTGATAACCCAACCTCAAGTCGAGTTTAGAAAACACCGAAGATCCAGCGAGTTGATCATATAAATCGTTGATCCGGGGAAGTGGATATTTATTCTGAATGGTTGCCTGGTTGATAGGACGATAATCTTGGACCAACCTATTCGTTCCATCTTTCTTCTTGACGAAAAGAGACGGTGCTCCCCATGCAGAGGACCTGGGGCGAATGAAACCCTTCCTTAAGGATTTATCAATTTCCTCCTTAAGCTCGATGAGGTGGTGCGGAGGCATCTTGTAGGGACGCTTCGCAATAGGAGTGGTGCCAGGCTTCAAGTCGATGACGAACTCGACAGCTCTAGCAGGGGGTATTCCTGGAAGTTCTTCTGGAAAAACATCTGGGAAGTCACAGACCACTGGGATATTCTCGATCCCATCAAGTGGAGAAGCATTCAACGCGTTCAAGGCATAAATTTGAGCCTCAGCGTTCTGGGTAAGGTGAGCTTGATAGTTCACTATCTCGTTCGAGGGATGTAGAAGGTGTACCACTTTAGTGGCACAGTTGATTGAGGCGTAGTGGGCCTTCAACCAATCCATTCCCAAAATAAGATCAATACCAGAGGAGTTGAGAATAATGGGGGATGCTCGGAACTCTAACCCTTCGATATTAATCACAACATCAGGGCTAACCAAGGAGGTTTGACAGTGTCCCGCGGGAGTATTTACTCGTATCTTTTGGGGTAGCATATCACATTTAACTTCATGCATGAGTGCGAATTTATCCGACATAAATGAATGCGATGCTCCTGAATCAAATAAAACGGATGCAGGTACTGAATTAACGAGAAGTGTACCCATCACAGTATCTGGTTGATTTAGAGCTTCAGACATGTTGACGTGGTAGTACTGCCCACGACCATAAGAAGGTCTGGCATTATAGTTGCGCTGTTGGGGAATACCACGGCCAATACCACGGCCAGCAGAAGGGAGAGCCAGTTGATTCTGATTCTGAGAACAATCTCTAGCACGGTGACCTGGCTTGCCACACTTGAAGCATAGTCCGCTGTCAGGACGAGGTGCTGGAGCTCGAGGTGCTGGAGTTGGCAGAGGCTGTCTCGGTGGTGGAGGTGGCAGGCGTGGTGCAGCATAAGAGGGCCTGTTTGCAGGAGCTGCTGAACGGAACATGCCTTGGGGAAACCAGATGCGTCGCTTCTGGGAAGACGAGCCCGAAGATGAGCCCGATTCACGGGTGCGTCTGGACGCTTCCTTGTGCTTCTTAAGTCCAGTTTCAACCATGATGGCCTTATTCACCAAGGTGGCGAAATCAGGGTAATCTTGAACAAGAAGGGCTAACTGAATGTCATGGTGCAGTCCTTCACGAAACTTCTCCTGTCTGCGTTCATCAGTAGGAATGTCCTCTTCAGCGTAACGAGATAAGTCTAGAAACTCGCGCTGATAGACTTCCACAGTCTTGTTTCCTTGGACAAGGCTACGGAACTCAGCCTTCTTCCTAGCTATGATAGCTAGAGGAATGTAGCGGGCACGGAAAGCAATCTTGAACTCTGCCCAAGTGACGACAGTACCAGGCGGCAGAGTCTGTCGGTGAGTGGCCCACCATTGGGCTGCGGGACCCTTAAGAAGATATGTCGCAAAAGTGACATAGTTAATTTCAGCGACACTAGCAGACTCCATCTCATGAGAGATATCACGCAGCCAGTCATCTGCATCCAGTGGGTTGACTGTGTTGCGGAAAAACGATGGACTGAGCCTCATGAACTCTGGTAAGGTAATGGATGGTTGCTGCTGATTAGCATCAGGACGAGGGAATTGCTGCATAATCCCCGTCATAAACTGGCGGTTGAGTTCAAACTGTTGCATCATCGCTGCCATGTAATCAGGTGGTGGCGGCGGTGGCGGGTTGTTGTCAGCCATCCTGCTATTCCAACAGGGGTATTTCAGCGATAGCTTATGCAAGTGTTTAACAATAAACATGAGGTAACTCGACATTATTGAAAGAGTGCAATAGATGCTAGAAGTAGTCATTAAGACGTACAGATCCATACATAGTCGGTTACATTCGGGCAGCATAACGGCGCAAATTGAAAAGCTAGACATGCTAGGCGGCGCGCAGGCACGCGGTAAGGAAGTACACAACGGGACATAGCAAAGGCTACATCAACATCGGAGAAAACCACTGAAACGGGGTAACTGCAAGTGCGGACGATGGACGTTCGTCGCAGAAGGATCCTGCGCTCCATGGGCACTCTGATGCAGAACCCGGTCTCGAGAAGAAAGAAGAGGTCCACGTGCAGGCGTGTGACCTCCCACAGCAGGCCAGACGATCCCTGATGGCATCTCAGTCCTGCTCGGGTAAAGAATGTACTCCGGATGCATCCCTGCACGAACAGCTGGTAGCAACTGTGTCATAGCCTCGTAGTAGCATGCTCGAGTGGCAAACAACTCAACAGCAAGTGCACGAACAGTGCGATCCAAAGCCTGAGTGCACTGAATCAGAACCTGCGGGTCGTAGCGTCGAGACTCGTACGGGGCACAGATAGCTGTGTAAAATCCAGTACCATCTCCAACAGGTGCATACGGAATGTACCGAAACACAGTATCATCCAAGTTAGCACTGTGCTCTCCTCGGAGACGTGCGACAGCAGAGTAGGCGGCATCATGTACTGCCATCTCAATCGTCACGCCTAATCCATGAAAAAGGTGTAGCTCGGTGTCTGAGTTGTTCTGCTGATCATAAATCCGAACTTCAGCATAGTACTGTTCCTGGTTGAATTCGCGATAAACCTCATAGACCATGTACTCGGGATACCAGCGGTAACCCAGTCTACTCAGGAGGGCGATCAGAACAGCTGGAAATCCAGGGGCATCACGAGCCCAAGTGCGAAGCACAAGCTGGGTCGTAGGCCGCGGTGGAAATAGCCGATCCATCTGAAACAGAAAGGTTCAGGGTTGTCATAAGACAATGAGAAATATAACCAATCTCGGAAGGAAAGGTTAAACAAAACAATGGAAAGGAAAATGATTATCAGACTAATCAGATCAAAGACAGGGAAATCGCACTGAATCCAGCTCTCCGGGTGGATAGAATTAACGAGATCCTAAATGTCGGTGTTAGTAAATTTTATTAAACCCGAATAGAAGAGAGGATAGAATCCCAGAGTAAAGACGAGGAATAAAAGATCCTAATACCACCCAGTTGGCGACGTGGGCCCGTAAGCCACATAGCCAAGTTAGTAAAACAATTTTTGACCACTAGACTCAACTTCGGCCAAGGAATTGGAAAGGGGGAACTCCTAGAGGCAGTCGGCTCTGATACCAACCTGTGACGACCCCGGCTTAATCGTGCACTAATCATACACGCAAATGCGCACGATCAAGCCTAAGGACTCACTTGAAGATATCACAACACAACTCTAAAACATAAAATAAAGTCATACAAGCTTAATATTACAAGCCAGGGCCTCGAGGGCTCGAATACAAGCTCGATGGCATACAAGCGTCAGCGGAAGCATTAGATATCTGAGTACAGATATATTACAGAGAGAGAGATAAGCCTTCACAGAGGCGGGGTAAAAATAAAAAAACTACGATCGAAAGGCGTAGGCCTCCTGCCCTGGACCTTCCGATCCTACTCCTGGTCGTCGAACGGCTCCTCGTAGTAGTAGTACTCGCCAGGCGGATAGTAGTACTGGTCGTCGGCTGGGGCTTCTGGCTCAGGGGCTCCGTCGTCTGGTGGCATCAAATGGAAAAATGGGGGAAAAAGAAAATAAAGCAAACGTGAGTACTCATCCGAAGTACTCAACAAGCAAGGATCTACACTACATATGCATCATTGTCAAAGGAATGGCTGTATATGTGGACTGGGCTGCAGAAATGCCAGAGTAGAGGGGGAAAGCCTAGTCCTATCGAAGACTAGCATCTTCAACAATCTTCGACAGTCTTGCAGCATCAGGAGAGAGCAGATGAACATAATGTAAAGTAGTAGTAGTAATATCATCAACCTCGACCTGAGATCCTTTCTCGACTCCCTGCGAGAAAGCAATCCCAGAGCCGTACTATCCAGTTCTCACCACATGTTCTAGTTGTACCGATCGGGATACAACTCCGAGTGTCCGTTACCGTAGGACAGGCTATCGATAGAAGTTTCTTCCCTGCAGGGGTGCACCAACTTACCCACCACGCTCGCTTAACTCCGGCCGGACACACTTTTCTGGGTCATGCCCGGCCTCGGCTAAGCAACACGCCGCAACCCGACCAAATACCTAACAGAGAGGTCAGCACGCCGGACTAACCTATGCCCCTAGGGGTCTTGGGCCATCGCCCCGGGAACTCCTGCACGTTACGTGCACCGCCGGTGAGCAGACCTAGCAACCCCTTATACAAGCGCGGTTGCGTTCCCAGTCCAACCCAGCGTGTGCCGCATCAGTCGCTGACGTCCATTAAGCTCCGGCTGAAGTATACGACGCAGAACGCCCATACGATGCCCACGTGATGGTTAGTGCTATCGGGCCAGAGGCCCCTCGGATCAAATATCCAAACCGTAGTGGTTTAGGAGCGCGCGGAAACGAGCAGAGACTCACGATCAATGTGACCCCGTCGCCCCGTCTCGAGGACTTGCGGCAAGGGCTAAGAATGCCCGGCCACGCCTCGTAGTTATCTCGCGGGCACCATCCAGGTCAACCCGACTCCACATCACTTCGCAATAAGCTCACGCGGGTACCCCTCAGGGCCGACCCGTCTTTAGTATCGTGGTTCATAGTCAAGTCATAATATCCAAGGTAACTGTGTGTCTGACACCGAAGGGAACCATGAGGAATCACCCTCGATGGAGTTCCCGCTCGATGTTATCATCAAGGTGAACGAAGGAGGAATCACCCTCGAGGTCCACACTTGAGAGGTTGCGCGACGATGTCGTTATCGGGGGTGGTGTAGGAGGAATCACCCTCGCTTACCACGACCGAGTAACTAACCTACAAGGTTAACATCAGAAGTGCTAACGAGGTATCACCCTCGGCACTCGACAGTAACCCAGCAGTGTCGGCAACTAAGGGGTAGTGATGTGCGGTGCCAGGGTCTGGTCTTCAATCCCGATGATCGGGTCTTCTGATATCCAGCAGGGCAGTCGGGATCAAGTGGAGGTCTCTGTCGTGTCTCTACCCACCCTATACTAAGCAGTCTAGGATAACCAGTAAGGTAACAAAGCAGGGTACAATAATCAGGCTATGCAGCAGATATAGGAAAACAGTAGCAGTAGCAGTTCTAATGCAAGCATAAGAGAGAAGAGAATAGGCGATATAGGCATGCTCAAAATGGGGGTGCTTGCCTGTTTGCTCGGGGGCAAGGGCAAGGTCTTCAGTAGTATCGTCGGGGACGTAGTCGTACTCCTGTGCGGCGTCTGCCTCGGGAGCTACGTCAACGTCGGGGTCTACCGAGAGAGAAGAGGGGGAAGAAACAGGTAAACATAATGCAAACAAATGCAATACGGTGCGTGTGATGCTATGATGCAGTGCAGGGTTGCCTAATTATGCATCTAAGTCATTTTAGTTATTTTTAGAATTAATCTGGGATTTAATATCCGACGTGTGTGCACTATTCATCTGCCGGATTCGGGTCCGGAGTTACGAGTTCTTCTACGTAGGGGGTTCCGATGGAGAAACAGACGGCACGATCAGACTCGCCTCATCGTTCTGAGCAACTTTCATGTTTTAACTTTTTCGATCCGAGCTACGGTTTAAAAGTTATTAATTTTTAAAGTTTATTTGAATTTCTGGAATTATTTTATTTATCAGAAAATGAATTATGACGTCAGCATGACGCGCTGCTGACGTCAGCAAGTCAACAGTCGGCTGACTAAGTCAAATATGACATGTGGGTCCAGTGGGACCCACATGTCAGCCTCTGTTTACCTAAACAGTGAGTTAAACTAATCTAATTAGCTAATTAGGCTTCTGGTCCCACATGTCATAGACTCATTAGGGTAATTAGTTTATTTTTATTTCTAAAACATTTTAATTAGATTAACAGGGAGGTGGGGCCCATGTGTCAGCGACTGGGCCGGTCCAGTCAGCAGGGCTGACCGGTCAGCTGGCCGGTCGGGCCCCTGGGGCCCACGGGTCAGTGACCCAGGGAGTGGCCCCGGGCTGACCACGCCGGCGGGCACCGGAGTAGCTCCGGCGAGCCATTCCCGCGGCGATTGGTCGCCGGAGTTGACCGGAATCGAGCTACAGAGCTCTGTTCGAGCTGCGCTTAGGCGCGTTCGCTAGCTGGTGATCTCGCGCATCGAGCTGGGGCACTTGCCGGACCAGGGGATGGTCGGAGCTGGGCCGGCGACGAGGTTTGGCGGCGGTGGAGTTCGGGAGATCGGGGAGACGGCGTTAGGAGGCACGTGAGGCTCGGGCTCGAGCTCGCCGGGCTCCTGGGAGCACCAGGAGCTCAACGTTGACCTCGGTTGGCGTTGACGAGGGCCACATAGACGGCACCGAGCCCACCGGCGGCAACCAGAGCACGGGCTCGGGAACAGCTAGCTACGGCGCGCGTAGAGATGAACGCAGGGGAGCGGAGGACGGGTAGCTCACCGTGCGGCACGCCGAAGGCCCTCGGAGGTTTAGTAGCTGCAGCCTAGCTCGCCGGAGATGGAGGAATTGGCGGCGACCCGAGGTGGAAGACGACTCACGCGCGGGCGATGCGGTGCTCCTCCGCTCCGTCTGGTTGCTCCAGAGGTTGCAGAGGTCCACGGCGCTCCTTCCTGGCACCTCCAGACGACGTGGGGAGGCCGGCGGCCACGGTGGTGCCAAAGCGCGGCGACGACGGCGCTCGGTGGCTGGATCTGGGAGGGAGCGAGGGGCGGAGCGAGCGAGGGAGGAGAGGGGAAAGTGGCGAGGAGAGCCAGGGGAGACGTCGGGCCTCGACCTTATCCTCTCGGGTGGCTGCGGCGTCGGTGGCCGTCGGCGTGTCGCCGCCCGGCTGGCGCTGGCGCGCGCGGCCAGGGGCGCGCCGACACGCACGAGGAGGAAGGTGAGGTGGGCCGCTGTTGGACTGGGCCGCACACTGTGCACTTAGGCCCAGCCAACAGTAGCGTTTTTTTTTCTTATTTCTCTTCTCCCTTTTCTTTTATCCCTTTTTCTGTTTCAAAATGATTAGGCCACTTGTGCTCTTTTGAAAAATGTGAATGTTGGCCCAAATATTGCAATGCAATATTATCTCTCATCAAAAAGTGGTTTGGGCAGATTTGGAGTTCATTTGAATCTGTAATGATTTTAAATGAATTAATATTGCTGTTTTGGGTGCTGTTTCATCTTGTTTGAGTCACTTGCCCAACTCCAAATATTTTGATATTGATTTTAAAAATGTTCCTGAATTATTTGCCATTTAATGAACATTTTCCCAACAGTGTTTGATCAACTTTATAATTCACCTTTGAATTTGAGTTGATTTTCAGATGTGGATTTGAATTGGATTATTAACCCATACGACATGGCACTGCAAATGATCATGACTTGGCAGTTTTAACAGAGTGTCACAGAGCTTATTACAAGGGGGTGTTACACGCCCGAGCCGCTCCGCCGTGATTTTGGTCGCCGGGGCATCGCCGCCGGCGCCCGCGCTGACGTGGCCGGCCGGGGCCACCCCCAGGGTCACTGCCTGGTGGCCCCAGGGCCCAGCTGGCCCGGTTGACTTTAGTCAACACGCTGACGTGGCGTCCCAGTGACGCTGACATGCGGGCCCCACCGCAATTTAATTAATTAAAACATTTTTTATAATTAAAGATAATTAGTTTAGTTAATAAGTCACTGACAGGTGGGGCCAGCTGCTAATTAACCCTCTGATTAGTTTTAACTAAATCTATTTAGTCACAGAGACTGACATGTGGGTCCCACATGTCAGGTTTGACCAGGTCAGCGTCGCTGTTGACCTGCTGATGTCAGCAACACGTCATGCTGACGTCATAATTCAATTCTGTTAATAAAAATAATTCCAGAAATCATTTAAACTTCGAAAATTAATAACTTTTAAACCGTAGCTCAGATCGAAAAAGTTAAAACATGAAAGTTGCTCAGAACAACGAGACGAGTCTGATCGTGCCGTCTGTTTCCTTGTCGGAACCTCCTACGTAGGAGAACTCGTAACTCCGAGCCCGATTTCGGTAGATGAATAGTGCACACACACCGGTTAATAAATCCCAGATTAATTCTAAAAATAACTAAAATGACTTAGAGGCATATTTAGGCAACCCTGCACTGCATCATAGCATCGCACGCACTGTGTTGCATCTGTTTGCATTATATTTACTTGTTTTCTCCCCCTCTTCTCTTTCGATAGACCCCGACGTTGCCGTAGCTCCTGAGGCAGCGCCACTCCGGAGTACGACTACGTCCCCGACGACCCTGCCCTTGCCGCCGAGCAGACAAGCAAGCACCCCCATTTTGAGCATTCCGATATCACCTAATCTCTTCCCTCTTATGCTTGCATTAGATGTTACTGCTGCTGTTACCATCCTATATCTGTTGCATAGCCTGTTTAATTGTAGCCTACTGTTGATACCTGCCTGTTATCCTAAACTGTTTAGATAGGATGGGTAGAGACTGATCAGAGACCCACTTGTCCCGACTGCCCCGCTGAACTCTCAGAAGACCCGAGCAACGGGATCGAAGATTAGAACCTGGCACCGCACGTCACTTCCCCTAAGATGCTCGACACTGCTGGGTTACTATCGAGTGCCGAGGGTGATACCTCGTCAGCACTTTTGATGATAACCTTGTAGGTTAGTTAATCGGTCGTGGTAAGCGAGGGTGATTCCTCCTACACCATCCCCGATACCGACGCCGTCGCGCAATCTCTCAAGTGTGAACCTCGAGGGTGATTCCTCCTTCGTTCACCTTGATGATAACATCGAGTGGGAATTCCATCGAGGGTGATTCCTCAGGGTTCCCCTTCGGTGTCAGACACACAGCTACTTTGGATATTATGACTGACCACTGAACTTTGATACTAAAGATGGGTCGGCCCTGAGGGGTACCCGCGCGAGCATGAATGCGAAGTGATGTGGAGTCGGGTTGACCTGAGAGGTGCCCGCGAGATAACTACGAGGCGTGCCCGGGCATTCTTAGCCCTTGCCGCAAGTCCTCGAGTCGGGGCGACGGGGTCACATCGATCGTGAGTCTCTGCTCGTTACCGCGCGCTCCTAATCCACTAACGGTTTGGATATTTGATCCGAGGGGCCTCTGGCCTGATAGCACTAACCATCACGTGGGCATAGTATGGGCGTTCTGCGTCGTATATTTCAGCCGAAGCTTAATAGACATCAGCAACTGAGCGGCACACGCTGGGTTGGACTGGGAACGCAACCGCGCTTGTATTAAGGGGTTGCTAGGTCTACTCACCGGCGGTGTACGCAACGTGCAGGAGCGTTCGGGGCGATGGCCCAAGACCCCTGGGGGCATAGGTTAGTCCGGCATGCTGACCTCTCTGTTAAGTATTTGGTCGGGTTGCGGCGTGTTGCTTAGCCGAGGCCGGGCATGACCCAGAAAAGTGTGTCCGGCCGGAGTTAAGCGAGCATGGTGGGTAAGTTGGTGCACCCCTGCAGGGAAGAAACTTCTATCGATAGACTGTCCTACGGTAACGGACACTCGGAGTTGTATCCCGATCGGTACAACTAGAACTTGGAGATGAGAACTGGATAGTACGGCTCTGGGATTGCTTTCTCGCAGGGAGTCGAGGAAGAATCTCTGGCCGAGGTTGATGACTTTACTACTATACTTTACATTATGTTATTCTGCTCTCTTCTAATGCTGCGAGACCGTTGAAGATGTTGAAGATGCTAGTCTTCGATAGGACTAGGCTTTCCCCCTTCTATTCTGGCATTTCTGCAGCCCAGTCCACATATACAGCCCCTTTGAAAATGTTGCATATGTAGTGTAGATCCTTGCTTGCTGAGTACTTCGGATGAGTACTCACGTTTGCTTTATTTTCCTTTTTCCCCCTTTATCCATTTGCCGCATCCAGACGACGGAGCCCCGGAGCCAGATGTCCCCGTCGACGACCACTACTACTACCAGCCCAGAGAGTACTACTACTACGAGGAGCCGACTGACGACCAGGAGTAGGATCGGAGGGTGCAGGGCAGGAGGCCTACGCCTTTCGATCGTAGCTTTTATTTTACCCCGCCTCTGTGAAGGCTTACCTCTCTTTTCTGTAATATATCTGTACTCAGATATCTAATGTTTCCGCTGACGCTTGTATGCCATCGAGCTATGTATTCGAGCCCTCGAGGCCCTGGCTTGTAATATTAAGCTTGTATGACTTTATTTATGTTTTAGAGTTGTGTTGTGATATCTTCAAGTGAGTCCTTAGGCTTGATCGTGTGCATTTGCGTGTATGATTAGTGCACGATTAAGCCGGGGTCGTCACAACGTGGAGCCCTGGGATCCACAAAACCAGGGGGCTGTCGCATGTACACCTCTTCCTGAAGAACACCATGAAGGAAGGCGTTTTGGACATCCAGCTGACGCAAGCACCACCCACGAGAGACAGCAATGGAGAGAACTAGGCGAACAGTGACGGGTTTGACGACTGGGCTAAACGTATCATCATAGTCCAGACCATATCGTTGTTTGAACCCCTTCGCAACAAGTCTTGCCTTGTGACGATCAACTGTACCATCCGCCTTGTGCTTGAGCTTGAAGACCCATTTGCAGTCGATCACGTTGACGTTGGACGGTGGTGGAACCAAAGACCAGGTGCCATTATGATGAAGAGCATCAAGCTCGAGTTGCATGGCCGCACGCAACGCAGGAGAGTGGAGAGCTTCACGATGATCAGTGGGTTCCCGCGAGGCGAGAAACGCACGTCGAGACGGATCGTACGTGACCGTTCCATTAGTCCATTGCATGGCCTTGCACGTGTTGTCACGTAGGCGAGTCACCATGGTGTGGCTGGGCGGAGCAACAGAGTCGCGCGGAGCAGAAGATCCAGGCGGGAAATCCTCCTGGGATCCCACACCAGCGACAGGGCCCGCGGGACCAAGATCCTCCTGGGATCCCGAGCCGCTAGTTGGCGAGGCGGCAGGGTCTGCAGTCGAGGCCCGCCCTGCGGGCGGAGCGGCAGCCACGTGGGGCTCGGCCCGACGCGTGTTGGGCTGGAGAGAGACCGGCCCAGGCGTGGACCCCGCCACTGGCGCGGGTGGAGCAGCGGGTGCGGGTGGAGGAGAGACCGGCCCATCCGTGGGCGCCACGCGGCCCACTCCGAAGGCCGGGGTACCGCCGCTGCCCGGCGCGGGGGAGGGCGCGTCGCTGTTTGCTGACAGCATGGGATCCAAGACCGGATCAGCCTCGGATCGGAAGCCAGGATCCTCCTGGGATCCCGTGGTGATCTCGCATGGGATTTTTTGTGCCGTGGGAGATCCTGCATCCAAGTTAGCACGCGAAACAGGTGTACAATAGTTCATGTGGTCATGCGGAAACAATAATATGGCATGTTCTGCAACCCTAGGTGGTACGGGAGAGGGGAGAGGACTAGCAAATGGAAAAACCTTTTCATCGAACGTGACATCGCGAGAGATGTACACGCGAGCAGTGGGCAAGTGTAAGCACTTGTAGCCCTTGTGACGAATGCTATACCCGACAAAGACACATTGTTGAGATCGAAAAGCAAGCTTGTGTGTGTTGTAGGGACGCAAATTTGGCCAACACGCACCACCAAACGTACGAAGAGATGTATAGTCGGATTTAGTGTTAAACAATTTTTCCATAGGACTTGTGTTGCCAATGACACGACTAGGGAGTCGATTGATAAGGTAGAAAGCCGAGAGATATGCCTCATCCCAAAACCGAAGGGGCATAGACGCATGTGATAACATGGATAACCCCATGTCAACAATGTGACGGTGTTTCCTTTCGGCAGAACCGTTCTGTTGATGTGTGTGTGGACAGGAAACGTGATGCATAATACCAAGTTGGCGAAAAAAGGTGTTGCTGAGTTTTTCGTACTCACCACCCCAGTCGGATTGAACACATAGAATTTTGCGAGACAAGAGGCGTTCAACGTGAGCAAGAAAATCACGAAAAGCATCAAACACATCACATTTCCGTTTGAGAAGATAAATCCAAACAAACTTACTATAATCATCAATGAATGAGACATAGTACTGGAACCCACCAGAAGAGGTTTTGGCAGGTCCCCACACATCCGAAAAAATAAGTTCTAGAGGAAAGGAAGAAACACTCGATGATCTAGGGAAAGGTAGCTGGTGTGCTTTGCCTTGTTGACAAGCATTACACACATGGGTCAAAGACCGACTAGACGAAGCTAGCTTATTTGAAGATAAAATGTGCTGGACAACTTGCGTGGAGGGATGGCCAAGTCTTGCATGCCAGTCTTCAGCAGACAACCTAACCGAAGACAAGGCACGAGGAGGTGATGGCCGAATGGGATAAAGCCCATTCTCACATCTGCCTTGAAGTAGAACCCTCTTGGTGATCAAATCCTTCATAAGAAAATGAGTAGGGTAATACTTTAGATAATCACGATTATCAACGGCAAGACGATTGACGGAAAGAAGATTTTTGTCAGCATTAGGGACATGCAAGATATTACGAAGTTTCAGATTTGCAGAGGGAGTAGGAAGAATTGCATGGCCACGATGAGCTATGTGCAAACCTGAACTGTCGGCTGTGTGGATGCGATCCCTCCCTGGGTACTTCTCCCGGATCGTGAGGCGATCTAGGTCGCCGGTGATGTGGTCGGTGGCACCGGTGTCAGTGAACCAGGCGGGATCTCCTAAGATGGAAGGAGGAGATGCAGCAGCGAGAACAGCCATCTTGGAGTGTTGGGGCTGGAAGGCGTGGTTGTAGCGCTGGCCGCACTCGCAGGCGTAGTGCCCAGGGCCGCGGCAGAGATGACACTGGACACGGTTGTCACCGCGATCGCCGTAGTCGCCGCGATCACCGCCCCGGTTGCCACCGAAGTCCCCTTGCGGGTGCGCACCACCACCGCCACGGTTCCCGTGGTCACCTCCGCGAGAGTTGTTGTAGCCGCCGCGATCACTGGCGTGGCCGCGACCCTTGCCGCGGTGGTTGCCCTTGCCCCGATTGGCAGGGTTATTGGTGTTGTTGCCGTTGGAGTCCCGGGCGACGAAGTTGACGGAGGAGCCGCCGGGATGAAGACGAGCGGCGTTGTACTCACGACGGCGTTCGAAGGCGATGGCGTGAGAGTAAAACTCCCCAAGCGACATGCCATCAAGACGAGTCGTGGCAGTAGTGATGAGTGGCTTGTAGTCGCTGTCGAGGCCGGTGATGACGGCGGTGATGATGTCCTCATCACGCATGGCGCGGCCGACGGCAGCAAGCTGGTCGGCGTTCGCGCGGATCTTGGCGAAGTAGTCCGCCATGGAGAGGTTGCCCTTCCGGAAGACCGCCATGTCCAGCTTGATCTGGACGATGCTGGCACGGCAGTGGATGTTGTACATCTCCTCGACATGCGCCCAGATGGCGCGAGAAGTGTCAAACCATGCACCTGCTGCAGGACTTCATCGGAGAGAGAGGCGAGGAGATAACTGAGAACAATCTGGTCCTGGCGGTACCAGTTGGCATACGCTGGGTTTGGAGCACGCTTACCCTTGTCATCAGGGTCCAGGAGCTTGGCAGGGGCTGGGAGGGTGCCGTCGACGTAGCCCGTAGCTCCGGCGATGCGCAGAGGAGGAAGGACCTGAGCTCGCCATAGGAGGAAGTTGGAGGTGGTGAGCTTGGCGGTGATGAGGCTAGCAGACGGAGGAGGGACGGCGGAAGCCGGCGGCCCGTTGAAAGCGGCGGGCAGGAAAAGGGTTGTGAGAGCAGCGGAGGAGGAAGCAGAGGCCGTCGGGGAACCCATCGTGCGATTACGCGTGATGGCCTGATACCATGTAAAACAAAAGAAAGAGATTAGATTCGGCACAACCCATAGGGTGGCCGGTGGAACGTTTATATATCCTGCCTCTAGGGCACACGGCGTAGCCGAGATTACATAGGTTGTTACAAAGGATGTAGAGATAACTACAAATATTAACAGCCTCCTAATCCTATAACAACATTCTGTTTAACAGTACGTGCTACGGCGGATCAGACCGCCACCACCACCACGCCACCCCCAGATTCTCTCGCCGCGCCGCGCCGTGCCGGGTCATGGCCGGTCACTGGCCACTGCTGACAGACAGCGTGACGAGAGGGGGTCTCCCTTCTTCGGGGCCGACCCGGTTCAAAGGCAGTGCAGTGCAGGGGAAACAAAGCGCCCGCTAAAGTGACGGACAGCTTCCCTTCTCACCCTACGGCAAAGATAAGAGAGCCTACGTGCACCCACCCCCACCCGGTAGCTACGAATAGCCAGTGGTACTGCTACTACGCGCTGGGTGGTGGCCGGGCTTGTGTTTGTGTGTGCACTGCAGAGGGAGGGAGGGATTGACTGGACTGGCTTTGGCTGGCTCCTAGAAACCCGGGCTGCGCGGCCCGCCTGGCTCGCCGCGCTGCCGCTCTTCTCCCGGACATGACCACCGATCATGGAGGCGATGCGATGCGATGCGGTGACAGATTCTCTTCCGGCCGCGACCCCTGTCATCTCTCTATATTCTCTCCGTGTGTTGTGATGATGGCACGGCCCAGCCTAGAGTAGGCTGCCCTAGTTTTGCCTCTAGCGTCACTGTTCACTTACTGTACCATGCGTTATTGGCACAACTGTTCATATATTCCTCCAGGTTTTCTTATCCACATGTCACGGGTACGTACTTCATTGAGTTATTAGGAAAACGAACGCAAGGGATGTTTCTTCTTCTTCTTCTTCTTCTTCTTCTTCTTGGACAAGGCAGCTTGGAGATCAGGCTCATGTTCATCAAGTTGGATAAATAAAGAAAAGGATTGCTGCTGTAGTAGAGTACGTTGTGTCCGTGAGCACGGATGAGGACAAAGCGAAGTTTCCAAAGCCGCGGTACGAATGGCGCATCATGAGTCGAGTTATGGATGAAAAGAAGCGTCTCCCTCCCTGCATCTGCATCATGTTGTATCAGAGTCTGGGCACGCTGAAATCAATCTGAGTCCATCGATCAGCAGCGACAGCGGCGAGCGTATTGCCGAGTGGGTGGCCATCGCGGCGGTCGGTCAGTCACTGTGCCCGTCTGTCTGCCTGCCGAGCTCGCTTTCGGAGCTCGGGAAAGATGCACAGACGGACGGATGGACGGCCCGACTTGACGGGTGCGGGCAGCAAGCAGCAGGGCATACGTAGAGTGGAGTGACAGGGACGCGACGCCAGGAAACAAACTCTTGTACCTCCTCCTCCTCTTCTGCGTCCATTCATCCTTCGTCTTCGTCTGGATGTGGGCGCACGCAGAGCAGCGCAGGACTCGATGCGCGTCGGGAATATGGGGTGTGGGGGAGCCGTGTCTTTTCCCGCGCTCTCGATCGGTCCATCCATCGCCAAGTCGAGTTGGAAGCCCTCCGCAGCAGCAGGCAGGAGGCGCGCCCTGCGACTGCGAAAGGCGGAAACGAGACAGAGAAGATTAGAGCGGGGTCCTACGTGCTTTGCCTAACGTGATGATGGGTCAATCCGGGGGATTCGTGCCCCTCTGCTCTGTCTGCAAAGCACCGTCGTGAACCTGTTCAAAAAGGTTAAAGGCCCCGGACCGCAAAGGCACGCGCTGGCCCTCCCCTCGCCAGAAAACATGCACTTTTTTCTTGAAGAAGAAGAGAAAACATGCTCCTTGTGCACTGCGCCGGCCCGGGCTGCTCTTCCTTGCCAAAATCCATCCAAAAGCGTCGTAGAAAACCCTCCCTTTTTACCATCGCCACCGCTACGGCTTGGTGAATTTCACGCCCAACAGTTCGGCGCGGGATTTCGATCTTTTTTCCACGGCATTCGAAAAAGGCCGCTCGCGGTGCTAGTGGTAGTACTACGGCTTGATGAGTCTCAGAATTTCTTGCAAAAGAGAGGAGGAAGATGGATTTCAGATCAGAATGGTCTTGTCGTTTGTCGGGCCATTCGCTTCACCCGGGAGCAGCGGAGTGGAGCGGAGCTAAACAATTGGCGCTGGGATACGTCACGGCTTTATCAGATCGGCCCGGGGGCGCTTTATTCCTTTCCTCGGAAGGAATCCATGCATGGCGCGGGGAAGAGGAGCTAGCGAGTAGCCGAGCACGACAGTAAAAAACAAACTTGGTGTTCCCGATCCAATCCATCGGCATCGCCCATCGATCCGAGTGCGGGGCAGAAAAGAACGAGAAGAGAAGAGAAGAGAGGAGAGATTCGAGGGGGAAACCGCCATGATGAGGCCCGATCGCGCCCCAAGAGAACATTCTCATGCATCAGATCTTTGCCCGATCTTTTTGTTTAATCGATCGCCTGCCTGCCGGAGCCCAAAGTTCATAGGGCCCTGTGCTGCGCGGCCAGGCCACCAGGGAAGGGAATCAAAGACCGCCCGGCCCGCCGGCCGCCCAGATCGGCCGGTGCTATGCATGCATGCCGTTGCCATGCACAGTGTTCGTTGCTAGCGCTGCGACGCGATCACGCGATCGAATAAGATACAGAATGCCTTGGGCGGCACGAGGGGGAAACATTATGCTGCTGCTAATATATATTCTCTTTGTCCCAAAATAACTGTCTTAATTTTGTCATAGCTTTAATATAAAATTGTACTAAGCTTGAGACATTTATTTTGAGATGGGGGAGTATGCTCGTAGCGTGATCGAACGTACGTACTACTACTCCGGAGTGCTGCGCTCTGATCGTCTCGGCGTGTATCATTCACGAGGTGTGAGTGTGATACTAGATAAAACAAGAGGACGGCGATCGAGATCGTACCCCGGAGACCGGAGCGCGTGATGATTGTGTTCTGCAACACGCGTTTTGGGAATTCGGCGCTGCTTGGACTCGGACTGGCCACGTTCCCTTTCTTTATGCGGAGGTCTGCACCGCTGCAGATTTTTCGGGCTGTTTGGTTTATGAATTTTACCAAAGATTGACACACGTAAGGTTACGCAAATTTGACCAACTTAGATGAGTGTTTGGTTCAAGCCACACCTTAGGCAAGCCACACTTGGGCTCCACATGGCACAAAAAGTATGGCAAGATTCTCTTAGGCTTGCCAACTTGTGGCTCTCATTTTGATAAACTAACCTTAGGTAAGTTTGGCAAAAATATGTGGCAAAGTGTGGCAATGCTAGTCCTAGAACCAAACAGCCCCTTTATGGGGAGCTGTTGTAGTAAGAGCATCTACAACCGGACCTCTCAAATCCGCCTCATACGCCCGGGCTGACCGGCATCCCTCATATCCAGCCCAAATATGGAGCGGATATGGGGGCGCCCGGGCACGCCCGTCACGTCGGACCCGCCAACCCGACCTCACCCCAAATTGCACCAAATCCCCCCATTCCCGAGCTGCCGGATCCATTTGCTCTCTCCTCTGTTCTTCCTTCTCCATGCCGTCCGACTCGCAGCTCCGCCGCCGCGCCCGCTCCGCAGTCGTTCCCAGGCTCTCCGCCGCCAGCTCCGAAAGAGCGCTCCCGTCCTCGCCGCGGGGGACGTTGTCGCCGGCCCGGACGCCACCGTGGTACGTCCGGCAACTCTCCGGCTCCGCCTTGCGCTTGATGTGTTCGACACATTGACCGACCGAAATTATTGTGATTTTGTTAGGTAAATGATGGATTCCAATGCTTCGTCGGACGAGGAGTATGGACCGACGGAGCTTGACCAAATGATTCAAGATGAGTTTTTCGATTCGTCGGATTCGAACAAAGAAGTGGACATGATCATGCTCATGAGCATGCAAGAGGAAATGGACCGGCAAGTGAAGCATATTCTCAACTTCAAGGGCTCAATCAAAGGGAGAAGAGTGATCAACCGGGACAGGGTGTCCGGAGCAAAGCTACTGCACAATGACTACTTTGCTCCCACACCTGCTTTCTCGGATGATCCATGGTTTCGCCGTCGTTTTCGCATGCGGAAACCATTGTTTTTGCGCATTGTGGAGGGAGTGGAGGCACACGACGACTACTTCAAGCTGAGAAGGGATTGCTGCGGCCAACTCTCTTTCTTGGCCAAGCAGAAGTGCACGGCTGCTCTGAGGATGCTTGCACTTGGTACTGCTGCAGACGCCGTTGGTGAGATGGTCAGGATGGGGGAGAGCACGTGCCTCAAGACTACTGTCAATTTTGCTCGTTCCGTGGTAGAGGTGTTTGGACCGGAGTATCTCAGAGAACCAAATGCGCAGGACACGGAGAAGTTGTTGGCTATTGGAGAGGCAAGGGGGTTTCCAGGAATGCTCGGATCAATTGATTGCATGCATTGGCAATGGAAAAACTGCCCAAAGGTCTGCGGGGAATGTATCAAGGTCACACCAGAGAGGCCACCATCATACTAGAAGCGGTGGCATCACATGACTTATGGATTTGGCATGCTTTCTTTGGAATGCCCGGTTCTCACAACGGCATCAACGTGCTTCAACGATCTCCGGTGTTCAGGAGGCTTTGCAATGGGGAATCACCGCCGTGCAACTACACCGTCAACGGCTGGGACTGCAACGGGGTACTATCTTGCCGATGGTATCTATCCTCAGTGGGCGGCTTTTGTGAAGACCATATCCGAGCCGCGTGGCAATAAACAGAGTCACTTTGCAACAATGCAGGAAGCGGCTAGGAAGGACGTGGAGAGGGCATTTGGTGTGCTTCAAGCTCGTTGGGGAATTGTGCGGAGCGCTGCAATGATGTGGGAATTGGAAACTTGGTGGCAACTGATGACATGTTGTGTTATTCTGCACAATATGATTGTAAAGGACGAGGGTGATGGTGTAGCCCAAACCCATGATTTCGAAGCACCCGGAGAACAAGTTGAAATCCCGGAAGATCAAGATGCTGCTTAGCTTATGAACTTTCTGCAGATGCATTAGAATCTTCGAAATCAGCAGGTGCACACGCAGCTACTCAATGATCTTGTGAAGCACATGTGGATCCACAATGGCAACCAAGGAGGCAATGATTGAGTTTGGCACTTCAAATAAATTTTATGTAAAAGCTATGTATGCTTGATACCAACAATTGCTATTTACGTGCGACATTGTGTTGCATGATCGGCGTGCATGTATTTGCATGGATTTGAGAGTCCGGATTTGAGATATGTGGATGCACAGAAGGAAATATGAGGTCCCGTTCGGATGCACCCGCGGGCGTGTCCGGACACGTCCGGGGGCGTTTGAGGGGACGGATTTGCCAAGTGCTCTAAGAGCATCTACAGCCGGGCAGCCTAAACCCGCCTCAACATCCGGACGGATGGCCCGGTCACTGACCGGACATGAAATTTCGACCCAGACGGGCGTCTCAAACGTGCCTGAAACGCCAGGGCTGACCAGCACCCCTCATATCCAGTCTAAATATGGAGTTAATATGGGGGCACTCGGGCGCGTCCGTTGACCCACTTGCAGCGACAGAAGCTCCTTCCTCTCTCATCGGTGCACCCAAATTTTAGTACCACATCGCCGCGCGAAGCGGACACTGACCGGCTTAAATAGCCGCGCCGGCGGATGCGGCAAGCTTCTCTGTTCTTGTGCAGGTCTATCATTTCTCGCTGTGTGAACGAGAAGACTTGACACTAGACTGCATTTCATCAACTAATGATTGTTCATCAAGTGTCAAGTTCGCCTCGCTCATGTGCGTTGGTACCCCTACTACAATGACAGTAGATTTTTTAGATTTTTATTTTGTTCATCAATTTTTATCGACACATTGTGATTCATAAAAGGCAGCACTGACATGAATGTTTCCCTTGCCAAGGAGTTAGACCGAGATGACTTGACACTAGACTGCATTTCATCAACTAATGATTGTTCATCGAGTGTCAAGCTTGCCTCGTTCATGTGCGTTGGTACCCCTACTACAATGACAACAGATTTTTTAGATTTTTATTTTGTTCATCGATTTTTATCGACACATTGTGATTCATAAAAAGCAGCACTGACATGAATGTTTCTCTTGTCGAGGGGTTAGACCCTGACTATGAATCTTCTATGTGATAAGCATAGAAGATTCATAGTGATAGTTGATAACCCACAAGTATAGGGGATCGTTTGTAGCCCTTTTCGATAAATAAGAGTGTCGAACTCAACGAGGAGCTAAAGGTAGAACGAATATTCCCGCAAGTTCTATCGACCACCGATACAACTCTACGCACACTTAACGTTTGCTTTATCTAGAACAAGAATAAAACTATTTGGTAGGTGAAAGGATAAGTTTGCAAGAATAAAACTAGAAGTACTTTGCAAGAATAAAACTACGAGTAAAATGCAAGACAATAAAAGTAGATATATTTTGTCAACAAGAAAGTCATTTGTCGCTAGGTAATTGATAACTAGGCCGGTAATCATTTTTGCAATTTTACACGAGGGAGAGGCATGCGCTAACATACTTTCTCTACTTGGATCATATGCACTTATGATTAGAACTCTAGCAAGCATCCGCAACTACTAAAGATCATTAAGGTCGTAAAACCCAACCATAGCATTAAGTATGAAGCCCTCTTTCCTCCCATACGCAACAACCCACTTATCCGTGTTCAGGCTTCTGTCAGTCCCGCAACCGACAATAAGCAAATCATGAACGTATTGCAACACCCTACAGCGGGGACCCCTCACGTTTGCGCGAGACGGAGGGCACCGTAGGACAGCACCATAAATAAAATATACACTCAAACCAACCACGATCATCAATTAGCCCATAGGACAAAATGGATCTACTCAAACATCATAGGATAACCACATATCATTGGGAAATAATATATAGTGTTGAGCACCATGTTTAAGTAGAGATTACAGCGGGGAGAAGAGGTGTTACACCGCTGCATAGAGAGGGATAGAGTTGGTGTTGACGGCGGCGAAGTTGTTGGTGTAGATCGCCGTCATGATGATTGCCCCGGCGGCGCTCCGGCGCCACTGGGAGAGAGGGGGAGAGAGCCCCCCTCCTTCCTCTTCTTCCTTGGCCTCCCCCCTAGATGGGAGGAGGGTTCCCCCTCTGGTCCATGGCCTCCATGGCGGCGGAGGGGCAAGAGCCCCTCCGAGATTGGATCTGTCTCTCTATTCTCTTCTGTTTCGCATTCCTGTTTTCTTGCCCTTCACCGTTTCTTAAACTCCTGGAGATCCGTAACTCCGATTGCGCTGAAATTTTTACATGAATTTTTTCCATAAATTATCTTTCTTGCGCCCGAAGAAGGGCCCCAATCGACTTACAGGGAGGGCACAAGACACCTGGGCGCGCCAGGGGGTGCCCGGCGCGCCCTGGTGGGTTGTGGAGGCCGTGGGCCTCCGTTAGCGTTGATTACACACCCCAAAAATCACATATATTCCAAAATAATTCTCTGTAAATTTTTATCGCGTTTGGACTTCGTTTGATATGGATATTCTGCGAAATAAAAAACATGCAACAAACAGGAACTGGCACTAGGCACTGGATCAATAGGTTAGTCCAATAAATCATATAAAATATAGCCAAAAGTATGTGAAAGTTGTATAATATTGGCATGAAACAAAAAAAAATTATAGATACGATGGAGACGTATCAACAGTCTATTTTCTTAACAAAGGATGCAATGATGTCTGAAGCTTATAGCTTCTCGACGACCCGACTATTTAAGCCGGTCGACTAGCTCGTCACGCAGCGAGGTGGAACTTATACGGGTGTGAAAATTTTAAGTATTGAGTAATTTTCGGGGTGTTTTGACAGCCCAGCCGGCCCAAGACGGACGGGATGATCGTCGTGCAAGGCTCTGCATGTAATAGATGCTTTGGAAATAGGGTATGTGATCGCAAATAGTAAACTTTTATCTGAGCAAGGTTTGTATTGGAAAACTTTACCGGGCACTTGTTGTTGAAGTCGATCATGATGAAGCAACCAAGTGGCTTGTGTGGGTATTTACACGCTTGGCACGATACCATGCACTTCTCCACATAAGGTCCAAGCCCCTGCGAAAATAACACACAAAATAAAATCATCGATTCGGTATACGAACAGATAAATAAAAGAAAACATAGTTGCTAAAGAGAATTATTGGCTATAGAGTTTCAGAGGTAGTTAACAGTAATTACAAAGCTAATAATCGGTTAGAAAACAACTCATCTACCTCAGACATCGAAAATGAATCAATTGGAGGTGTTGTTGCCTTCATACGGGCGCTCAAACGGCCAGTTACGGTCGTATGGAACGCTATCGTTCTTTCTGTGGAGATGCTCATTGTGGACGCCAGGTGAAACAACCGCGCATACGAGCGTGAGTGCTCGTACGGTAGGCCGTCTTTTGCTTTGGTCTTCTTCTCTCTTGCGTCCACGAACTCATAGGGGCGCTCAAACGACCGGGGCGGTCGTATGGAACGCCGTCTTTTCTCCTGGAGCTGCAGAACTACATGAAACTTTTTGTGCTTCCTCGTGATGGTAGGAACATAGCAATATTGCAATAAAAATAGGAGGAGGTATGCAACAAATTAAAGGCTACCGGCATGCTAGAAATTTTACCAATGAGAACAATACGAAACCAACTCAAATAGCAACTACTCTAAAAAAAGTGCCAATGCGATCATGAAATGCATCTAGACTCAAGACACAAAACTAAGAAAGACACATACAGACTTCCGGGTTACCTCTCAGGCAGTGCTTTCTTAAAAGCCATATAGGTAGGCTTCGGTGCTCCATAAGGTCATCGACCCGGATCCTAAGGGATATCAACCCCGAGTGTGAGACCTACCTCCAACCGGGGTTGGGAGTACCTCATAGCAGAGCTCGGACGGAGGCGCACTCACTTACGGTGCATCGGCATCATATATGTAAATCCGTACTCGCTCTTGGCCGAGTACCGATGCACCGGACTAAGTGGAGATGCCTGAAACGTTAGTGGCTGCAACATCACAGCAATGTTATAACCAAGAGGATGAGGAGCTGCAGGTGAGTCATAACCTTTATCTCTTTCATCAAGCAACACATTAATTATATCAAAACAATTACCATCGATGGGAGTTTCTGGATAGTCCATCCTTTATCTCCGTGTTCCTCTGGATCATTGTTTTCCATATTTTCCTCTTCTTGTGGCTCGATGGTATTTTCTTCATGTTCATGCATAAGGTTATTTTCCTGGAAAATATTGACTAGGAGATGGTGGCCATCCGCTTCTCATAGTTTATAACCAAAGGATTTTCATCAAAATTATTATCTAGACAAAAGTTATAAACTTCTCCCACCAAGTATTCATGCTTAGTCAACGAAGCATGTTCTTCGGCGAACCTGCCAATCCATATTAAAAGCTCATATGATATAAGCAATAGCATCATCTCCTCAATTACCTCAACATCTTCAGGAGTATGTTCAAAATGGTTGAATGCTCTCACAACCGAATTTGGGTGATCTCTGCAATAAAAGCTCATGTGGAGAAGAGATTGGCATTGAATGCAACCTTTAGGAATATCATTAGCTCTAATCTCAAAATCCATAAATTTCTTACCCATTCTTCTACCTTTGTCGGTTTTCCAGTATTCTTTAAGTATCATGTGTTTTTCACGACATTGTTCCATTGCAGGCTCCATGTCTTCATCTGACATCTCAAAGCAAGACATTTTTTGTATTTTTGGGTTAAGATAAAAATAGTAAGATAAATAGCAAAAAACAAAATAAACTAAGTGCGAGCGGATAAGTAATGACCAAGCACTATGCTCCCTAGCAGCGGTGCCAGAAAATGCTTGATGTCCTGCAAGTGCACAGGGCTGTTTTTTAGCACTTACTTGTGATAAGTAGAGTGTCTAACTCATAGGAAGCTTATAGGAAGGCACCACAAACCCCGCAATTATGTTGTCACTTTCATGCAGCCACGTACGCACCCAAACCGGAGTTTGGAAATAGTCTACTCTATAAGTTGTTAGGGAAACTAGTGAAAAGGGTAATTCACTAAACTACTAACAAGAAGAGAAAAACAGTAAATAGAAGATGCAAAGTTAGTGGTGAAGGTGCTTGAGTAATAAAGTGTTCTCGAGGGTTCCGGAATCGCTACCACATATGAACTATTGTATCCTCTAGTAAGTGGGCGGAGCCGGGTACAGTGCACGTAATACTCTAGGTATCTTCGTGCCACGCACGCCATCGTCATGGGTACAGTACACATTCTACTCTAGGTAGACTTCGTGCCACTCACACCACCGTCTTAGTCTCCTCATAGGGTTACAACTCATGACAATTAAGGGTTGCCCCATGGACGCGGTCTCTCTAAGGGTTCTCAGTAATCTCCAATCCTTTGCAAAGGCAAGGAACCATGGCTTTTACTATCACCTCAAATTACCCCAATATCCCCAACCATCACAAGGATTGTAACATACTTCACGACACAAGGCACAAATGTGAGTGAGCAGTCCTCTCAACATTCGCGAAGGCTACTAACCCGAATCATGAACAGGTCATATTGGATCGCAACAAATATCATATAGGGTTCAACCATATCCTCAAGAACAAGTACAACTACTCAAACATAAGCATAAAGGTTAGGGACAAGTTACAAGCCGACATCAAGCCGGTGAAGGGAGAAGGCATGGTGGTGATGGCGGCGGCGCGGTGATGATGATGATGATGGTGGTGGCCGCCACGGAGGTGATGGAGATGGGGGCGTGGTGGCGCCGGCGTGATGGCACCGGCCCGAGGGCTGGTGCCCATGGTGGTGGAGCCTCCTCCTTCTTCCCTGGGCTTGGTGAATAGGAGAGATGGAGCGTGAGAGGCGGCTGCTAGGGTTGTGGATGGCATATAGAGAGAGCCTCCTAGCCTCCACTCTTGATGGGCTTCATCCAAGGTCTCTCCTTGAGCCTAATCCACTCCCAATCTCTTCTTTACGAGCCAAGGATCCCGTGGGATCGAACGGGAACGAAATCGGTGAAGAATCCCGTCTCTAAGGGAAACTTTTAGAGTTGTGTGCACATCAAATGACCGCCAAAACGACCGCGCATGGTCGTTCGAAACACCGTCTTTTACTCTGATCTCCTCCGGTAAAACGGCCGCCATTTGTTCAGACGAACTTGGAATTTGACGTTCTTGGACTCGTTGGATTCGTATGAATGACGCCGATCCATTTCAGGTCTTAGATATTGATTTTTTTCTGACCTCCGAAATGGCTAAGTCTGCCTCCTAGGTGTCTCCATATCGAACCGCTCCTTGCCTCCTTGGTTCTTTCATCGTGCTTGGTCCTAGGTTGCCCCAAAACACCTGTAGACACAAGAAAACATGGAAAACTAATAAAACCAAATAAAACACTAAATGTGCAATGCTCACAATGATAAGTGCAAATACTGGTAAACATGCATTATGGACAACTATTTGGTTCAATGGGACATGATATATAAAGAGAACATGCAACAAATGAGCTCTAAAAATGCGTAAAATATAGAGCCATCAATTGTCTGTGTATTTTGGTGAGGTAGTATATACTAACTGATGCGGAGCATCCTACGTTCATCCCCATGGACATTCCATCATCACCACGAACACCAAGTGGACCAATGACGAGAGCCCATGCACGTGATATCGAAACCGAGGTTACCTCTTTCCTCTTCGAGCTCCCTTTGGATTCACATAAGAAATGGCTTCTACATCAATCCGAAACATTATGTATTCTTAAGTAGCGAGGAGAAGACCGTGAGGAAGCGTGGAGGGATCACCAAGTCAACACGGAGTCCCAAGGAGAAGGAGAGGAAGAGGAACCCCAAGGCGCAGAAGACCGGAGACCTCCTGGACACCCCGGGTGCCCGGACAAGAGGACCCCCGGGTGCCTGGACATGCGGCCGCGGGGTGGGCAAAGCCCCTGGACACCCCGGGTGCCCGGCCTCTCCACCCCGGGTGCCCGGTCCCTCCACCCGGGGGCCACCCGGGTGCTCGGTCCTCCTACCCAGGGTGCCCGGCCCTGCCCCAGGCGCCACCCAGGGTGCTCGGACCCCTTTACCCCGGGTGCCCGGACCCCCCAGACCATACTCGCGAGCATTACGGGAAATGACCCATGTACCCCATTTTACCCCCAAACTTCTCCTAGTCTATAAATAGTGATCCCCTAGCTCAAAATTAGGGATAGCAAAGTATTGGATAGACATTGAGAGAGCTTTGCTCATCTTCCCCTCCCCTTGGAGATCAAGATCTCCAAGGAGTAGATCCCCTTGTGGATTTCAAGACCTCCTCTTGGAGAAGACTATCATCAAGGCGTCACCTCCTTTGGAGTGGGAAGAACTTTACCCTAGTGCTATTTTCCTTGAATTGTTCTTGTATGTTTGTGGATCTCATGTGTGCTACTCTAGTGGATGTGTAATTGGGTTTGTTTGAGTGATTTTCCCCTTGTGTTCTTGTGATTTCATCCCTTTCCCCCCTCCAAGTGTGAAAAGATCTCCCTTAGGGTTTCACCCTACAACATCTTGGTATCATGAGCAAGGTTGATTCACATATTGGAGTCCCTACCCCCCATTTGCTAGCCTAATTTCGTTGCTTTTTGGTCCCAATTTGAAAATCCCCACAAAAATAGCCCCAAAAAATTTTCTTGCAACTTGTTGGTTCTTGTGAGATTTTGTTGTTTTGGTCCATGGATTTGTTGTTTGGCAAGTGGATCTAGCCTCTCCCCAACCATCCACACCTTTCCCACCACGAAATCCACCCAATTTTGCCTTTTCCCAAAAATAATCTGCCCAAATCGATCACCCCGGGCACCCGGACATCAACCCCCGGGCACCCGGACGACCCGGGCAAGTTTTTGCCCAACACCCCTGACCACCCCGGGCGCCCGCACCCCTTACACCCGGGCCACTTTTCCGCCCAACTCCCTGACCACCCCGTGCACTCGCACCTCTCTACACCTGGGTGCCCGCACCTCCCAGTTTCAGCCCACCTCCAAAAACTGTTTTGGCCATAACTAATTCATCCGGAGTCCGATTTTCATGTTCTTTAGCTCATTTTGTAGCTATTGACATCCTCCATCCTACAAAAATACTAACATCATCATTTGAGTTCCTCAAATTTTTGGAATTTTGGCATCTTTGCCTAGCCCCTCCACCATATCATCCGCAAAACCACCATAGCTTTCCACAACCTAACCAATTTTGCTTCATTTAGCATTTGTGGTTGCTTGAGTTGTGACTTGAGTCTCCTAAGGTGCTTCGGCTACTTAGGGACGGTTGCTCCTTCATCAACCACCACCACCACTTCCGCATTGCCAACTCCGAAACCTCCACCACATTTTCGCTACCACCATTTGACATTTGACGTCTGAAATTTTGAGTTCACATTTTTTCCGTTTCCTAAGGTGTTTCGGCTACTTAGGAATGGTTCAACTTCGACATCACCGCCACTCATCATCGCCCCGGTCTTGACATCGACAACGACCACTTCATCTTCATACTAACTGTAAGCAAGGACGGTAACCTCGACGACATCATTGTACATATTCCTTGCCATTGCATTTATCGCCCCGAGCCTATTGCGTACCTTACCTATCGAGACTAGCGAGCCAAGAATTGTCGGGCCATGCTCTTTGTGCACCTTAGTGATACGCTTACTCCGCATAGCTACTTTTAGCATGCAAATCTTCTTGCTATCATCATTGTGCCATAAGTCTCTCCCGTGCATATCTTACATAATTGTCTCATACTTTGGCTCGCAAATCAAGCATTGTGGCATAGTCAAAAAAGAGAAAGAAACAACTTTTAAGCAAAAGAGGAGAAACAAAGAGCTTGTAAGCAATATCATTGAGCCATTTTTGCGTAATTACATCATATTGGTGCATACATACATAGCATATTTGGGATTGAAGACGCCACATTACTCTCATAGGTTGGTGCACAAGCGTATCTAGCCCATTTGAGCAATCGAGCTATCGTCTCTCTAGTATCCGTGCAACAAGAGCATTTTCGGTGGTCTCACATTTTCCGCTCATTCCTTGGTTGCGCGGATCCCACTTATCTTTTCGTGTGTGTGTTTCCAAGTGATATCCTCGGCTTTGATCTATTTGATTTACTTGCAATTTTGTGAACCTTCTCAACCTTATCGATATCTTGACTAACATTTGCTTGAAATTTTGTGCCACTCATCCTAACCCAAGCTCCTCGATAAGCCCTTGCTTTTGTAGGTGTGAGAAACAAACCCGGTACCAATTCTACTATTGTAGCATTACCTTGAGTGATACTCAATACATCCTCAATCTTCGAAAAAAGGTAACTATGGTATTGTTCTCTCATTACCTACTCACCTTTGCTCGAGACTTGTGATGGATAGGCAAAGCACATCATCTTCGGTATTTCACCGCATCGAGTGACTCGCCATAGACATACGACACTCTGAAGCAAGGAAAAGAGACTACATCGACAACAAGTTGGACGCACACATGCTTCAAGTACGAGACATGGTGGCCAACTACAAGTCTTCTTCCCCTTCGTCATCTTCAAGGCGGCAATGCTCAAGTTGCAAATCTTCGAAGTGTTCATCCGAGGCAAGCACACTTCAACCATGTCCTCATCTTCGAGACGATGAGCACCATCGCATACAAGGTCAAGCGCGACAATGTCACCATCAACACGATGATGCTTGAGATGCGCACACCGACAAGTCCCAACAAGCTCTACATCAAGGTACGACCAAGCTTCATGAGCACAAGAGAAGATAGCGAGACGAGCACCACCAAGAGGAAGCTACGGCTACCACCACCACTTCGGCATCTTCACCAAGTGTTATCAAGGCATCTTCGCCTTCGGACGTACATCATCTTCGCCTACTTCCCACAAGAACACCTACATCGACATCGTCAAGTCCAAGGCAACCACCCACAAGTGAGGGCGACACTTCCATCTTCGGAAGCCCCTCAAGGAGAATGGTCGAGCATGGGAAATTCCCTTTAGACATGGAGAAGAGCTACGAGGTGCCACATCATATGGGCCTCATACAAGAAGACGACAAGATGGTCGAGCAAGGGCCATCCCCTTCGACCACGGCGGCGAGCACGAACCTCTTCAACAACATGAAGACGGTGCCCCAATGGGGCTCATACTCTGAGTCAAGCTACGAGACCGCTCATGAGACTTTCTCTTTGGTCTTGGAGGAGAGTGATGATTTGCCACTTCCTACGGCATTCATATTTGGAGGCGTTATGGATGAGGAGGTTGAGCATGGGACTATCCCTTCAACCAAGGCGGTGATAGGAGTTGAGCATGGAGACATTTGCACCTACATCTCTCCGACACCTATATATGGCGAGATGCCCCAATTGCCATGTGAGGAGAGCCACCCCACCATGAGTGATATGAGTGACTACACAAAATATGACATTGAGTGCATTTCCTATGAGAGGATGAGTGTGACCATCACTAGCCCCACACACGAGAGCATGCCACACATCCTATGTGAGATTGTGAGCCATTTGAGTGACTCCACCAACCATATGAGTGAGAGCATCCTACCGGGAGTGAGTGAGCCACAACACTTAGTGAGTGAGGTAGTTGAGAGGGCACGTGAGGCCACTATGATTTCTAATGACTCACCCTCTACTCCGAGTGTTTTTTTACTTTGATGCTAGATTTCCAACAAGATGAAGCGCCAATCCTCGACGAGTCCATACCCCTAATGGGCAAACCGATGGCCATGATGGACAATGTTGCACCCCCCCACATGGTACCATCAAGTTGATGAAGATATTAACCAAGTGTCAATTTTTTGCAACTTCACCTACAACACATGAGCGGAGCTCTAAAGGTAACATAGGTGATGGTACTTCACTTGTTCCACTAGTGGACTATCTTGACATCGATTGCTTGCATGATGATGATCACCTTATATATGGATTCACAACATACTATGTCTTCTACATGCTTAGATGTGCCACCCATTTATGATGAATATGATGATGAGCATGTTGAATTGCCTAGTTGTGATGCTATGCTCCATAGGATATCTTGTGAAAATTCTATCGGTCACGTCATGTTTGACAACCCATTAAACTTGTCATATGCTATGAGTGAGATCTCCCATATTGCGTCATTACAATCTCAACATAGTAACTATGCATGCCCCATTAAAATAAATCCCATTTGCACTTATGGCATAGATGACAAGGTCATGGTTATTGGTATGTGCTTCTCTTGCGATGATATTGCTATGCTACCTTTGCAAAATTTGTGCAATTCATCCCATATGCCATGCCATGAAAATTATGGTGTTTCACATGATGCATTACACAATTTGAGTCTCCACTATGCTATACATAACAACAAACCTATCAGGATGGATGACATGTTTTTATATCATGCATCTCATTTATTTGAGCATTGGATATTTTGTGCTAACCAACACATGCACGTGCGCATCATCATGGATGATGTGTACATATACCACGCACTCACAATTTTTCCTTTACCTTTGATTTGTGTAGGTACTTATGAACACTCGTCAACCTCACAATCCCATGTGTTGACGAAACGAGCTCTTGAGAGCAACGACGATTTGGGATCCTGTGGATTGTCCTTACCACCATTCCCTTCACGCACGAACTTCACGCATTACTTTTACTTGGCTCTCACATGGCTATGGGTTACTTACCACTTGTTACCTTATGCCCTTTATATCGTGTTCACTTTGCAGGTTATGCCTATTTCTATGACTTTGCCATGCAATTGTGAACATTGCTTGCATTTACCAATGACTCACCATTATACTACCCCTATGTGTATTTGCATGCTTGATGGAGATACTAGTTGTTATTGCCATGTTCTATACATTCTCCATTCTATGGTTGATTCTTGTCTTGGGAGAGTCATGATGTTCCATTGCTATTTACATATGACTTCTTGCCAATACAATGATTCTACTTTGTTCCAATCTGGCTTTCATGCTTGTGATATGTCATATGCATTATGTATGCTCACTATTTGCACACATGCACTGGTACAATGAGGTGCTATACAAATAGTTTTTAACCCCTTTCCGTGACGACGTTTTGAACCGTCGCCTAGTGAGTGACTGCGATAGGGGGGGTCCTTCCCACACAACCCAGAAACCGTCGGGTATAGGCCCTCTGGTCACACACGCTCGGCAAAATGAGGTCGTGTGCGACCGGCGAGCGATCAAATACGGTTATACAGGTCCAATTGGTTCCAGTCGTAAGTACATCCCACACAGTCAGTCCCAAACAAACGTTTCTGTTTGTTATGTACATTCCACACAGTCAATCCAAGGAATATGTTTCCGTTCTTATGTACGTCCCACACAGTCAATCCAGGGAAAACGTTTCCGTTCGTATGTACATCCCACACAGTCAATCCAGGGAAAACGTTTCCGTTCGTATATACATCCCACACAGTTTTATGTATAGCCTCGTGTGTGATAGGTGTAACTATCACACACGCTCAGCCTCGGTTAACCGTTTGCTTTTATTCAACTACATCACACACAATTTGATGAAGAAAACTGTATGGCATTGGGCTATCCATCACAAGCGCTTTTACTGCTAGAACCGTTCACAAAGTTCCATGACCCATTTAGCAGGTTTATTAGTTTATAATTAATAATTCCAGTATTACGCAAATTCACATTTCATATCGAACAACTATTTGCCAATTTCATATAAGGCACATAAATATATTTTAACATCACAGTACGATAGCAACCTGAAAACAGCACAATACAGCATATAGCTAGTTCACCTTCATAAGAACAATATTAGAACAATATATTCATTTCCCTAATCGAGATCATCCAGGCTCGTCTTATCCACCTCTGCTTTCAGTTCAGTAAGAACCTGTTTTGCACTGGTCAACTGGGAAAGTGCCTCCTCCTTTGCCAACACCATCTTAGCAAAGTCTGATTTAAAAAATCTGAGCTCATTCTCCATCTTCCTCTTTTTATCCCGCATCTTCAAATATTCTTCAGCGTTGACAACACTTTCTCTAAGCCTACCTCTGTTCTCTTCCTCATACATGCTCCAGAGCTTTGCTAGGCACATCTTCAAAGACTGTGGCCACTCTTGATCAACCCACTCCAGGTAAAAACACTTCCGTTCATCCTATAATATTTAAAACTAGATCAGTAACAATTGTAGGGGAAATATGTTTTTAGCAACATAGAAAATCACCAAATACATATTTTGATAAACTGAAGAAACAGGTTAATTATGACATATCTTCTCAAAAAGATCAATGTGCAAATGAATTAATTGCTACTGGGACAACAACCAAATTCTGAAACATCAGAAGCTATAATTAACTACAACAACGCTACAAGTTCTTAGTCATGTACTATAAATAACAAATTGAATATTTTATGAGGAAGCTAAATATAACTGCAATAGCATAGCGACAGTGTTTGGTTGACAACAAATTGATACTAATAGGTGTGTACATGCACAAATTTAGTAACATAGAACTAATAGCACTAAGACCGTCCACTGGGTATGCCAAAACCGGTGTATAGACAACTGTTGCTACATTTGGCACCGGTGCCTTGCACTGGCGAGCCGATGCAGCGGGAAAAAATCAGGGACCCGGACTCCGGAGCACCTAGTTGCTCCGATGCCCAGTTCCTTCGTGCCATAAAGATTTAGTATTTTACTGCTTGGCTGCTCGGATGTGTGGACCAAAGTTGGCTGCACAAACTGCTGAAGCGGTGCCAAATAATTTTCTAATGGCACCACTGATGAGATGGCAACATTTTTAGATACTAGGTACAAACTGTGACACTGTCTTAACATCCACAATAACATAGCACAGTGACAGTGTCTGAATCACATCTAACAAATGATTTGTCACAACGAAAGTGGGGCTAACCTTCTCTGCACATGCCAGAAACTTCCTCCCACTGTCCATAGATTCAAATGCAACTAGCTTCACGCATGGAGATTGATGGTGACAACGAGCAGGCGGATCTTCAGCCATCCCGCTCCATTCATTACAACTGATGGTCCTAGGGAGCTACAAGAGGAAGAAATGACTCAAATCAACCGCCGGGTTAAAATCCTTCATTCCAAGTCATAACCCAAGAGAGAGGAGAGGCATACCCGGGTGCTGAAAAATTCATCATCGGAGGTGGAACCGCTGGAGAGGTCATTGAAGAATACCATGGCGACCCCGACGGTAGGATGCGAGACGGCGAGAGCGAGGAAGCAAGCGAGGAAGCGGCTATAGCTTCCAAAGGAAGGAAGGAGGAAACAGGGGAAATGTGACTTGTGGTTGGGGAGAAAAGGGGGTGGGAAGGGGGGTGGGGGTAGATATTTCGGCGGTAGGCCAAAAATTTTGAAATGTGGAGGGAAACTTTACGCGCGGTGCCGCCGGACACCATTCACTTTGAACGATTGTGTGCATCGCAAATGATTCTTCTGCTTTATGCGCATGGGCTGAGTTTGATAATTCAAATTTTGATGGAAATTTCCCTGAGTACTGTCCTTATCCACGTCATTGCATAATTTAACATCGCTTACTAATTTGGGCACACAAAAGAGCGTATAGCACACAGACCACACTTACTGAATCGAGCAATTCTAGTAATTAAATAGAGCCAGTTGACCTAAACATTGCTCTAACAAAATACCAGCATTAAAAACAAAACCTAAGTACGCATAATTTTAACAAAGCCGCCACCGCGCCGGCCTATGCATCGCCGGTGTGAGATGAGACGTCGATGACTTGTCCTGGCGACATGCCGCCATTGGTGGACTCCGCGTCCCCCCTGCTAAAGTCGACCGCGTCCTCGTCCTCGTCCTCGTCCTCGGCGCCGCCCACAAGGTTGTAGTACTCGTAGTAGTGGCTGCGCCAGAGCTCGCGTTGGTACTCCACCGCCGATTCCTCGACGGACAGAATCTTTTCTACCTCGACCTCGACCACGCGCAACTCCTCCTCCCGGCGCTCCTCGATCTCCGCCGCCTCTTGCATCTCCAGCTCCCGCTCGGCGATCTCATGAGGAAGCAGGTGCTCCATGGCCATCGTCGCCTTTCCGGAGGTGGGTTGCATGCTGGATTCCGAGGTGGCTTGGAATATCTTGGCGTGTGCGTCCTCGATCTTGGCGTGAATGGCCTCGACCCGGGCCAGGGCGACATCGGCGGCACAGACGGTAGCTCGAGCGCTCTCGGCGTTTGCAGCCGCCATCGCAACAACTACTGCAGCCGTCTCGGCTGCTGCAGCTGCCCTGTCGGCTGCCGCAGACGCCCTCTCGGCGGATGCGGCCGCGCTCAATGCGGATGCGGTGGCACTCTCGGCGTAGGCGGCCGCGCTTTCGGCGCAGGCGGCGGAGCTCGGGGAGGACGCGGCCACCGTAGGGGCCCTCACGAAGCGTTTTCACGGCGGCGTCTTTTGCAAGAAGGGGTTGCGGGAATGGGGATCGAGATTCGTGTATTCGGGGGTTGCCGGCACTGGAGCAGATGAGCCAGCGAAGCTTAAGGAGGAAGACTTAAATAGACCCATGAATTTTCATCGCAAACGGTTCCTGAAAAACAATTCTGTGTGATGTTGTTGATATTTTTTATTAGCTGTGAAAGACGAATTTTGAGTAAAGTGGCAACTGATGGTGTTTTAAATGTACGAGAAAATTTGTAGTACTAATACAACTGTCATTTGAAAATTTGGAAAATTCCAGGGGTCATTTGACCTTTTAAGACATTTAAGTGATTTTCTAGCCATTTAATGACCGTAATTCAAATTTGAACTACATCTACATGCAATGGCTAACCATTAACGGTTTGAAAAATCATATTTGTGTACTTGTGTGCGAGTTAATTCCATGTGCAGTAAATTGGAAGGAATTTTCAAACATATTGGTCTCACGGCTATGACACAAAGCATGGAGTGCCATGGCATTTAAATTCCAAACAGTTAAAAAAAGATCAGAAACACATGAAACCTTGCTTGATGTAATGTCATGCCACCAAGATGACGTGATAAAAAAATTGGCATGTTTGACGAAAGTTTGGACACACCCCTCACAAACCGAAGCAACTCACTAGAAGGCTCGTGGTTCCGAGAGGGAACAATGCATGTTTGATGACGAACGGGCGATAGCTTCCTCTTACGGCCTTAAAAAAATCTACAGTTAATGTGCACTAATACAACTGTCATTTGAAAATTTAGAAAATTTCAGGGGTCATTTGATCTTTAAAGATATTTAAGTAATTTTCTAGCCATTTAATGACCGTAATTCAAATTTGAACTACATCTACATGCAACGGCTAACCATAACGGTTTGAAAAATCATATATATGTATTTGTGTGCGAGTTAATTCCATGTGCGGTAAATTGGAAGGAATTTTCAAACATATTGGTCTCATGGCTATGACACAAAGCATGGAGTGCCATGGCATTTAAATTCCAAAAAGTTAAAAAAAAAGATCAGAAACACATGAAACCTTGCTTGATATAATGTCATGCCACCAAGATGATGTGGTAAAAAAATTGGCATGTTTGATGAAAGTTTGGACACACACCCCTCACAAACCGGAGCAACTCACTAGAAGGCTCGTGGTTCTGAGAGGGAACAATGCATGTTTGATGATGAACGGGCGATAGCTTTCTATTACGGCCTTTAAAAAATTTCTACAGTTAACGTGAACTAATACAACTGTCATTTGAAAATTTGGAAAATTCCATGGGTCATTTGACCTTTTAAAGACATTTAAGTGATTTTCTAGCCATTTAATGACCGTAATTCAAATTTGAACTATATCTACATGCAACGGCTAACCATAACAGTTTGAAAAAAAATCATATTTGTGTACTTGTGTGCGAGTTAATTCCATGTGCAGTAAATTGGAAGGAATTTTCAAACATATTGGTGTCACGGCCTAGACACATGCATGGAGTGCCATGCATTTAAATTCCAAAAAATTAAAAAATGATCAGAAACACATGAAACCTTGCTTGACGTAATGTCATGCGAACAAGATGATGTGGTAAAAAAATTGGCCTGTTTGACGAAAGTTTGGACACACCCCTCACAAACCGGAGCAACTCACTAGAAGGCTCGTGGTTCCGAGAGGGAACAATGCATGTTTGATGACGAACGGGAGATAGCTTCCTCTTATGGGCTTCAAAAAATTTCTACAGTTAATATGCACTAATACAACTGTCATGTGAAAATTTGGAAAATTCTAGGGGTCATTTGACCTTTTAAAGATGTTTAAGTGATTTTTTAGCCATTTAATGACCGTAATTCAAATTTGAACTACATCTACATGCAACGGCTAACTATAACGGTTTGAAAAATCATATTTTTGTGTACTTGTGTGCGAGTTAATTCCATGTGCAGTAAATTGGATGGAATTTTCAAACATATTGGTGTCACGGCCTAGACACATGCATGGAGTGCCATGCCATTTGAATTCCAAAAAATTAAAAAATGATCAGAAGCAGATGAAACCTTGCTTGACGTAATGTCATGCCACC
The DNA here is from genome assembly GCA_011799875.1 of Thinopyrum elongatum. Lineage (NCBI taxonomy): Eukaryota > Viridiplantae > Streptophyta > Magnoliopsida > Poales > Poaceae > Thinopyrum > Thinopyrum elongatum. Next base: position 485,746,705 of record CM022301.1, on the reverse strand, counting down.
AAGATGATGTGGTAAAAAATTGGCCTGTTTGACAAAAGTTTGGACACACACCCCGCACAAACCAGAGCAACTCACTAGAAGACTCGTGGTTCCGAGAGGGAACAATGCAAGTTTGATGACGAATCGACGATAGCCTCCTCTTATGGGTTTCAAAAAAATTCTACAGTTAACATGCAGTAATACAACTGTCATGTCAAAATTTGGAAAATTTCAGGGGTCATTTGACCTTTTTAAGACATTTAAGTGATTTTCTAGCCATTTAATGACCGTAATCCAAATTTGAACTACGTCTATATGCAGCGGCTAACCATAACGGCTTGGACACATGCGTGGAGTGCCATGGCATTTAAATTCCAAAAAATTAAAAAATGATCAGACAATATAAATATCTGGCGTTCAAAAAAGAAAATATAAATATCTGGCAAGACAACCGGCCCCACACGATTGGCCCTCTATTTCGCGCCTCGAGGTTTGGAAGGTGAGTGGCGCGGGGCCGCGGGTTATTAATCAGGCACGGTTCTGTATTGGAAACCGTCAGCTATTAAGTTCACACACGGCTTTTGCTGCGGGAATCGTGCGTAATTCAAACTACAGTACTCGTAAATTCCGGCGACCGGCGTGTGTACTGTTCCCATCGATCTAGATTCCGGCCGCCAATAAATACTACCTTCCTCATGTCGTCCCGCCTGCATTCTCATCTACATCCTTCCCTCGCTCGCCCTCTCTCTCTCTCAAATCTTTGCCATGGCGCCGCCGATCTGCTCACGCGCCGACGAGGAGGCGCCGCCCCCCGAGGACGCTCAGTCGAAGAGCAGCGACGAGGAGGACCCCTACGCGCCGCCGGACGAGGTTGCGCCAGACCGCCCAACTTTGGAGTGGTTTTGGGGCCAGTACAATCTTTGTCTGTGGAAGTTGCTGCCGCCGGCTGAGAAAGCCAGGCAAGTGGCGTTCAAGAAGGAGATGGCGGAGGAGGAAGCCAGGTACCAGGCGGCCTGTGAAGCCCGTGATGCCGCCTGGAAAAAGGAGGCGGTGGAGCTTTGGGGACGGGCTCGTCGTCGTGCGGAGGAGGTGTACGAAGACGGGTACTTCGCGAGGAAGGACAAAGGCGCTAGGCGCCTCATCGCTGCGTGGAGGTGGGCCGATAAGCTCCAGCGTGCCACCGACGAGGAGCTCCGGTGGGCGCCCAACGAAATGGCAAGATCGTTCGCGCTCGTCCTCCAGTAAGAGGCAGATCGGTACGTCAAGCGCTGCGAGGCGGAGGAGGCGGAGTACTGCCTCCGCGCTGGGAAGACGCCGCGCACCAGGGAGCTGCTGGCGAGGGGCTGCCGGAATACTGCTCCTAGGAGGGATTATTAGTTTTAGTATTGTTCGTTTTCAATTTTATGCATTGTACCTGGTAGTTAAGTATCATCACGTATATGTGATGATATTATATATATTCTGTGATGAACTAATGAACAATTAATATATATTATGAATTCCATTTTCTATCTGTTTTCATATACTAATTTGTATCTAGCTGTTATCATCCACATATACAGAATGGAAAGCATATACACACACACACACATTGAAACAGAACATATAAGAACGGAAAGCAGAGTACACACATTGAAACAGAGCAATAAACAGAGCAATATTATGATCAATGTTGAGGATATCGCTTATCGTTATCGTCTCGGTCAGCTAGGGATTAGAGATTAATCAGAAATTGGCCGATTAATCAATTTTATTGGTCGACTATTAATCGGATATTTTTTTGCAAATCTCAGGTTCCCAACACTAAAATACGCTCTATTCAACACTAAAACAATATTGGACAGAAGTGTTACCTTGATTCCTAGCCTTTGAATCCTCGTATAATGACAAACAAAATAGGACAACAATACATATTGCGTAACAAGGTCCACAAAACGTAAATAAACTTAGTTTTTGCAAAAATAGTGCCATGAATAGGACCGATTTATCGGTAGATTCTCGATAAATCACTTGTCAGAGCGATAAATCGGTCCAAAAGATAAACGGTGATGATAAGGAATAATCTTATCGGTCACCCCCTGATTAGCGATAAATCGGAAGATTAATCACTGAATCGGAAGATTTTTTGAACAGTGATTATGATTGCTGTGAATACATAGCGATCCAAGTCAAAATGACTCAACAAAATAAAACGCGTCCACAAGACCATGACCAGCAGCCCTTGCCTACAATAGCTCTTGGCTCTGCCTGAACTCGTGCAGGCGTTCGTCCAAGCGGTCGACGCGCTCACGGTATATCTGGAGCGCGATCTCGAGCTCCAAGTTGGCTATTTCATCGGAGATCACCAGCTCGAGGATGCGACGGCCATGTTCCTCTACTGCGCCCAGGTGGACACCTGGGCCAAGGAGTCGATCGTGCCTAGCGACCAGCGCGTTGGCATCAAGCGGGCCGCGGACAAGGCTAACGGCGCGACCCATGCGAACGGCGCGGCGGGTGTCCGGTGCAAGTACAGCGCGGCCGGCCTCTGGTGAAAGTATGGCGCAGACGGCCTCTGCCCACTCCTCGCGAGGAATGGGGGTACTGACGGGACGTGTACCCAGCTGCGACGCCCTTTCAACAGTAGGCAAGCACCGATGGATCCGCTCTTGCTGTGCGGCGAGCTGCAGCTTCTCGGCGCAGACATGCCTATCTTGATCCGCGGACGCGCATCAAGGCGTCGTGCATCATGTTGCTGGGGAGCGCCTCGGCCTCAACTGGTCGTGGCGCCTTCTCGTTTTCCTCGTCGAGGAGGTTGATGGTAGAGGCGGCGCTTTGGTGGGTTGGCATGCTTGGAAAAGGTGGATGTGCTACAGGCTGCGCTTGTTACCTCCGTGCGTCGCACGCCACACGCAATATCGCTGGGTGGCGGCAGGAAACTGGTGAGGAAATGGCGGGAAACAGTGGCATGTTCATAAAATGCCATCAATTTATGAAAACTTAGCATAGAAGGAACATCGAGCTAGCACGACGCGTGCGGGCACATTGCTCGCCCAAGGCTATGATCCATATACTTGTGTGCCCAACAGAGCACACTATTCGTAGTAAATAATACTGTTCCCGTATATCGCACACACCTTGATCTGGCTGACCGTTTCTTTTGTGTTGCCTAATCACAAACTGTTCATCCGAGTGAACTGTATGTCGTATATCGCACACACCTTCATCTGGCTGTCCGTTTCTGTTGTTCCGCCTCATCACGAATAGTTTATCAGAGTGAACTATATGCTGTATATCGCACACGCCTTCATCTGGCTGCCCGCTTCTGTTGTTCTGCCTCATCACAAACAGTTCATTAAACTGAACCGTATGCCCCGCATCGCACACGTAACTAAAATCTGAACCGTGTTTGATGTCTCCGCCATCGCAAACGTTTTGCATCTTTTTTGATGGTTTTTTTACATCCCCGTTTGCGATTAATGCATCGCACATAGTTTCGTCAAAGGGTCTCTGATCGTAATGTCGCGTTAGCAGCATCCTGCAGTAGTGATGACATGATCACCATGATTACCCCTAGTATGTTGCATCTTCGCACTACTAGATTGCATGACTTGATTCATATGATTACTTGCCTTATTGCATCACCCATGATACATAATTGCTTGTTATATTGGATTGACTCACATTACAAATGCCTTGATGCATCTTGTCTTTCCCCATCTTACACGGTATATGAGCTTGCGCACTTTCTTAGCAAATTTGTTGTGATCTATCTTGATGGCCTATTCATACATAATGATCAAATTTCCCACCATCAATTGCATGATAACATAATCATTTGGAGCACCAATTGCCATGTTCATGATATTGATAAACCATCCCACTATGACTTCATACTACAAAATGGTAGAATTTGTAACTTTGTGTGCAAAATGAATGAACTTGAACATCTGAATGCTTTATATATCATTCACTATCATTTTGACAAGCTTCATGCTCCTTGTTACAACCAATTTCATCGCTCAAACTCATGCTTAAATGATGGACACCTTGTGTGCGCTAATAATTGTATTTCCAAGTGTCCTTTGTCTTTGCTCTTTTTGCATGTATACCATTCGGGAGATAACTTGGAGTACTTTGATCGCGCCATGAAGTGCACCAATGTCTACCATTTCCATCATGATGAGATCTACGATTCAAGAGCAGATCTTCCCCAAGGGGGGAGGAGATGATGTGAAGCATCCTACGGTCATCCTCATGGACATTCCATCATCACCACGAACACCAAGTGGACGAATGACGAGAGCCCATGCACATGATATCGAAACCGAGGTTACATCTTTCCTCTTCGAGCTCCCTTTGGATTCACATAAGAAATGGCTTCTACTTCAATCAAAAACATTATGCATTCTTAGGTACCAAGGAGAAGACCGTGAGGAAGCATGGAGGGATCACCAAGTCCACACAGAGTCCCAAGGAGAAGGAGAGGAAGAGGAACCCCAAGGCGCGGAAGACCGGAGACCTCCTGGACACCCCGGGTGCCCGTACAAGAGGACCCCCGGGTGCCCGGACATGCGTCCGCGGGGTGGGCAAAGCCCCTGGACACCCCGGGTGCCCGGCCCCCCACCTGGGCGCACCCCCGGGTGCCCGGCCTCTCCACCCCGGGTGCCCGGTCCCTCCACCCGGCGACCACCCCGGGTGCCCGATCCACCTACCCCGGGTGCCCGGCCCTGCCCCGGGCGCCACCCCGGGTGCCTGGACCCCTTTACCCCGGGTGCCCGGACCCCCCAGACCATACTCGTGAGTATTACGGGAAAATGACCCATGTACCCCATTTTACCCCCAAACTTCCCCTAGTCTATAAATAGTCATACCCTAGCTCGAAATTAGGGTTAGCAAAGTATTGGATAGACATTGGGAGAGCTTTGCTCATCTTCCCGTCCTCTTGGAGATCAAGACCTCCAAGGAGTAGATCCCCTTGTGAATTTCAAGACCTCCTCTTGGAGAAGACAATTGATGTTGGCTTGAACTACGTCGGTATTTCCCCAAAGAGGAAGGGATGATGCAGCACAACAACGGTAGGTATTTCCCTCAGTGATGAGACCAACGTTATCGAACAAGTAGGAGAACCAAGGAACACTACGTAAACAGCACCTGCACACAAAGAAAAAATACTTGCAACCCGACGTGTTAAAGGGGTTGTCAATCCCTTTCGGGTAACGGCACCAGAAATTGGCAAGTTGATGGGAGATAAATTGTAGTAGATTGGATAAATAGATCGCGAATAAAACAAAGTGCAGCAAAATATTTTTGGGTTTTTAGAAATATAGATCTGAAAATAAAAGTGGCAAATAAATAAAAAGGCAAATAGCAAAATAGATCTAAAAATATATGATGAGAAAATAGACCCGGGGGCCGTAGATTTCACTAGTGGCTTCTCTCGAGAAAAATAGCATACGGTGGGTAAACAAATTACTGTTGGGAAATTGATAGAACTTCAAATAATTATGATGATATCCAGGCAATGATCATTATATAGGCATCACGTCCAAGATTAGTAGACCGACTCCTGCCTGCATCTACTACTATTACTCCACACATCGACCGCTATCCAGCATGCATCTAGTGTATTAAGTTCATGGAGAAACGGAGTAATGCAGTAAGAACGATGACATGATGTAGACAAGATCTATTTATGTAGAAATAGACCCCATCTTGTTATCCTTAATAGCAACGATACATACGTGTCGGTTCCCCTTCTGTCACTGGGATCAAGCACCGTAAGATCGAACCCATCACAAATCACCTCTTCCTATGGCAAGAAAAATCGATCTAGTTGGCCTAACTAAACCAAAGATTCGAAGAAGAAATACGAGGCTATAAGTAATCATGCATATAAGAGATCAAAAGACTCAAATAACTTTCATGGATAAAAACATAGATCTGATCATAAACTCAAAGTTCATCGGATCCCAACAAACACACCGCAAAAAGAGTTACATCAAATAGATCTCCAAGAGACCATTGTATTGAGAATCAAAAGAGAGAGAGGAAGCCATCTAGCTACTAACTACGGACCCGTAGATCTACAATAAACTACTCACGCATCATCGGAGAGGCACCAATGAGGATGATGAACCCCTCCGTGATGGTGTCTAGATTGGATCTGTGGTTTCTGGAACTTGCGGAGTTTGGAATTGATTTTCGTCGACTCCCCTAGGGTTTCTAGAATATTGGGGTATTTATAGAGCAAAGAGGCGGTGCGGGAGGCGGCCGAGGTGAGCACAACCCACCTGGGCGCGCCTGGGCCCCCAGGCGCGCCCTGGTGGGTTGTGCTCCCCTCGGATCCCACCTCAGGTACTTTCTTGGCCCAACTTGTGTCTTCTGGTCAAGAAAAAATCACCAAAAAGTTTCGCTGCGTTTGGACTCCGTTTGGTATTGATTTCCTGCGAAGTAAAAAACAGCAACTGGCACTGGGCACTATGTCAGTAGGTTAGTCCCAAAAAATGATATAAAGTTGCTATAAAATGATTGTAAAACTTCCAAGAATGATAATATAACAGCATGGAACAATAAAAAATTATAGATACATTGGAGACGTATCAGCATCCCCAAGCTTAATTCCTGCTTGTCCTCGAGTAGGTAAATGATAAAAACAGAATTTTTGATGTGGAATGCTGATTAACATGTTCATCACATATTCTTTTCTTTGTAGCATGGACATTTGGACTTTTATATGATTCAAAGCAATAGTCTAGTTTTGACATGAAGATTTCAATACTCAAGCATATCAACAAGCAACCATGTCTTTCAAAATATGAACACTAAAGCAAGTTATCCCTAGCCCATTATGCTCAATCATTGATCCATTCATGAAACACACTCGCATATTAGCTACACCCAATGCTCAAGCACGATCATAGTGCCCCTTAGTTGGTGCTTTATAAAAGAAGATGGAGACTCAAAATAAAATAAAAATTGCATAAAGTAAAAGAAAGGCCCTTCGCAGAGGGAAGTAGGGATTTGTAGAGGTGCCAGAGCTCAAAGCAAAAAAAGTAGAGATAAAACATTTTGGGTGGCATGCTTTTCCTGTCAACGAAAACGATCGAGTAGTTCCCAATACTTTCCATGCTAGATATATCATAGGCGGTTCCCAAACAGAAAATAAAGTTTATTCCTTTTTCCACCATACTTTCACATCCCATGGCTAACCGAATCCATGGGTGCCGTCCATACCAACACTTTCCAAGGAATTTATTATTTGATAACATAAAGTAAATTCATATTTCATTTCGGGACTGGGCATCCCTAATACCTTTGCCGTACTCTCATGCCATGACAAGTGAATAAACATTCATCTTGAGAATAACACATCTAGCATGGAAATATATCAGCCACCCCCTACCGTTTCATGAGCGGTACGAGCACACAAAAGAGAAATTTATTTTGAAATTAGAGATGGCACATAAAAATTTGCTTAGAAAGGCACAGAAATACCGCATATAGGTAGGTATAGTGGACTCATATGGCAAAAATGGTTTAAGGATTTTGGATGCACAAGTAGTGATCATACTTAGTGCAAATGAAGGCTAGCAAAAGATTGAGAAGCATCCAACCAAGAAACGAAAAATATCATAAGCGAGCATTAAGCATAACTAACACCGAATAATGCACCACAAGTAGGATGTAATTTCATTGCATAACTGTTGACTTTCGTGCTTGCATAGGGAATCACAAACCTTAACACCAATATTCTTACTAAAGCATAATTACTCATCAACATGACTCACATATTATATCAACATATCGCAAAACTATTACAAGAAATCAAGTTTATTTTGTCCAATGATCCTCATGAAAGTTTTATTATATCCCTCTTGAATATCTATCACTTTGGGACTAATTTCATAAGTTGCTTTTGATAGCTCAAACAAATCTAAGTGAAGAACATGAGCATAAAATTTTCTTCTCTCAAAATAATTTAAGTGAAGCAAGAGAGAATTTCTACAAAAAATTACTAACTCTCAAATAAATCGAAGTGAAGCATGAGTGCATTTCTTCAAAAATACTAAAGCACACCGTGCTCAAAAAGATATAAGTGAAGCACTAGAGCAATTCCATAGCTCATAAAGATTTAAGTGAAGCATAGAGAGCAATTCTAACAAGTCATAGCATAATTTTGGCTCTCTCAAATAGGTGTGTCCAGCAAGGATTCATGACTAAAAATAAAAAGAAAAACAAGCAAAGACTCATATCATACAAGATGCTCCAAGCAAAACTCATGATATGTGACGAATAAAAATATAGCTCCAAGTAAAATACCGATGGTCGTTAGAACAAAGAGGGGATGCCACTCGGGCATCCCCAAGCTTAGTTGCTTGCTTCTCTTTAGATAATGGCTTGGGGTGCCATGGGGCATCCCCAAGCTTAGGCTCTTCTTACTCCTTATTCCTTCATCCATCGTAATCTCACCCAAAACTTGAAAACTTCAATGACAAAAAACTCAACAAAACCTCCGTGAGATCCCTTAGTATAAGAAAACCAATCTTAATTTAAGTACTGTAGAAAACCCATTCAAATTTTGTTCTTGCATTATATCTACTATATTCTAACTTTACCATGGCTCATACCCTCCGATACAAACCATAGATTCATCAAAATAAGCACACAATGCAAAGAAAACAGAATCTGTCAAAAATAGAACATTTTGTAAAGATGTGAATTGTTCTCATAATTCTCTAACTCCAAATATCTGAAAAATGAGGAAAACAGAGTCAATTTGTATATCAATCTTTTGTAAAAAAAATCAGAATTTTTCATCGCTTCTGTGAATTTTCAAAATTGTTTTACTGTATGCAAAAGTTTCTGTTTTCCAACAAGATCAAATCAACTATCACCAAAGCTATCCTAAAGGCTTTACTTGGCACAAACACTAATTAAAACACAAAGACACAATCATAACAGTAGCATAATTGTGCAAACACTCATGAACAGAAAGAAAAAGACGAAAATAAATTTTATTCATTGGGTTGCCTCCCAACAAGAGCTATCGTTTTACGCCCTTAGCTAGGCATAATGCAAAGGATCTAAGTATTGTCATCTTTGTTTCCACTTCCCTTGGAAGTGTTTTTGTCAGGTGGTTTTGCAAAGACAAAATAAAACACCTCATCCACAGAGACTTTAGCACTATCAAGTTGCTTATCATCGTATCCCCTTTGATTTCCGGCAACAATCCAAGAATAGTGTTGATTAACATCATTGAAAACTTGTTGGATTATGTCTAAAACAGGGACTTCCTTTTTAAGATTCTCATAAAAAATTTGATTATTTCCAAGCAAGTGTCGTAACATATAATCACTATTATAAAGGATCTCATCTATTACCGGTTTTTCACGGTTCATACCATAAAAATCAAAGATCTCCCTAGCTTCCCGTATTATATAGTCAAATTCATTCATAAGAATAAGGGTAGCCAACTTTTTAGCTTTGGGATTCTTTATAACAGGTAACTCATAAAACAATCTTTGCAAGGTAGGATGAGTACGGATGAACTTATTCTCAAGTTTTAGAACTAGTGCTGAAATAGCTTCTGCATACGATTTTGTTCTTTTAAGTATAGGAGCATCATCAAGAGTTAAATTTCCGACACAATTGAAAAATTCTTGGATATGTTCTTTCCCCATAATATTCCCTTGCCCCAAAACAAAAGTTTTAGCATCCAGATTGTCGGATCGTCCAATTTTAGGAGTTAGGCCATCATTTGTTTCTGCCATGCCAAAGTCACTCATGGTGACAAGTTCAAGCAAATAGGAGATCTGACGAGAAAACAGCGAACGAAAAAGAGGGCGAATAAAATGGTAAATTTTTGTGAAGTGGAGGAGAGGAAAACGAGAGGCAAATGGCAAATAATGTAAATTGCAAGGAGATGAGATTTGTGATTAGGAACCTGGTAGATGTTGATGATGTCTCCCCAGCAACGGCGCCAGAAATTCCTTTTGATGTTGGCTTGAACTACGTCGGTATTTCCCCAAAGAGGAAGGGATGATGCAGCACAACAACGGTAGGTATTTCCCTCAGTGATGAGACCAAGGTTATCGAACCAGTAGGAGAACCAAGCAACACTACGTAAACAGCACCTGCACACAAAGAACAAACACTTGCAACCCGACGTGTTAAAGGGGTTGTCAATCCCTTTCGGGTAACAGCACCGAAATTGGCAAGTTGATGGGAGATAAATTGTAGTAGATTGGATAAATAGATCGCGAATAAAATAAAGTGCAGCAAAATATTTTTGGGTTTTTAGAAATATAGATCTAAAAATAAAAGTGGCAAATAAATAAAATGGCAAATAGCAAAATAGATCTAAAAATATAGGGTTTTTTATTTTTGTGCCCCTGGTTTGTTAGTTGTACTCATTCATCCCCGTGCTCTTAACTTTTGCTCACTTTTCCCCACTCCCTTGCCCGAAACCCTCTGAACAGGTTACAACGGACGTTGCCGTCGGGTCAATGCCTTTGACCGTTAACTCTGTCGAGTGGGGCCGCGTAGGGCCGAGTCCACCTTTGACCGTTTACCCGTATAGTGGTTTCGTATGCTGACCGTACAGTGGTATTCGTATACACGGGCGCATGCAACTGACCACGGTCGTGGGGTAGCACGTGTCCATGGGACATGCCCGAAATGTCCCATCGTATAAAGAGGGGGAACCACCTCCCGGCGCATCGCCCCTACCATTTGCCCCAAATCCCCTCCCTGCCGCATCGTCTTCCTCTCCCCCACCGATGTCGTCTCGCTCTTCTCCACTTCCTCCATCGCACCGTCTCGCTCTCCCCCACCGCATCCTCTTCCTCAACTTCATCGCCTCCATCTGTCCAATGGCGGAAGCTCGTGGCGACGCCGGCGCAGCGACCGGAGATGTAGTGGAGCTGCAGGGCGCGGTGACCGCGGATGAAGTGAAGGACGTTGGCGGCATCCACGGCGGTGCGGGGAAACTTGCAACCACTGCGGATGTGGAGAAGGAGGTGGCGGGCTCCGCCTCAGTGCTGCCGGAGCAGAAGGTGAAGGCGTCGAGCGGTGCAGTCCATCCCGATGCGCAGCCTGGCGAGGAGCAGGAGGTATTTGCACTTGCTTGTTAGTTGCAATATTTAGGATATTAGCTTGTAGAGTTAGTTGCATTGGTTAGATTGTGATTCGTACGGTAGTACAGATGGTTAGAGTAGTTGGTTTAATGGATGGGCCGGGGTTTTCTGTATGGGGGGGATGGGGGTTTTTGTACTAGGGTTTTTTGGATTACATTCATTGCAAAAATGCTAGATAGATCTGTATGAGAGATAGGGATCTCTGTGCTTCAATGCTACACAAATGTATGCTTATTAGATTTATTTTTAATGCTACACAGATTGGGGTTTTTAATGCTACAGACATGTATGCTTATTAGATTGGGTCCCTACTAGATTTGTTTTTCAATGCTACGCAGATTGGGGTTTTCAATGTCATATGCCCAAATGGAATCCATTGATTAAGAAGTTATTTGATTCAGTAGTATATAAATTTGTCCACAATATGTAGTTATATTAGCTCTGCTGTTCAATGTGTGTGCATGACAATGGAAAATGCAAATAGGATCATAGTATGGATAATATGATCAATGTGTCATGTTTGCATATCTAAATTATCAGTTGGCTTCTGTATTTACTAGTAATGGATGTAATTGTATATTCAGGAGGATGATTCTGTGGGGAATAAGAGGAAGCTGGCCCTTACTGGGTTCGACCCGTATGATCCAGAGTACAGTGACGACGAAGAATATGAGGTAAGCCTACTTGAAATTTGGATTGTTCATTTAGTTCCTTTGACATGGTGTATATGAATCTATAATGTATTAATGTAATTCATTCATGTGTGTAGTATGATTCTGGAGAAGATGTGTACAAGGGCAACGTCACGTCCTTCACAGCGAAGGAGGTGGAGAAGATCAAGGCCAAGGGAGTTGCTTCCTTCTACAACCGCAAGATCAAGAAGTGGCACTGCCCCTACTGCACCACCAAGCCAAAGCCAAAGGATGACCGCTTCGATCACCTTGTGTCTCATGCAGAGGATGTAGCGAGTCGCGGGGAGGACTACATGATCAGGGGGCAGCATGCTGCCCTCGCGAAGGCCCTTACTCCGGTCTGATGTGATGATGTGATGAACTGAATGTGGCAGCTTGTTTTATCTTTATTTTTTGGGTTACTTTTGGTAAACTGAATGTGGCTGTTTATGATGTGATGAACTGAATCTATGGCAGTAATGTATTATGCTATCTATATTTCTCTGTCTTTAAATTCGCCTGTGGTGTATGGTATGTTCTGTTTAGATGTTGTGAGCTATGAGTTTAGGTGCTGCAATGGTCACACATGCTGCTTCAGTGTTGCTTCACTGATCAGACATGCTGCGAAGAAACACTTGAGCCAAATGAGAAAAACACTTGAGCCAAATGAGCCAAATATTCAGATAACAGAGAAAAAAACAACATTTAAATAAAGATAGTCCATCATTTGATCAAATACTCCAATAACAGAGAAAAAAACAACATTTAAATGAAGATAGTCCATCATTTGATCAAATATTCCAATAACAAAGAAAAAAACAACATTTAAATGAAGATAGTCCATCATTTGATCAAATATTCCAATAACAGCAAAACAACAATTAAATGAAGATAGTCCATCATTTGATCAAATATTCCAATAACAGAGCAAAAAACAACATTTAAATGAAGATAGTCCATCATTTGATCAAATATTCTAATAACAGAGCAAAAAAACAACATTTTAATGAAGATAGTCCATCATTTGATCAAGTATTCCAATAACAGGTCAAATATTCCAATTTGAATTTGAGGCAAAATTTGAATTTGAACCAACACTTGAGCCAAATGAGCCAAATGTTTTTTATTAACACCTATTCAATCTATATAGTGTAGATTCGAAGTCTCACTATTTATTGATTTAATCTTCATATTTTTACATTTTCTTTTGGGAAAATATGCTTTAATATAAAAACTATTAAAAACACGTTTAAAATATGAAAATGGAAAACTAAGTTCAGATCCTTCTTATTCACTTTGAAATAAAGCTTGGTGATTTTTTTTGATTTTTTTTTTTTTTTTCAAAAACTGAAGGTAACCCTACCTCCTCTCCTTGAACTCTCTGCAATGTTGTACGTGATAGCCCATATGTCTGAAGGTTTTTTATGAAAATGACCATAGACCAAGTTTATGATTTTTTATTGGTAACATGTCACATAAGACAACATTGTGCGCAGGTTTTATATTTTTTTGAATTTTTTTAAATTAATGGTGCTCATTTGACCTCGATCATGCCAGCTAGGGTTTTTTTTTGAAAATGTCCGTATACCAAGTTTAGTATTTTTCCTCGTTAGTGTGTCTTATAAAACGACGAACGGTGAAGGTTTCATATTTTTTTGATTTTTTTAAAATTAGTTATGCTCAGTCAAAGCCTTGGAAACCCCGTTGACCAGTTCAAAACCCCTCTAAACCCCGCGGGGTTTCGCCTAACCCTAGCTCCAAATGTCAGCCGTCCGATCGTACCCTGGCGCCAAGCGACAGCCCTCAAATGTGGTCTTCTAGAAGGAATTCGGTGGGCAGGCTGCGTGCAGGCTCCGCGCCGTTGGATCACATGGACGGCTCCGCATCGTTGGATCATGGGGCGATCCGCGAGAGGCGAACCTGTTGGTTGTGCTCGGCTGCTCGCCCACCACTGACTCCGCGAAAAAAAAGGTAGTTATTGGGCCCAAAAGGAAACCAAGCTCTGGTTGGGCCGTCAAATTGCGTCGTTTTTTTGCATCGTTTGCTCTGTTTTTTGTGAACGTGCTGGCACTTTCTTTTTTTGCATCGTTTAAAATTACACAACAATTGACATTGCCTAGAAATTTTAGTTCTTTTTGTTCAATACAAATGCAAAATGACCAAATTTATAAGGGCCAAATTTATTTTTATGATGCAAAATGGCCACAAACTATTCAAAAATTGTCTCTTTTTGTTCATATAATATATATGACCACCGATTCCCAAGAGTGTAATTAGCTTTTTTTTCTTCTTCTTTTCAAACCACGGTTTCCCACGCGTGTACACTCCCGATGCCGCGGTGGGTGTGAAAACGGGCTACTTCACATTTGACCCCGTTATTGCCACGGCGAAATAACACGTAGCACTACGGCTATTTAAGCCATCCTCTGCCTCTGCCATCCCTCATCCATCTCCCATCCTCAGCCATCTGCCCTTCTTGCTCTTCGACCCCTTCTCCTTCTTCTGCACATCCCTCAGCCATGCAGTACACCAGACCAACCTACCGCTTCCCACCCACCGTGCCGGAGAGGCTCTACCCAACCAGCGTGTACGTTGAGCACACACTACGTGTGTGGGCGATATCAAGGTGGAGGACCGCAAGGAACTTCACCGAGTTCTTCCTCGCGGCCGGCTACCGCCACCTCCCGCGGGGATCTCCAACGATGTTCCGCGTCGAGGAGGTCATCCAAAACGGGGTGGTGGTTGCTCTCCTTGCCCACTTCACCAACACATTCGACGCCTTCTACCTCCTCGGCCGGGTGTTTTGGTGTGGCTGCGAGTTCATCGCTTTCACCACCCACAACATGTTCACGGAGTACACCAACATCTTCCCCACCACGTCGCGCATGCACACTCTTCCGTACCCCATCGACAACACCCCGGAGGAGCAAGGGCGACCGGAGGAGGAGCGAGGTGGAGAAGGCGGCGGCTAGGGTTCTAAACCCTCTATCTATTTTTCTTTTTTTTAGTCTATGTTATGTTAAGTTGTAATTAAACTATGTTGGAGATGCTATGGGCTTGTTGGCCCTTTTATTAAGTTCTTCCTAGTTTGGATTATGTGATCGTGCTATGGGCTTGTTGGCCCTATCTACATATTTGTTGATTGTTTTCTTAGAGAGCTCGCTTTGTTAGTAACCACCTAGTGCATGCAGCCACAACGAACCCTTCTCTTTTTTTTACACAAGCCACAAATATGTAGCCACCTAGCTAGTGCATGCAGCCACAAAACCCAAATATAAAACATATTCTTTAATTTATTTGTCGTAGCAAAACGGGTGCAGATGCGAGTGGATCGAAAAGGCTAAAACTGATCGTAAAAAAACGATGCTCTAAATCGAGGAGACAAGCGTGCGAGAAGAGAGGAACCAGCGGCAGCGACTGTCGCTGCATCCGTGGCGGCTGGCGTGCACGAAAGCGGCTCGGTCAGTGCATCGTGGCGGCACGCATCGGCGCCTGCAGGCTCGGTCGGCGTATGCAGGCTCGGTCGGCGCATCGTGGCGGCGCGTATCAACGCATGCAGGCAGGCTTGCTGGGTGCATGCATAGCAGGCTTCTGTTGTGGCGGCGCGCGCAGGCATTTAATGCAAGGGACGGCCCAATGAAACCACGGCCCAACGGTCGAGCAGCGACACCGCCCAACGCGGCCCCACTTGTCAGGTCCAACGGACGACACGGTCCAGCGCGACCCCACTCGTCAGAGTTAACGGTCAAAGGCATTGACTCGACGGCAACGTCCGTTGTAACCTGTTCTGAGGGTTTCGGGCAAGGGAGTGGGGAAAACTGAGCAAAAGTTAAGAGCGCGGGGATGAATGAGTAAAACTAAGGAGCCAGGGGCACAGATGTAAAAAACCCAAAAATATATGATGAGAAAATAGACCCGGGGGCCGTAGATTTCACTAGTGGCTTCTCTCGAGAAAAATAGCATACGGTGGGTAAACAAATTACTGTTGGGCAATTGATAGAACTTCAAATAATTATGACGATATCCAGGCAATGATCATTATATAGGCATCACGTCCAAGATTAGTAGACCGACTCCTGCCTGCATCTACTACTATTACTCCACACATCGACCGCTATCCAGCATACATCTACTGTATTAAGTTCATGGAGAAACGGAGTAATGCAATAAGAACGATGACATGATATAGACAAGATCTATTTATGTAGAAATAGACCCCATCTTGTTATCCTTAATAGCAACGATACATACGTGTCAGTTCCCCTTCTGTCACTGGGATCAAGCACCGTAAGATCGAACCCATCACAAAGCACCTCTTCCCATGGCAAGAAAAATTGATCTAGTTGGCCTAACTAAACCAAAGATTCGAAGAAGAAATACGAGGCTATAAGTAATCATGCATATAAGAGATCAAAAGACTCAAATAACTTTCATGGATAAAAACATAGATCTGATCATAAACTCAAAGTTCATCGGATCCCAACAAACACACCGCAAAAAGAGTTACATCAAATAGATCTCCAAGAGACCATTGTATTGAGAATCAAAAGAGAGAGAGGAAGCCATCTAGCTACTAACTACGGACCCGTAGGTCTACAATAAACTACTCACGCATCATCGGAGAGGCACCAATGAGGATGACGAACCCCTCCGTGATGGTGTCTAGATTAGATCTGTGGTTTCTGGAACTTGCGGCATTTGGAATTGATTTTCGTCGACTCCCCTAGGGTTTTTGGAATATTCGGGTATTTATAGAGCAAAGAGGCGGTGCGGGAAGCGGCCGAGGTGGGCACAACCCACCTGGGCACGCCTGGGCCCCCAGGCGTGCCCTGGTGGGTTGTGCTCCCCTCGGAGCCCCCCTCAGGTACTTTCTTGGCCCAACTTGTGTCTTCTGGTCGAGAAAAAATTACCAAAAAGTTTCGCTGCGTTTGGACTCCGTTTGGTATTGATTTCCTGCGAAGTAAAAAACAAGCAAAAAACAGCAACTGGCACTGGGCACTATGTCAGTAGGTTAGTCCCAAAAAATGATATAAAGTTGTTATAAAATGACTGTAAAACATCCAAAAATGATAATATAACAGCATGGAACAATAAAAAATTATAGATACGTTGGAGGCGTATCAACTATCATCAAAACCTCACCTCCTTTGGAGTGGAAAGAACTTTAGCCTAGTGCTATTTTCCTTGAACTGTTCTTGTATGCTTGTGGATCTCATGTGTGCTACTCTAGTGGATGTGTAATTGGGTTTTTTTGAGTGATTTTCCCCTTGTGTTCTTGTGCGTTCATCCCTTTTCCTCCTCCAACTGTGAAAAGATCTCCCTTAGGGTTTCACCCTACAACACTAACCCCTCACAGTGATCCTCAGGGTGATCACGAACTTGCGGTGGTAGGAAGACACCCTCTTTTGGATGTGGTGGTGGTAGGATTACACCATAGTAGTACTAGGTTGAACTTGTTATGCCATATGATCATACATACTTGCTAGTTCTCTACTGCTACATTGCTTGTTGTTTGTGTGCTCCATTGCTTGCTGCTTGATTGCTCCATTGCTTGCTGCTTCAACTGCTGCTCTTTGTGCACTGCTAGGACAAGTGGTATGTAGTGTTTGTCGGGAGGACACCAGGAGTTTACAGTTCATGGGAAGCTTGCAACCAACAAGTTTTAGGGTATAGCGACAACAGACACAGAGGGTTTAAGACTAGGCATGTGACAGAAGATGATTACGCCAAGTTTGTGCGAAAGCAGGCATGCAAGGTTGAAGTTGGCAAGGCGGCGCCACAATTAGGGGTGAATACTTTGATCATCATCGTGTGGTTCATCGCCATTGCAGTGCTAGGGTGTTAGTGTGGTAACTGTGATTGTGTCTAAGGTAACCTTACCACATAGGGTACAAGGTTAGCACACCTCGCACACTATGTGCAATCAAACAACGTGTTTATGTGTGAGTTGAGACAATGCAGGCAACCAAACAATGTGCGCAAAGCTATCCCCTAATGCAGGCAAGCAAGATGCAGGCAAGCAAACAAGTTGTAGATGTTGGTTTTTAGGCTGTTTCTACTAAGCCAGGCCTCAATGAGCCAGGATGGGGCGGAACGGCAACCAAACATGCCCTGGGTACTTGAGATAAATCGCATATGACAAGATGCCCTTTTACATTCCCCTAAAAAATGTGTTTTTACAGAAGGGCCCTCCAATGATATTTTTTCCTGCAAGGAAACAATGAGAGCTTTTCCGCTGAAATAGGATTACAATCATCTAAGAGGAATTCCGAAGCAAAGTCTGGTGCACGGCACAACCAACAAGTGATGCTACCTTCATAACGACCAAACTTAGGTAGACAATGAGCAACATTATTTTGATTGCACTCAATTTTTAATGGCGGATGCTACGCGTTGGCCGAACCATAATTCTACAAGATCGGTCGTCGGGCAGCCGTTTGATGGAGCCACAGGCCATCCGATCCCTTCCCGTGAGCCCTTGAGCCTTCGCAGCAAGCTCCGTGTTGCACTCAGCACTTTGCAATATGAGCCTCGTTGCAATCCATCCAAATAGTTTTCTTCTTCTACGAGACAGGCCTCTATTCTGCTACATGAGCCATGTTGCACTTTGTTTAAAGTGTTTTCTCAACGAAGCACATGTTGTGCTCCCGTGTTTTGAAACAAGGCTCACATTTGTACACACCAACACAATATATACGAGCAGGAGTAGGGTATTATCTACACAGTGAGAGCCCAAATCTGGGTAAATCCTAGTTTCATGTTACCATCTAGCTCAATCGTCTAGTTTGGCTACCCTACCGAGGGATCTTCCGGATCTAACTCCGATACAACCAGTCAAATGAATTGGTGTGTGAGAACATTACACGGCATTTTATAGGTTTACATCGGTCCGCCACACCTCAAATTTATATGCATTGTCTGTATCTTCTACATCTAAATAAATAGCCCCCACTAATCAATTTTCTCAACATGTAAGCACACCACTCATTATTCAGCACGCATGGAAAAAGACCCACTTCAACATGAAACCATGCATAAGAAAAAGCCACCTCAACATGGGAACATGCACGAGAATTTCCATTCTACTATGGTATTTATAGTTGATATATATTTTATAAGTATGTAATAATCAAATACAATATATCATATGTATTTTCAGTTTTAGTTCTCATATTATTACTCTAAATATCCATGTTCCATACAACCAAATCTGATTGTAATATATTGCAAAACATTTCCGCAACAACGTGGGCGTTATCATCTATACGTTTAGTGAGGCAACCCTGTCAGAGATTTTCACTCATTTTTGTCAATTATAATCCTTTGCAAATTGGGATCTACTCCATCTAATCCACATTGCTCCCGCTATTATTCTTTCATCCAAACTAGACAATGTGATAAAAATAATAAAATGGAGAGCAATATACTTCTATAATGAATTCATGCAACCATGACAACAACACCATAAAGTAAATTATTCATAACCTATCAGATGGTCCACCACGATACATAAGTGATCACAATCATGTAGGACAACTCATGTGATCTAGGCATCGAAGCACATCGAGAGATTTGCCACATAACTACTACTACAATCCCGCAACCGGGGTCTGGGGGTGGACTACTCACACCTCATCAAGGATCAACTGAGAGGCGTTGTGATGAAGATCAGCGATGAATTCCCAGGCTTTTAGCTAGGTTTCCCTTGGATCACGGATACCTGGAAGTGGCTTTTAGCTAGGTTTCCCTTGGATCACAGAAAAATTCTTCGTCAGTAGATGTGAATAACGGGGTATACATGGAGCATGTGCCCAAGGGGTGCCCCGGGACCTCGGGTTGCGATAGGGGGTACCCCAGGCCACGTGGGGGGTTGGGTGGCCTCTGGCCGTCTCTTTTGCATGGCTCCGTCTTCTGGAAAGTCGACTGATTTTCCTCCAGTCTTTTGGTGTTTGGGAATCTTGAAATCACCCACATGAAAATATGCAATTCTCCCATCAACCAATTTATTTATAGATTAGTCCAAAATTACAAAATATTGCAAAAAGTGATACAACTATATTACAATATACAAGTATAGATACGTTTTGGACGTATCATGTCGCATTTTTGACCTCCTATCTTCCAACACCTCGTCGCTAGGGTTCCACTCTCCCGTCATCCCTTAGCCTAACCATGTCCACCTTCTCCACCCGCCCCCTTACAAACTCGACGATTTTTCCATGCTCCACTCTAGTGTTCGATAGGGGGCTGCAGGTGTTGCCACCGTTGCCATCTCATCTGCTCAACCCCTTGGCCGCCTTGTCCCCTGCTGAGTTGCTCAAGATGCTATGAAGTGATTCTTTTTAAATCAATGTTAATTTGCAATGATCTGTATGCAAAGATATTCAACTATATGCATTGTGGGTTGCTTCGCTTGCCCCCCGCGTCGCTCCTCTCGGGGTGACTCACACGGCGGCGCAAGCCACCCTCCCATAATCTCTTCTCCTTGTCGTCACCTGAGGAAGCCTGCGAGAAAACTCGTTGCGCTTTCAAGGAGGGTGGCAGCGAGGCGTCTTCTCTCCAGCCATGGGGGTGGTGTGGGAAGCCAGCGTGGGGAGTGCCAATGGTGGCTGACATGGGGGGCTCTTGCAGATCCGGCCAACTGGTGGCCTGGGATGTAGCGGACGACGTAGGATCCGGCAAGCAGTAGGTGCTCGCGTTGGTGGAGTGTGGTCAATGGCGTCGGCACAACTTCGACCGTGGAGTCTGGACGTTGGTCTCCAGCCCGGGGATGTGGATCTGGCAGCCCGGGAGGGGTACTGCTGGCTGTTGGTGATGCCCGGATGGCGCTTGCTGGAGCAGGGAGGCTCCGGACGTGGTGGATGCGTGGGGTGCAGGGACCCGATCTAGCTTGTGCAGGCCCGACGCCAGGGGGGCTCACTGCTATGCAGCAAGCCTGCGTTTGTCGGCTGCGAGGAAGGTGCTCGCTGCGTTGGGGGTACGCAGTCCAGCGAAGGTATTTGTCGTCCTTGGTCGGCTGCGTGGGAGTGGTTGGTCCGGGCGAAAGCCTGGCCGGTGCTCGCCGGTTGGCGGCGATGGTGCCCATGGGCGTCGTTATCCTCCTTGGAGGCGTCGTCGGGATCAACATCCTCTACTCTCGGATCAAGATCTTCGGGTGAAAGCTAAGATCCTGCTGCAGGGTCGTGCGATGGCGTCGTGTTCAACGTCGTTTCCCCTCCTTAGGACGCCGTCTTGAAGATATTTGTCCCATTGGTGCCTCCTACGGGCTGGATGTGCACGACCTTATGATCGACTGGTGCCCGTCTGGCAGTGTGGGCGGTTAGGTTCTGTGGCGACGATGACAGGGGTGAGCATTGTCGGAGGTGTGGCATTGGTCGTAGCAGTCGACTCTTGTTCGTCGTGTCTGTGGGATTGCCTCGGCTGCTTGTTGCTGTGAAGTTGGAGTTGCGGTAGCAGGTCCCCGATGGCGCACGATGATGGGCGACAAGTGGTCCGTTCGGCGATCTTCCGCGACGCCAACCTTGCCTAGTTCTCCGTAGTTCTCCATCAGAGTCGAAACTGCGTTGTCTTGTCATGGGTGGATGGCGATCCGCCATGTGAGTGTAGTGTTGTTCTGCAACCAATAGGGTTGTCGTTCTCCTTTTCTTTTCATCCTTACTATCTTGTTCTTCCGTTGCTTCCTACTAAATCTAAATGAAGCCAGCAATTTGCAGGATCTTGAAAAAAAAATGTGCATTGTATGGTTGTTTTGATTTTGTACTAAGTCCAGTGTTGCTGAAGAATTAAACATTGGGCCATTGAGGACGTTGTTCACCATAGTTGTATGTTGGTGTCGTCGGGTCTGATGGGGAAAATAACGCTAGAATGCCAGGATGATGAAGAAAAAAAAAGTCCAAGCGGACATGTCGTACGCGGCGGTAAGTATGGCGACCAGTTTTAGGCCCTGTTTGTTTGGGCTTTTGCTTCTGCTTTTGCAGCTTTTTCACTTTAGCCAAAAAGCCATAAAAGCTATGGCTTTTGATGAATCAATGTAACAATATTGAGCTCCAAAAGCCATAAAAGCTTCAAAAGCACATATTTAGGAGCTTCTATGGCTTTTTGGGCAAAGTGAAAAAGCTGCAAAAGCAAAAGCCCAAACAAACATGGCCTTAACCTTAATCCATGGTATTATTTGTGTATCGTGCAATTCCGGACAATCCGTCGCCATTTTACCTTTTGTTGGTGTGCTCTGTGAACAGAGCACGTAGGCCTTGCCATCCAATTTTTATAAACATGTCCTGTCATCCCTAACTCCCCGATGTGGGACTACAGCGCCCTCCCTCCCTCCTACAGCGCAGCGTACATCCATCCAGCAGCTGCGATCTGATCGTGGGCTGAGTAAGGCCCATGGTGTTGCTTCATGGCCCATGCCGTGCGTAACCCTAGCCGCCGGGTGGCTGCGCAATCCTTATTCTTTTTTTACGCGGAAAGGGACGTTGCGCAATCCGGCACAGACGGGCGACATCCTTCTCAAGAAGTCAAGATCCGCCGCTGCTCCTCCCTCCCTCGCCGGGGACAAGCTGCGCCATGGCTTCGAAGCCCACGGATAATGCTGTGACCAGCAGCGAGAAGGAGAGAGCCCGCAGCAGCGGACCGACGTTTGTGCTGACCGATGCCGCAAGAGCGAAGTGGCAGGCTCAAGAGAAGATGAGACGGGAGCATCTTGCCGAGCTACAGCGCCTCAGGGAACAAGAACCTGATCCAGAGCTCACTCTGTTCAATCCGAGGCCATTCGGTGCCACCGGCCCGGAGATTCTACCTTATCCTTTCAAAGACAGCGTCGTCTCCATTGGTCTCTTTCATGGAGAGATGATGATCTTCGCATGCTCGGGAACAGCCGTACAATGTCGGAACGGTATGATACGAGATTGCCATTCTGTATTCGTGACTACGGTGAATCTTGCGCTGGAGTTCGAGAGCAAGAGGAAAAGGGACGATAACTTCAGCGTCAGAGTGCGTGTTCCTGACGGTGACATCATCTATGGGTTCTTGGGACTGTTTGGTAGAACAGCAAACATTGCTGTTATCACGGCCTTCAACACAACATATGTCTACCATGTGGATACATCTGTGCCTGTGGATCTGCTCCAGGGCACGGATACGCGTAATCTGGTCGCCACCGGCCGTGCCTTCGACGGCACTCTGATGAGATCGGAATGCTCTGACGTTGTTTTCAGAGATGGCATTGTGTCCTGCCGTTGTGACATCACAGAGGCTGGCCTTGGAGGGCCAGTTATGTTAATTGATGGTGATGGAAATGGACACTTTGCTGGAGTGATAACTACATTGTCAGCAGATGGTTTCGCCTTCCTACCAACGGAGTCCCTTCATGAAAGGCTGCAGCATTTTCAGATAACCAGTAAAGCCACCCAATTGCGTGGGTATTCCTTGCCTAAAGATGTAGAGTGTGTCGTCCCTGCAGGATTCAAACTAAGTTCTAATACTCTAAAATCTTGGGGCTATCCCCTACCACCGCCGCTTGTGTTTGAGCTCAATGGGAGAATAGTTTGTACCTTTGAAGAGCGGTTTGGTGAACTCCATGCTTGGGAAGGGTATCCTTTCAATGTTAAGAAGCCTATCTCACAGACTATCTGGGATCAACTTGGAAAAGAAGTTGTTTCAGAGAGTATCCAAGAGTGCTGTCTCAATTGCTTCATACAAGCGACGGAATGACAAGGATACGGTTAGGTTTTTTGCTTGCACGGGCTTGCTTATAGCTAGAGGGGAGCGCGAGTTTGTCCTTACTTCGGCCAATTTGGTTAGAACCGGTGACGTTGAAGGGGACATTGATCTGAACTTGGAGATTGAGGTGTTTCTCCCGCCAGAACAACGTGTGGAGGGGACATTGGAACTGTGCCATCAAGATTACAACATTGCCCTTGTCAGGCTCAAGGACGATCTCACCGACGTTTGTCCACTAGATATCTTCGAGGTCACAACGCCGTCTAAATCTAAGGAGGTAGCTGCTATCGGGCGTATGACTAGAGAAACGAATGGATTTTTTATGGCCTCAAGGGGTAACTTGAAGTACAGAAGAAAATGTGCCAAAAGAAAGAGGTCTCAAAGAAACAAGAACAGGGGTTTGATACTTGGTTGCAAAGACCTCAGGCCGTCCTCGTGTCAAATCCAGAAGGTTGGCATTGGAGGGGCCCTTATTCGCATTGAAGATGGGAGTTTCATTGGCATGAACTTCTACGATGAAAGTGGGACAACTCCTTATCTGCCAAGGAGCAATATTGCAGAAGTTTTAAGGAGAGGATTTACTCTTCTGGAAATAGAATTGGACAACGGTCCATTATCCTGGATAGGGACAAAAAGGGTAGTGGTGCGAAGAGAAACCGTTGGCCTGTGCCCAAGCCATATTGGTGTCTTGATGGTTGGTGATGTTCTAGACCAGCTTCATGGAAGAGTTCTCATGTAAGCGTTAATCTGCTCTTGGAGTGCATTACATACAGTATTAGTTTTGTCCCTTGCAAACAGATCTTTTAGTTTAAAGAGGTAAGTACAATATCTTTATGGTTTGTAGCAAATGTTTATGTATTGTATTTGTTTATGTCTATCCCTATCAAGTATCTAAGTACCGAATTTAACCATGTAATTTTCTTTGAAGCAAAAAAAGAAAGGTCCTCGACACATTGAAAGTGATGCTAAATTTGTTCAAGAATGTGATGCTAGTTCTTTTTTTTTATGTGTGTGTGTGTGTGTGTGTGGAACAATTGTGATCTCTCATAAGGTAAAACCTCCAACATAACAAGATAAACATAATAATAATGATTTAAAAGAAGATGGCCAAACATTGAAGCCTTCCGCTCATACAAAAGGATCAAAACTTTCACTACCTACCATCGAAACACTTGCAAAAATTGGTAATCACTCCCTCCATTCAAAAATATTTGAAGTTCTAGTTTTATCCTAAGTCAAACTTTTTAGGTTTGACCAAGCCTACAAAAACATATACCAACATATACAAGACCAACATCATAAAGTATATTTTCATATTATTTATGTGATGTTGTGGGTGTTAGTAAAAAAAATCCATAAATTTGCTCAAACTTAAGGAAGTTTGACTTAAAACCTACAACTTCAAATATTTTGAAACGGAGAAAGTACATGAGAAAAACTTAGATTTTGTATATGACAGTAGCCAAAAAGACATACATAGACTGACTGTGTATGAATACAGAGAAACTGGTTATTTACTTCTCCTGTATTTATTTATTTTAGACCCAATTTACCCTGCATTTTTCTGGCAAAGTAACCCAAACAACAGGTCAATAGATATACAGTAATAAAAATAAAATAAAACCAAGTTGAGTCACAGGTTCACACATTAACAACAGGAGTACGAACTATTTGCACATATGTAGCACAACAGGAACAGAAAGGATGCTTCTCCAGGGACTAACCCCCATTATATTACAACCAGAACAGGACCGGGACTTCGCTTGCAAAACACAGAACGATTCTTTCCCACAAAGCGCTGCTAGCTCTTTTGACAGGGTACAGCATCAGGTCACCCTGTGCCCTTCAGCTGCTTTCTACGGTTTGCTTCGGTACGATAGCCGCCAGGGATGGCTCACATCGCATACACGATCTCTCCACTGCTGTCGATATCAAGATCCGAGTCCGACTCAAGGTCATCCATGTCATCGTCCATGTCGAATCCATCAGTTAGGATGTGGTTTATACGAGAACAAGCAGGTGGTATGGTGGCCTCCGTTAGAATTTGCATGATCTCGTCCATCGTCTGCATTGGCTGCTCAGGCTCCTCGTATTGGCTGCTCATGCTATCATCGTCCATCAGATCAGCGGGGAGGTTCTTTAAGAACCAGTTATGGCTCCGTATTTCAGGGATGGTTATCCTCTGCATTTATCATCACCAGCAGTGTCATGAAAATGATACACATAAATACGATGGAATGCAAATAAGGTATCACTGCATTAGACACCAGTATGCCTAAGTACACAGAAAGGATAATGTAAGTGGTGGCAATGTAGACTGCAGAGAAGATCCCCATATCAAAAAACCGTCCTACTGAAATGCGCTACTTTTTGTTGAACTGATGGCTGCACACTAGATCTTACAAAGGAGATATATTATACCAAACAGTTACATCAGTAGCCTAAAATTAGTAAAATAATATTACTAATGATGACAAAGGAGATATACTATGCCAAACAGTTATATAGGTCAGCAAGCGGAACAATGATGACAAACACGGCACAATGACACAAGTATAACTACTAAAACACAGACACAAACAGCCTAGCTTGGTCTTGTAAAAAACACATGCACATTGCCACATATAAGCCCAGCGGCAGTTGAAGAACCTAAGAGGTGTAATTCACTACTGTATGGTAAAACCTCAAGCTGCCTTGACCCCCTAATGGGTTCAGGACTCTGCAAAAAGGCAGTTATCCCTCACTGGTTATACTTTAATTGTCAGGTTAAGTTTTGAGCAAAACATGAAGAAAATGTAAAGAGGCACGGTACACATAAGTCATAATACAGGATATGATAGCTAAGCCTAGTTTCTAGAATTGAACATCCTAGGACTCACCAACGCAGGATCCCCAACAAAAATCCTCGAAATTAGGTGCCTGCAGTCTGGAGATATGTCCACGTTATCTGGAATTGAATACTGAACACTCAAGATACGCTGCAAAGGTGATGTCATAGTATTAGTTTTTAGTTTTAAAAAAAACATGACAAAGGAAAGAAGAGAAATAAGATAACCTGAATTGTCTTCCGAAAGTTCTTAGGCTCTTCTGGATCCTCAAAAGGATATGCACCGACTACCATGACATAAAGAGTCACACCACAGGACCATACATCAGCAATCTGTTTTAGTCATGTATACAAATAGTAAGTCAGTATGAGCAAGGGTGGGATCCTTGTCTTGGGCGGTAACAAGTCAATTAACATCAGTGATCTGACATCCCGATTGGGTCAAATAAGAGTGGGCCATTTAAAAGCCAAACTTTCCTCTGTAAATTACTCTGATCTCTGATAAATGTGCGCCTATCCTAGCTGAGTTTGCATGTTTTCAAATGTAAGTACTTATGAGGATACTATTTTGAAATGTGAGGGAAGATGTAACACTCACCAATGCTACCAAGTTCCCCAGAAAGTCAGAAAACCAATCACAGGCAGCTAATTTCCAATGGCTCCCGACCAGGCATTAAGGTTCCTCTCCAGTGTTTAGGTCAAACTGATTGCCATTAGTAACCAGTAATGACCAGTGAACACTGGGCGGTAACAAGCCTTGTACTGAATTTACAAACACTTAAAATGTATAACATTTCTACGATTTCATCAGACACATAAAAGGGCATACCAGGATGAGATCATAAACACATCTAACAATGGTCCCAGTGCAACAGGGAAAACGTCACTGGGAAGCTAGGCCATTTTCTTTCAAAACCAAGGAATGATTTCATCATGATACACTCTGTACAATAGCCTGTGACAAGTACATGTGTAGCTACCATCTTGACTAAAGGGACACATATTCTTAACCTAACGGTGCACATACAAAGGTTCAGCCTTCAATATACAATATACAGAAATTCAGATTAGGACACCAAACAACTAGACCTGTTGCCAGTTTATGTCTCTCAAACTAAGTTGCATATGCGGTGAATTATACTACACCCCTCCAAAGATTAACAGAGCTCGAGAACTTGCATACCTTGCCATCATATTCTTTCTTCAACAGAACTTCAGGTGCAATATAAGCAGGTGTTCCAACAGTTGATTTTGGTTGTGAATGGAGAACTGAAGACTGCAGAAAATGAAGAATGTTTGTCATGGTTTATCAGAAAGAACCTATAAACACAACAGGCCCATAGGGTAAAATATTGATCCCACTGTGTTGTAAACGCAACGCCAGGAAACCATAAAATTTCTATCTAACTGCATGAACATTGACTTAAATAGCTTGTGAATCATTTTGAAAACACCCATATAAAATGTATTTTTTTTAATTATCTAGAATAACGAGTTCAATTATGTAAGCACCTTAGAATAGCCGAAATCACATATCTTCAAGCGAGGAGCAGGACTACCGTCCAGCAATGTGTTCTCCAGCTTCAAGTCACGGTGACATACTTGCTTGAAGATAAGAAATTAAGAATAAAATGGAACAGTTCAGCATACTGCAACATATGAACACATAGTAACAATAGGATGAAAGATAAGTTGTGTAAATAACCGATACCATCGAATGGCAATAGCTGACTCCAGATATAAGCTGCTGGAAGAAGTAGCGAGCCTAAAAAAGGACATATGCACTTAGTCCCACCGATGATTCATGCAAATATATGCATGTCAAGAAAAAAGATGCAGCAGAGTAACCAGAGAGCAGATACATACCTCATCTTCACTGAATCGTATATTTTTACATATTCTCTCAAAAAGCTCACCACCAGATGCATATTCCATGACAATAGCAAGATGGGTCGGTGTTAAAATAACCTACAAATACATGACACACAAGTTATTTTCGCTATTTTTTCTCCTCTTTCGTGGTGAACTAGAGAACAAGCAGAAGATCATGGCTTACCTCCTTAAACCTAATGATGTTGGGATGTTTCAGTGATCTATGGTTAATTATCTCACGCTGGACATTCTCGTCTATCTGCACAACAGAACAAACAAAATAAGGCAACCAGGTAGTCACAACTATTAAGGATTTGTATTTAGGAAACAAGCCAATGTCTAAATATTTATACGATGGAGGAACATGTTCACGCTAGCACCCCACATACTCACCATCTGGAGTTTCCATCTAAACGAAGCTCAAATGACTCGACTAGTGATGGTGGATCACAAATAATATCAGGCCATGAAGCATGTGCTCACATATGAGCTTTATGGAAAGAAAACCCAAGAGGACCAGGGAATTAGCCAACCTATCAGTTCAAATGTCCTTCCAGAAAACTAACGGACTTTTGCTGATCCAATATCCCGAAAGAGAACCTTCTTTTAATAAACTTCCAAGAAATGACCACAGCAAGTAATGGTATAGAAAGTTATTGCTCACCACAAAAGCATTGGCTGATAAGCTAACTCCAATCATGGATATATGATACAGGGGGATCAGACTTATGGAAAGTTATTGCTAACCACATAAGCGTTGGCCGATACGCCAACTCCAATCATGGATGTATGATATAAGGGAATCAGACTTGGGCCTTTTGTACCAATAGAAGCAGCAGATTCTGGACTTAGGGTAGGATCAGATCTGGACTTAGGGTAGGATCAGATTCTGGGTTCAGTGTTGAGTATTAAGTGCCTTTTTAGGTGGGAGTCTAAACATACTTGTCTAGTGATCTTTTGCAAGCTTATAACACTACAACCTCTTTCAACGGGCAACAGTTGATTGAGAATCTTCTTTTTTTGCGATGCTTAATCATATTCATATTCCACATTCCAACTACAATATGGTATGATATACTTAAAGTGTAAGTGAGAATAGGCCACCAAACCCAATCGTGCTACCTATTCCTCCTCCTTTGCCTCAACAAGTGTATTATTTTATGAATAATTTCTTGTCTCAATTGTCTAAAACAGGTAGTTTCCTTTCCCCCAACAAGTGTTGCTACTGAAATTAAGGATGCCATACATGGATGTACCTACATTGACTTATGCATGGGATAGGAGTAGTGGAATAGTTCATAGTGACAAGAGTTACACAGGGACACTCGTTGATTTGAGCATTAACTAATTACTTGGACCAGAAAATACTCGGCTGGGCTCCCTCAGTTGGTCAAATATGCTGGCATAAAACTTAATCTGATCAACTGCATGTGCGGTAACCACAAGCAGTTAGATAAACATGGATGGTCAAATGATCATGGGTCAAGGGATCATTTGCTGAAACAACAGGGTGGCAATTGTTTACCATGCAGGCAGAAAAATGTAGGGGTTATTTCAAAATGAGGAAACGCTGATGAGTAAATTTTACAAAAACAACAAAATACTAGTTTTAACATTTATCAACATCAATTTGACTTGTGAGTGTATTTTACAACTTTTCACAACCATGCCACTCCTAAACATCACTACATCGACATATTTCTACTTAGAAACACCACGTTTACTGAATGCACCTAAACGAAAAAAAAAGGAAAGCTATTGCATCTAAATAAATGCCAGGCAGCTATATTTCTAAAATAAGGCGTCATTACCGTCATCTGAGTTGTGTTGGTTTGCCTGTCTGTATATTCAATTTGAAGTTACTCCAATGAATTATAGAGATGTTTGCCCATATGGAGTTTTATTTTCTTTGAAAAACAGACAATCACGGCCCCTAACAAGCGCGCACACACGCACACTCATGACTGAAGAGTCAACAGGCTGTCACCTAATACTAGGAAAACCCCACGGGTGTTAGTAAGGCTCATAGTCGATCCCAGGGATCGATCACTCTCCAATAGGAAGCACACTCTCTTGACCAACCGAGCACCGTTCTCCATCAAGTAGATGGAGATTAGTTTGCTATATTTGAAAAATTATTTTGGAAATTACGGCTGCAGCTGTACCTTGCAATTTAAAGATAAATACGAGTCAGACGGTGCTGGATCCAGGATCGAACCCTGGCGGGTGGCGTGCATGCCCGCTGCCCGCATGACCAGCCAACCGGGGTATACCTCGGTACTTTCAATCTACTTTTTAATTTTATCGGCATTTGGTGCAATGCTGTCCTGGATGTCTCATTACCACTAATTATGGCATATCAGAACAAAACCGACGCACCCACAGAACTACTAGAGCAGTTCCTTTTTTAATTTTTGAAAACGAGGGTAGACCCCGGCCTCGGCATCGATCGATGCGATGCACGCATAGAGGTCGAAAATACTCACTACTCCCTCCGTCCCAAAATTCTTATCTTAGATTTGTCTAAATACGGATGTATCAAGTCACGTTTTAGTATTAGATACATCCGTATCTAGACAAATCTAAGACAAGAATTTTGGGACGGAGGAAGTATATCACATGAAATAGGTAGAAATATCTACATCCAATAATCACAAGCAATGAAAATAAACCTAAAACTTAATCAAGCAATTCAGTCCTTGAAACAGAAATATGACTCCTAATAATTCACAGAACGAAGGAACAAGCTAGCCACTCAGCATCAACTGATTCAGCACTAAAACTATACCGTCCGAATCGAACAGGTCCTAATCAGCTAGAGCCCGAATCGGCCGCGATTCAGCACATGGGGGGCAAACAGGCTGGTCAAACAGGGCCGAATCGATTCAAGGTGGAAGGGGGCATGAGAAAGGGGCGGAGGGGGGGAACCGGCGGCATCCGCATACCTTCTCCCCGCGCTCGATGTACTTGACGGCGACGAGCTCCATGGTGCGGCGGTCGCGCATGAGGCGGGCGACGCCGAAGTTGCCGGAGCCGATGTCCCGCACCAGCTCGTAGCGGTCGCTGTCGTGCATGATCGGCATGTCCATGCCCGGGCCGACCGTCAGCGCCGCCCGATCCGGCGCCGCCCCTGCCATGGCCGGCGGCGACTGGCGGTCGATGGAGGGGGGCCGCGGCCGATAGGGTTCGGTTCCCCGGGGTGGCCGCCCCTCTCTTCCCGCCTCCTCTCCGCTCGAATCGACGGCGAGCTCAACCCCTCTCTCTCCCCTCCACCGCGACGAGTTCGTGACACTGGCCGACCGAGAGAGAGAGAGATAAAACGCCAGCTCAATCACTCTCTCGCCCGTCTTAGACGGTGTACATAAAAGTAGCGGGACTAAAAAGCTAGCCTCAGAATCCAAATACTAAAGAGACTAAAATCAAGTTAATAAGCATTTATTATCCTCCAAATCCTTCAATCCAGAACTCGCATGTGTTAAAGGAGAGGAGTTAAATGAGAAGAGAGATGACTAATCCACATTTTAGTAGGGGTACCCCTGACTAAAAATTTTTAGTCTCAAGACTAGTTTTAGCCCCTCTTTGGTCAGGGGTGCTTGGAACTTTAGCCTCTTAAAGAGACTATTTTTAGTCAGACTAAAATAAGTCTATTGGATCCAAGCACCCTCTTATTATTGCCGGGGTTGGTGCTTGATGCAAAGCGCTCCTCTCGAAAGTGGTTTTATTGGACGTCAACTTTCGGCACTTGTGTCATAAATGATGTGGAGGAGGAGTAGAGTTCCCATGGTTTTCCACTGGATATATTAGGAGGTTTGTTGAGCCTTCATGTTACACTGCCTAAAAAAAGCTAGGAGCATATCTGCATTTTAATAAGAGCATTAAAAATTGCATGGTTTGATTTTTAGAGCATGAAATACAGCAAATAGGCAACCTATGCAAAATCCTCTCTTGATAGGCAAAAAAAAAAAACATGTATCTCCGCTATTCTTTTGTCCATTTTTCTATTTCCTTCATTCTTTTTTATTTTTGTTACCTTTGACCAACGTTAGATTTTTTATACATTGTATGATACAAAATGGATACTACTGTACATGTAAATATTGTTTTCATGATATGTTTTTCTAACTATGTATGTGAGCAATTCATCTTATACTTGAAAAAATGAGATATGATATTCGGCGCATAATATATTATTATATAATGATTTTCTGTATATATCTCATATCTTTAGCTTATCCGATGCACAATGTAATAAATGGCTTTGCTCAAACGGCGCAAAATCCGCTAGTAACGGATGATATTTCTTTCTCGGTCTTTAGCTTATGTTCTACGCAATGTAATAAATGGCTCTGCTCAAACGGCGCAAAACCCGCTAGTAACTGATGATATTTTTGTTCTCATATCTTCAGCTTATGTGGTATGCAATGTAATAAATAACTTTGCTCAAACGACAAAAAAAAACCACTAGTAACGGATGGTAGCACCATGTCATGCAAAGGCACCGCCCGCACAAGCCAGTCTCATTTTCTTTCTCTCTTTGTTCGCTTACTCTACATTTTGGAACCTTTTGACCAACATTAGATTAGCAGTAGATTATTATGATGTTATGATATTTGTAAATGTTCTAATTTTCCAACTATGCATGTGAACAAATCAACTTATACTTGGAAAAAAAAATAACAACAACAAGTCAACAACAACAATATAAGGTAAGATTTTTGGTGCAAAAGATATTATTATATAATGGTCTCTCATGATTATTTTTCTCGTATCATTAACTTATGCCATACGCAATGTAATAGTGACTAGGCGCAAATGACACAACACTCACTAGTAACGGACGGTAGCACTATGTCACGCAAATTTCACGTGCCGAGCATTTTACTCTAAATTTTTTTGGTCTGATTTTTCTAGTTCCTTCACTTATTCTTCATTTTGGCATCTTTGACCAATAACTATCAGTAGATTATATGATGCTATTGTTATGTTTGTCGATATTTCTTTCATGTTCTCTTTTTCTAAGTATGCATGTGAACAAGTCAACTTATACTTGAATAAACAACAAAAAATGAGGTACGGTTTTTGGCACAAATGATAGTACTATATAATGATATTGCAAAAAACGAAACATTGTCTCTTTAGCTTATGACATATGCAATGAATGCCTTGGATCAAATGGCACAATACCCACTAGTAACAAACGACAACACGATGTCACAAAAGGTACCTGTTAACAATTTTCTCTTATTATGTTCTTACTTTCCTATTGCCTTCCCTTATTCTTCATTTTGGTATCCTTGGCCAACATTCAATTAGCAGTAAATTATACTTGTAGAAAACATTTATGTTCTTTTTTTCTATGTTTGTGAACAAGCCATCTTATACCTGTGAAAACAACAAAGTAATGGTGTGTGGTTTTCGATGCAAAAGATATTATTATATAATGGTCTTCCATATATTATCTTTGGCGTATATTAAGTTCTGCAATACATAATGTTATAAATGACTTGGATAGAATAGCTCAAAACATGTTGGTAACGAATGGTTGCACCCTGCTCCTCAAAGGCACCCACTACACTATTTACTCTCCTTTTGACCACCACAGATGGCTTGTTGTGCATAAGATATTATCCCATAATTGTTTTTCATATATATTTCTTGTCGTGTCTTTAGCTTATACAACACAAAATGTATAAATGACTGGGCTTGAACTGCACAAAACCCACTAGTAACGGGTAGTACCGTGTTGTGCAAAGGCACCAAGCGCAAAATTTACTCTTCTTTTGTCCATTTTGCTATTTCCGTCATTATTCTTTATTTGTGTTATCCTTGACCAACATTAGATTATTTATACATTGTATGATACAAAATGGATATTACTATACATGTAAATATTGTTTTCATGATATGCTTTTCTAACTATGTATGTGACCAATTCATCTTATACTTGAAAAATAAAACAAAAAATAAGATATGATTTCCGGCGCATAAGATATTATTATATAATAGTTTTCTGTATATATCTCATATCTTTAGCTTATCTGATGCACAATGTAATAAATGGCTTTGCTCAAACGGCGCAAAATCTGCTAGTAACGGATGATATTTTTTTCCCATATCTTTAGCTTATGTTATACGCAATGTAATAAATAAATTTGCTCAAACGGCGCAAAACCCGCTAGTAACGCATGATCTTTTCTCTCATATATTTAGTTTATGTGGTACGCAATGTAATAAATAATTTTGCTCAGACAACGCAAAACCCACTAGTAACGGATGCTAGCAGCATGTCATGCAAAGGCACCGGCCGCACAATCTAGTCTCATTTTCTTTTTCTCTTTCGCTCGCTTACCCTACATTATGGAACCTTTTGACCAAAATTAGATTAGCAGTAGATTATATTATGCAAAATGGATGTTATTAAATTTGTAAATATTCTAATTTTCCAATTATGCATGTGAATAAGTCAACTTATACTTGAAAAAAATAACAACAACAATATGATGTATGGTTTTTGGTGCAAAAGATATTATTATATAATTGGTCTCCCATGATTATTTTTCTCGCATGATTAGCTTATTCCATACGCAATGCAATAGTGACTAGGCGCAAATGACACAACACTCACTAGTAACTGACGGTAGCACTGTCACGCAAATCCACCTGCCACGCATTTTAGTATGAATTTTCGTCTTATTTTTCTAGTTCCTTCGCTTATTCTTCATTTTGGCATCTTTGACCAATAATTAGCAATAGATTATATGATGCTATTGTTATGTTTGTAAATATGTCTTTCATGTTCTCATTTTCTAACTATGCATGTGAGCAAGTCAACTTATACTTGAATAAACCAAAAAAAATGAGGTATGGTTTTTGGCACAAATGATATTACTATATAATGATATTGCAAAAAAAAGAAACATTGTCTCTTTAGCTTATGACATATGCAATGAATGCATTGGACCAAATGGCACAATACCCGCTAGTAACAAACGGCAACACGATAAGGCACCTGTCAACAATTTTCTCTTAATATGTTCTTACTTTCCTATTTCCTTCCCTTATTCTTCATTTTGGTATCTTTGGCCAACATTCAATTAGCAGTAGATTATACTTGTAGAAAATAGTTATGTTCTTTTTTCTATGTTTGTGAACAAGCCATCTTATACGTGAGAAAACAACAAAATAATGTTGTGTGGTTTTCGGCGCAAAAAACATTATTATATAATGGTCTTCCATATATTATCTTTGGCGTATATTTAGTTTTACAATATATAATGTCATAAATGACTTGGATAGAATAACTCAAAACCTGCTGATAACGAATGGTCGCACCCTGCCCCTCAAAGGCACCCACCACACTATTTACTCTCCTTTTTTCCTCTTATTTTTTTTATTTCCTTCATTATTCTTCATTTCTTTTCATCCTTGAGAAACATTGGATTAGCAATAGCTTAGGTGATGCAAAATGGATATTACTGTGCTATAAGAGATTGTTTCATGTTCTATTTTTCTAAATATGTATGTGAACAGGTCATCTTAGACTACAAAAAAATGGTTAGGTATACTTTCTGATGCATAAGATATTACTACTTTTTGGTGCATAAGATATATATAAACGGCGCCAAAGTCCACTTGTACGGAAGGTAGCACCATGCCACACAAAGGCGGCCACCGCTCAATCCTCTCGGTGCACACATCCATTTTCATCGATATCCAACATTTTATTCTTCGCCTTCACGTCATCCTTCCTCCACCACCTCGTCCGTCATTGATTCGCACCTTCTCGATAGTTGTATCTCCTTCTCTCTCGCTCACCCTTATCAATGTGATCGCTGCCACCATCGGCTCCTCCATTGTCCTTTGTTTTTTGTTGCTTGCCACCACTTAATGTCCCCTGCCTCATTGTCATCCTCTTTCTTCTCCAGCATCACATTCTTCTCTAAGAAATCTTTAATTGTTGACACTTGACACATACTTCCCCATTCACAACCTTTTTAGTCTAATAACCACCACCACACACACACACACACACACACACCACCGTCATTGAGCCCGGATGGTGGCTTGTTGCGGGGTCTCTCGATGGCGTTCCGAACAGACCACTCTGCCCGATGGTTCGGACTGGAGCGACCCGGATGGACGGTCCATGACGGGTGGACCACCCGAAGCACCCAAGGACACCATCATTGCGCACGGACGCAACGGGAAGCCCTCGCGGCATGCCGCCCGGTAACGGATGGCGCGAGCACCGCACGCGAGCCATCGGTGCGACCGCAATGCACGGGCCGACTGGCGCGGCCGGACCAGGCGAACACGAGGCGAGGACATCGCCATGCGGGTTGGGGCACGGTTTCACACAGAAGAAAGCACGCGGTGCCTTGACGGCCCAATGACAGTGGGCCCGGGCACGCGGCCGCGGTCCACCCATCATGGACCTGCCAACCAGGTCGCCCGGGGGAGAGCCGTCCTAGTAGATTGGACAACTCAGAGCGCTCTCGACTGGCCCCCGCGGCAAGCCACTGCGGTATGGAAGGCCAGGAGTCACCCTGCGCCCGCGAGGAGCATAGGAAGGTTGGTCCTCCACCATGCTTTATAGGAGTAATATGTGGGATCATAGTCAGACTCAATAATATAGCTATCACTTAGAACATTGTTGGTGTAGATCCCGACAGACTCTTCATCAGGGTACCACAATTAGCTGGAAGGTCGAAGAAGGAAACAAGAGACCGTCTTTACCCGGGTCTACTCCTGCATCACATGACTACACGCCTAAACTAAATGTTCCATCATGCCACAATCCTCTATAACACTAAGCTCCCTAGTTTTGAAGAGCCTACATTCAATTGAGGTCTCCAATTAGAATTGGGTCAACCGATTTTGACCGGATCAACAATTTCTCAAAGCTGTCTCATTCAATTATTTTATACTATACACTATGCTTCGTAAGTTTTCAGGCCTCGCAATTAATTGAGGTATTCAATTTAGAATTGGGTCAATTGATTTTGACCAGGTCAAGACTTTCTCAGGCTCTCCCTTCAATTCTTTTAATTCACTATGTTCCCTAATTTTAAAGCTCTTTCATTCAATTGAGGTATTTAATTTTGAATTTGGTTTATGATTTTGACGGGGCCAACAATTTTTCAAATCAATTAGCAGCAATCGGCCTACAAAAACATATCAATCATGTGCACCCTCCCACCACAGGGAGAAAAGAAGCGCCACCATGTCATATTCTAGCACCAATATAGTAGTACATGTGACCACCGACACTGAAATTTTCCCACATAGATATAGGTTGGTTAGTGGATAACTCAGAATCACACAATGAAAGACCCACCAAATCATCGTATTATAATAAAAATAAAACACACTCTATAATCTCCACCACCTGTCAAACTAAATATTCCATCAATTCCAAAATATAAGGGGTAGTCCCTCCATTTCCTTATACAAGGCCACTTCGTTTTTTGTGTCAAACTTTGACTTATAATTTTGGTCAACAAAATATGGATTATATGTGATAAAAAATATATCATCGGAAAGTTCTTTGAAATGTGCATCCATTTAAATAATTTTTTGGCATATAACTCACTTTTTGTTTATAAAATTAATGGTCAAAGTTGGGCATAAAAATATGAATTGTCCTTGTATAAGAGAGTGGAGGGAGTATTAGTTTTGTAGAAAGTCAAATTTCTTCTACTTTGACCAAGTCCAGAGTAAAAATATCAACATCCACAATATTAAACAAAAATGTACGAAAATTCTTTTCATGATGAATTTAAAAATACTGACTTGATATTACGGATTTTTATAAATTTCTCTTCAAATTATATTGAACTTAAAAGGTTGGAATATTTTGAAAAGTAATCTCCACCACCTGCCAAACTAAATATTCCATCAGTTCCAAATTATAAGGGGTATTAGTTTTGTAGAAAGTCCAATTTGTTCAACTTTGACCAAGTTCAGAGCAAAAATATCAACATCCACAATATTAAACAAAAAAGTGTGGAAATCCATTTCATGATGAATTTAAAAATACCGATTTGATATTATGGATTTCTATATATTTCTTTACAAATTTATTGAATTTAAAAGGTTTGACTTTTCAAAAAAGTAATACACAATATATTTTGAAACAGAGTGATTATTTTTTCAAGAAATCAAACAACACCAACGGCGCAGCAAAGCGCGCTCAACCCTTCTAGTAATAGGAGAAGTCTTGAAGCTTCTAACAAAAAATATGGGGTACTACCTTTCTCCGTAAGTGTGATCGCAACAAATCTCACTGATGATTAATTAATCGGGGCTACTACGCGTCGGCCGGCGGATCGTTTTAAAAGATCCGCTGCCTCAGCGGCCGTTAGATTAGGTGTCATCTGGCAATTCAACAATGTCCTCATCATTGCAACAAACTTTGTGTTGCAGAAACATTTGCAACAGAGCTTTGCTTGGAGAAACATTAGCAACAAAGATTGTGTTGCAGAATTTTTTCTTTACTTTTTGCAACATACATGATGTTGCGGGAGGGCTTTTACAACATAGGTGGTGTTGCAGAATTATTATTTTCGTCTTCTTCTTTTTTGCAACAAAGATGATGTTGCGGGAGGACTTTTGCAACATGAATAATGTTGCATAGTTTTTTTTACTGAAAAAGATTATCTTGTCTGTGGTGCGAATCGAGAAATTTCTACAACAACGATAATGTTGCAGGTGGACTTTTGCGACAAGGCTCTTGTTGCGGAAAAGTATAAAAAAGCATTGCCGGCCGGAACAACAATGTAACGCTGGAGCGGCGGCCATGGCTGCAAGCGCCATGGCGAGCGGTGGTCGGGCTGCAGAAGTTGGTCCTTCTCGCACCAGTGGCGTGGCGGACGGATATTGGCGTGGGATCCACGACCCTGATCTTCAGCTTGCTCGCCGGCAGCAACGGCAGAGGGCTGGGCATATAACCCGAAAACCGATGTCCCGGACCGAACTAACCGGCACCGAAGC
This sequence comes from Thinopyrum elongatum, assembly GCA_011799875.1. Lineage (NCBI taxonomy): Eukaryota > Viridiplantae > Streptophyta > Magnoliopsida > Poales > Poaceae > Thinopyrum > Thinopyrum elongatum. The sequence goes on along the minus strand of CM022301.1, from coordinate 485,707,529 downwards.
CGAATACACCGAAACCGAGTACTTCGGTGGTACGTTCGGTTTGCATAAGTTGAAAACCGAACTAAGTTCGGTGAATTCGGTATTATCCCAGTGTTACCCGAGCGGACCGAAAACCGAGTAAACATAGTGCTCATGTGAACATGGACTCTATTTTCTATCCGCTTTCTGCCAAGTGCATGAGCCCACAGCCACATCGGGAAGACGCGAACCTAACCCAGTGAACCGCTGCTGCCGCTATAAATTTTGTGTAAAAAAGAGAAGTAATAGTTAATTGAACCTAACCCAGTGATCCTAGCTGTACTAGTAGTACATCTACTTAAATTTTTGTACATGGAGTACTTTTCTCGCTCGGAAGAGACAGAGTAGCCAAGGAGACTAGCCTTTAGTAGCTAGCTAGTAGGCAGAGCTACACGCACTGTACATTCAGAATAAAGTAGCCATTGCTGCTGCTAGTTTTACTTATAAAGGACGCTGGGGTGCTAGGCAGGCTCACGCCATCCACGTCGCTATGAATCGCTATGAATAGTGCACAACGAGCGAGCAGGAAAAAAACAGCCAGCGAGCGAGAGGCCCGCATCTCCCCCGCTCCCCTCCCCTCCTCTCTCACGAACCCCCGCTCCCCTCCCCTCCTCTCTCACGAACCCTAGCCGCCTCGCTCGCTTCCTCCTCCTCCTCCATCCTCCTGCGTCAGTTGCCCCCCTCCTCCCCCCTCCCGCATCTCTTCCACCATGGGATCCGAGGTGTGCGGGCGCGGACGAGCTTTCCCGGCGGCAGCGGTGGGCAAGGGCGGCGGCGCTCGATTCGATCTGCGGGAGAGAGACCTCTCTCGCCAGTGACGCCCGGGCTGCGCCGCCGTGAACCTCCTCCTCCACTTCGATTCCTTCTTTTTCTGCCAGTGCGTGGCCACTACTGCGTCCCCTCCGGCTGCACCGCCGTCCATCCCTCTACATGTTTCTTGGTCCGCTGCTGCAGCGAGCTGTTCTTCTGGATCGGGCGCAGGTCGCCGCCATAGGAGAGCAGGGGCGTCGTGGTCTTCATGGTGGGCCGGAAGCAGGGGAGGATGAGGTTCGGGCGCAGGTCACCGCCATAGGAGAGCAGGGTCGGCGTGGTGTTCGTGGTGGGTGCAAAGCAGGGGAGGATGTGGAGGATGGCTGTGATGGAAGGAGCAGCGAGGTCTCAGGTTGCCCATCTGCAGCTGCTGTATCATCTTCCTCCCCACTTCTTACTCCTTGATTTATGTTTTTGCTAAACACATGTGTGCAGATTGAGAAAAAATAGAAGGGGATGAATCTTTAGGAAGAGTTTGGTGAACTCTCTCTCTCTCTCTACGCACTCATGTTCAGTTGTTATTTTGGTGTGCAAGAGAGTAGTTAGTTAGAAGCTTACATTCTTTATGTTTCTGGATTTGGTGCAGGTTCGAGGATGTAAATCTACCTGATATATTCTTCATGGGGATTGAGTATTTTAGTGATATATTTGAGAATTTTAATGATCTATCTGCTAGCAGGTACTGTACTCACCATAATTGTGTGTGTGTGTGCTTCAGCTCATTCAATTGCATGTCAATTTGCTAACAAACCTCCTGCTGCTATAGATTTCTTTGTACAATACATACACATTATTCATTTTTTCTGAAACCTTATTCCTTTTTGTTAAGCTGCAGGCCGAGTTCAGACTGTGTTTTTGCTACAAAAGAATCAGGTATTGCTATGTCCTAAACAGCGTGTGTTATAAATTTTATAAAGAAGGTCGTGTAATATTTTGCTTAGGTTCTTTCAAATATTTGGAATTCACATGCATATGTTGCTTGTGTGTGCACACATTGTTAGCAGAGCAATTTTTCATGGTGTTTAGTATGAGCCCCATTTACTATCTAGAATGTCCTGATGCTGGCTGGGCTTCCTTATTTTTATTTTAGAGAGGAGCTTGGCTTATTTTTTATGATGCAGTTATGGTACCATATGATTGTTAAGTTCCATTCACATTTCTCTGATGCTTTTGTGTTTTTGATTTGGTGTGGATTATTTAGAACATGATCACCGGTGCTGTTCGTATTCTACCATTTTTTCTTTTCGTAGTTGTAGTAGTTTTTCTGTATCAACTGCTTCCTCTTATTAGTGACTTGAAGTTAGAGGAGAAGGTTTGATTTTCTTTTCTTAGGTTTTGAATTCCTCAATTTTTGGTATGTGCATTTGGGCTTTTGAAGTTTGACAAAGCAGCCAAGGCCAACAAAACTGCTGCACCAGAAGAACATGTGCTCCAGTCTGACAAAGCAGCCAAGGGCCTACCTCTTTTTACCCTTCATTTTAATTGTTTGTATATATACATCTTTGCTTCCTGATCCATTTTATTTTGCGACTTAGGCCACCCCTGATGCCCAACCTGATGCTTCTTCGCTTGATGCTGAAGAAAGGGATGACCAGATTCAGATGCCCAAGAACAGTAGGTGCCACATCTTCTCTTATATCTTTATCTATGTACTTTAACTTCGCTTGATGCGGGCGCGTGTCCGGTGTCCCTGCTAAAACCCGACAGTTACCTAAGAATTTGCAGCAGTTAAACCCTGAATTTGCAGCGATTAAAACCTGAAGCTACTTCCACTTTTCCTATGAAGGATCACAACTACACTAAATACAGCAAACCTCACTAGTAGAAAACAGGGCTTTGGTCCAGGCCTGCCCAGCCCATTAGTCCCGGTTCAGTCATGAACCGGGACCCATGGGGGCATACGTCCCGGTTCGTGCGCCCAGGGGGCCGGCCGGGCCTCGTGGGGCATTGGTCCCGGTTCGTCTGGACCCTTTTGTCCCGGTTCCAGACACGAACCGGGACCAATGGGCCTCGCTCCTGGCCCACATCCATTGGTCCCGGTTCGTGGCTGGAACCGGGACCAAAGGCCCGGGGCCAAAGGGTGGCCTTTGGTCCCGGTTCCAGCCACGAACCGGGACCAATGTTGTGCCTATATATACCCCTCGCCCGCGAGCAGAGCACTCCACTGCTCTGTTTTTTTCTGGCCGGCGAGAGGAGGGGTTTGTGGTGCTCTAGCTCACCTCCTATGCACATGACGTGTTCGATGAAATGCCCGAGCAACACTACTTAAGCTTTCTCCTCTCCAAACTCGACCTTCAAGCTCCATTTTCCTCAAGATTTGTCTAGGTTTAGCGGTCTGTCACGTCCCGTCCCCGTCTTCACCGCCGTCGATCGCCCGCGCCGATCTCGTCGCCGGCATAACCGTGGTGAGCCTCTTGTTCTTATCTTCTTTCTAAAAGAAAAAAATTCTTACTTGTATGATTTAGATAGATACTTGTCTAATTTTTTTACTTTTATTATTGTTTGTTATTATATTGTGCGATGGTTTTGGTATCCGCCCCTGTCGGCCCTCGTCCTGTCTATGATTCGGATGTGGTATATATTATATTTTATAACTATTTGGTTCATTTATTGTTTATGACAATTATGCCGACCAACGTGACATAGATTTTTTTATCTAGGAGGTATGTGAACCGGAAATTCCAACCGACCCTATTGTCGAGAGGTTAAATTTAGTTGAAGAAGAAAACAATTACTTGAAGGAAAAATTGAAAAAAATTGTGGAGGATTAGATGATATTGGAGTTGCATGTTGCGGATGTTGTCGATGATCACAAAATCAAGATGGATGCAATGCGCTTCAAGATTAGAAAGTATAGAAAATATGCCATTCATACCGAGGCTTGGTATCATTATGCCGTTGGATCAATTGTTACCTTGGTTGCGATTATGATCGCATTTGTTGTTGCATTGAAATGTTTTACATAGTTTCAATGTATGGTTTAATTAGATGCTCTGGAGAGCTATATGTTGTTCAATGAGAACTATGTATGTACTTTGGTTTTAATGTGATCATGAACTTCTATTAATTTGGTCACTTATCTATTCATGATGTTTTGTAATGGTTTTTGACACACTTAATTATATATAATGCACGCAGATGAACCGGCAATGGATGTACGGTGACAGACGCACCTCCGAGTACATTAAGGGCGTGCATAATTTTCTCGAAGTGGCTAAGGCAAACAAGCAGAATGGTTTTATGTGTTGTCCATGCCCTATATGTGGGAATACGAAGTCTTACTCTGACCGGAAAATCCTTCACACCCACCTGCTTTATAAGGGTTTCATACCACACTATAATGTTTGGACCAGGCACGGAGAAATAGGGGTTATGATGGAAGACAACGAAGAAGAAGAGGACGATGACAACTATGTGCCCCCTGAATACGATGATGCTGCAACGGGGGAAGCTGAAGATCAAGAGGAACCAGACGATGTGCCCGATGATGATCTCCGCCTGGTCATTGTTGATGCAAGGAGACAGTGCGAAAGTGAAAAGGAGAAGCTGAAATTCGATCGCATGTTAGAGGATCACCAAAAAGGGTTGTACCCCAATTGCAAAGATGCCAACACAAAGCTCGGTACCGTACTGGAATTGCTGCAGTGGAAGGCAGAGAATGCTATGCCTGACAAAGGATTTGAGAAGCTACTGAAAATATTGAAGAAGAAGCTTCCAAAGGATAACGAATTGCCCGACAGTACGTACGCAGCAAAGAAGGTCGTATGCCCTCTAGGATTGAAGGTGCAGAAGATACATGCATGCCCTAATGACTGCATCCTGTACCGCGGTGCGTACGAGGATTTGAACGCATGCCCGGTATGCGGTGCATTGCGGTATAAGATTAGACGAGATGACCCTGGTGATGTTGACGGCGAGCCCCCCAGGAAGAGGGTTCCTGCCAAGGTGATGTGGTATGCTCCTATAATACCACGGTTGAAACGTCTGTTCAGAAACAAAGAGCATGCCAAGTTGATGCGATGGCACAGAGAGGACCGTAAGAACGACGGGAAGTTGAGAGCACCCGCTAACGGGTCGCAGTGGAGAAAAATCGAGAGAAAGTACCGGACTGAGTTTGCAGGTGACCCAAGGAACGTATGGTTTGGTTTAAGCGCGGATGGCATTAATCCTTTCGGGGAGCAGAGCAGCAATCACAGCACCTGGCCCGTGACTCTATGTATCTATAACCTTCCTCCTTCGCTGTGCATGGAGCGGAAGTTCATTATGATGCCAGTACTCATCCAAAGCCCTAAGCAACCCGGCAACGACATTGATGTGTACCTAAGGCCATTAGTTGAAGAACTTTTATAGCTGTGGAATGGAAACGGTGTACGTGTGTGGGATGAGCACACACAGGAGGAATTTGACATGCATGCGTTGCTGTTTGTAACCATCAATGATTGGCCTGCTCTCAGTAACCTTTCAGGACAGACAAACAAGGGATACCACGCATGCACGCACTGTTTAGCTGACACCGAAAGTATATACCTGGACAAATGCAGGAAGAATGTGTACCTGGGGCATCGTTGATTTCTTCCGACCAACCATCAATGTCGAAAGAAAGGCAAGCATTTCAAAGGCGAGGCAGATCACCGGAAGAAGCCCGCCATGCGTACCGGTGATCACGTACTTGCTATGGTCAATGATTTACACGTAATCTTTGGAAAGGGTCCCGGCGGACTATCTGTTCCGAATGACACTGAGGGACGCGCTCCCATGTGGAAGAAGAAATCTATATTTTGGGACCTACCCTACTGGAAAGACCTAGAGGTCCGCTCTTTAATCGACGTGATGCACGTGACAAAGAACCTTTGCGTGAACCTGCTAGGCTTCTTGGGCGTGTATGGAAAGACAAAAGATACACCGGAGGCACGGGAGGACCTGCAACGTTGGCACAAAAAAGACGGCATGCCTCCAAAGCAGTATGAAGGTCCTGCCAGCTACGCTCTTACCAAAGAAGAGAAGGAAATCTTCTTTGAATGCCTGCTCAGTATGAAGGTCCCGTCTGGCTTCTCGTCGAATATAAAGGGAATAATAAATATGGCAGAGAAAAAGTTCCAGAACCTAAAGTCTCATGACTGCCACGTGATTATGACGCAACTGCTTCCAGTTGCATTGAGGGGGCTTCTACCAGAAAATGTTCGATTAGCCATTGTGAAGCTATGTGCATTCCTCAATGCAATCTCTCAGAAGGTGATCGATCCAGAAATCATACCAAGGCTAAGGAGTGATGTGGCGCAATGTCTTGTCAGTTTCGAGCTGGTGTTCCCACCATCCTTCTTCAATATCATGACGCACGTCCTAGTTCATCTAGTTGACGAGATTGTCGTTTTGGGCCCCGTATTTCTACACAATATGTTCCCCTTTGAGAGGTTCATGGGAGTCCTAAAGAAATATGTCCGTAACCGCGCTAGGCCAGAAGGAAGCATCTCCATGGGCCATCAAACAGAGGATGTCATTGGGTTTTGTGTTGACTTCATTCCTGACCTTAAGAAGATTGGTCTCCCTCAATCGCGGTATGAGGGGAGACTAACTGGAAAAGGCACGCTAGGAGGGGACTCAATAATATGCAGGGACGGGCATTCTTGGTCTCAAGCACACTACACAGTTCTACAGAACTCTACCTTGGTGACCCCGTATGTCGATGAACACAAGAACATTCTGCGCTCCAAACACCCGGAGTAGTGTGACGACTGGATTACATGTGAACACATCAGGACTTTCGGCAGTTGGTTGGAAACACGTCTCAGAGGTGACAACACTGTTTCTGATGAGCTGTACTTGTTGTCCAGGGGACCATCTTCGACTGTATTGACTTACAAAGGATACGAGATAAATGGGAATACATTTTACACGATCGCCCAAGATCAAAAGAGCACCAACCAAAACAGCGGTGTCCGCTTTGATGCAGCAACCAAGAGGGGAAAGGACACATATTATGGTTACATAGTGGACATATGGGAACTTGACTACGGACATGATTTTAAGGTCCCTTTGTTTAAGTGCAAATGGGTCAATCTGTCAGGAGGTGGGGTACAGGTAGAGCCACATTACGGAATGACAACAGTGGATCTGAACAATCTTGGGTACACAGACGAACCATTCGTCCTAGCCAATGATGTGGCGCAGGTTTTCTATGTGAAGGACATGTCTACCAAACCGAGAAAAAGAAAAGATAAGGAAGCGAATACATCATACGATGAGTCAAAGCGCCACATTGTTCTTTCGGGGAAAAGAGACATCGTGGGAGTGGAGGGTAAGACAGACATGTCTGAAGATTATGAAAAGTTTCATGAAATTCCTCCCTTCAAAGTCAAGGCTGACCCAAGCACCCTGTTAAGCCATGAAGAATATCCATGGTTACGGCGCAATAAGCAAAGGACACAAGCGAAGAAAAAGTGAAGACAGATGAAGTCAGAAAGGGTTGCAAATTGATGATGTGGCTTTGAATGGTTCATTTTGAGCACATAAAAAGTCTGGAGTTCAAATAAGTTCAAAAAAATGAAATCCCTTTGTAACAGATGAGTTTTTGTCCGAAACCCTGATACTTCGAAAGAGATTGTCCATTTTGTACACGAAGTGCATCCAGTTTTTGCCGTAACCCTCTCAACTTTTTAGCACATGCTATGTGGGTGAAATGATGATATCATGCCAATTTTCAACCTCTTCAGAGTTCATTTGAAGTGCTTTTCAATTTCAGGGTCATTTAGCTCAAAAAAATCAGTAAATGCAAGAAAAATAACAGATGAACTCGGAAAGGGTTGAAAATTGATGATGTGGCTTTGAATGGTCTGGAAGGAGAGGGTGAAGCAAGCTCCGGTGATCGAACAATGGAGGTGGAAGGACATGATTATGATGGCTCCAGTGACGGAATGCCGGTGGAAGGAGACCGTGATGACTGCTCCGGTGAGCGAACGGAGGAAGGAGCTGTTGCAAAGTCCGGCGAGGTATATATATTAATTAAGCCTGTGCTGACTAGCTAATTGATGCATTAATTGTTTTGGTATGTACACATATTAACTCTCTTCTTTCTTCTTTTCTAGCCCTCCGGATCGAGCCAAACTTCGGTAACGAGACGAGGCCCGAAGAAAAGGTTGCGCCAGGATGAAAGGTTCACGATCACAGCAATCAAGGGCGATGGCCAACCGATTGAACCCAGCCGGACCAAGGAATCATTTTCTGCTCAGTGCGGGGTTCTTGTTAGGGACATGATCCCGATCAGCATCCACCAATGGAATAAGCCTAAGAGCGAAGACCCTCAAGTGTCTTTTGTCAATGATAGACAGAAAGATGATCTTTGGACCGCGCTGAAAGCAAATTTCACCCTACCGCCAGAGGAGGATCCGGATAAGCCAGTTATAGAGCCATTGGTCAAGGCTCATGCTCTTAAGAAGATGGCAGATATATTCAGGAGGTGGAAGAATGAGTTGAAATCAACGTTTGTCGACAAAGGGAAGACTCCAGAATTCACCGGCCGATTTGAGAAGATAAGAGATCACTGGCCCGCATTTGTGGCCCACAAGACATCGGAGAAGAGTAAGAAGATGTCAGCGACAAACAAGAAAAATGCTGCAAAGAAGGAGTATCACCATCGCACGGGGTCAGGTGGCTACCTCAAAGCCCGGCCGTTGTGGGACAAGGCTGAGAAGGACCTGCTTGATAAAGGGGTCGAACCAGAGACATTGAACTGGTCAGACCGTTCAAGGACTTGGTTCTTCGGGGTTGGGGGAACCTTGGACCCTGAAACAGGGAAGTGCCGTTGGACGAAGGAGCAACTTGAAATACCCGTCAAGAAGCTTCAGAAGTATATCGCCGCAGCGCAGCAAGGGACATTCATTCCCGACAGAGAGAACGACGAGCTCACACAGGCCCTCGGGAATCCTGAGCACCCAGGACGAACACGAGGTACGGCAGGCTCCGTTGCGTGGAAGGAAGGGTTTCCCAGCGCAGGCGGTTACAAAACCCAGGAGAGGAGGAGGAAAGTGGAGCAGACCGAACTGCAGAAGCTGAATGCAAGGGTACGAGCGCTAGAGGAACAAGCACTAAATCAGAGGCAGCGACCTGCCGAAGCTACCCCAGAAGCTACCCTGCCATCTCAGCGGAGAAGCAGCGTGGCTTCCACCGAGCTCCTTCAGCAGCCTCACTTCACGGCTCCCAGCTACCCCGTGGATGCTATCACGGAGGCTCAAGATTGCCACCTTATGGCGCAATGGCAGCACCTCAAAGTCAAGGCGGCTGTCGGCTTTGTTGCACCTCCTCAACCCGGCGCAACTTTTCACTGCCTTCCGATTCTAGAAGGCTATGCTGTTGTGATGGTCGATGAAATAACGGAGGGATTTGAGGAGCTCGAGCTTGACCACCCTACCGGTGAAGGGAGACTCAGCTGGGTCTTGCTCTGAAGACTCCATGTCTATGGCGGAAGGAGCTCATCAACCTTCCGAACTGGACGCCTCCGCCTCCTCCTCCGGCGAGCTAGGGCACTCCGCCTCCTCCTCTGGCGAGTGATCAGGGCACTCCGCCTCCTTCTCCGGCTGCTCCGGCGCGTGGCGGCACTCTGCCTCCTTCTCCAGCTGCTCCGGTGCGTGGCGGCACTCCGCCTCCTTCTCCGCCTGCGCCGGCGCGTCCGAGCAGCCCGCCTCCTTCTTCGCCTTGTCAACAACAGCGGAAGACAGCCGCCGCCGCTCCGGCTGCTCCGGTGCGTCGTAGCACTCCGCCTCGTAAGCAACGAAGGAAGACAGCCGCAGCCTCTCCCTGCTCCGGCGTCTAGCAGTACAGCCAGAGGCGGGAGGCAATACATATTCGGTCCATCTCTCAAGCCTCTAGAGAAGTTACCATACGAGATGACCGAGGAGGAAAACGCGGAGATCTATCAAGCCCAAGTGAAGGACTTTTTTGCAAAGAAAAATCCACCTCCGGAGGAGAAGATGGATCCGGTGAAATTGAAGCGCACTTTGAAGAACCTGAAGCGACCACCACCGCCTCCGCCGGATGACAACCATGTCCGCGCTCTGAAAAAGGTAGTGGAAGGAGCGCGCCGGTCGGGAACTACTTCAAGTGACAAAAGGTTACAAGAACGAAGAAGTGGGAACAAAATTCCCCAGCTCGGCGAATAGGCAAACCAATCGTGCCCCCCGCTCAAGGTGTCTAGCGATATCGTCGCAAATCTGCTGGGGATGCTGCCCGGTACCAATCCTGGTGATTACCTGCCCGACGATGCACATTTTGATACAATGGAGGTGGACGAACACAAATACCGGTACGGGAAGCCTCTCGTCAGACCTGGTGATCCTCCTCTAACAACGATGATGCGAAGATTCCATAAGTGGTACATGGACACCTGCAAGTCTGGGAAGGATATTTTGACGCTAAGAGTTAAAGAGGAGCACGACCTCGTTGGAATTGATCTGTTGTCTGTTCCATTTGAGGAGCTCTTCCAGTTTTTCAATCAAAAGGACCTCGATAAAATAATCATCACTTGCTACTGTCTGTAAGTACTATACTTCTGTAATTAAGTCTCTATATATAGCTCAGCTCTTTCATTGCATGTATATATAATTAACCTCACTATATTATGCAGATTGAAGATCGTCGAATGCAGAAATGCACAAATCTATGATATTGGGTTCATTAACACAAATCTCATAGATGAATGGACGGTTAAATATAATGCGAAAGAAACCGAGGCCAACTTGCTACAATCGTTGCTTAAAAATCAAAACAATGATAAAATACTCTTTCCTTACAACTTCAAGTGAGTGTTACTGTCTTCTGCATATTCGGTTTCCATTATTACTCGAGGTTATAGTAATGTAATTGATGAGTTATGCATGCGTGCGCAGCTTCCACTTTATTCTCCTAGAGATTAAGCTTGAGCAGGGACTAGTAACCGTCTTAGACTCAAGACGAAAAGATCCCAAGGAGTATGCGGCCATGACTGAAATGCTCCAGAAGTAAGTTCAATCGATCATTATCGCACCATATCGGCAACTTTGTTCATTTCCTGATATCAAGTAATTATTTTCTTTGTCTCGCAGGGTTTGGAAAGTGTTCACCGCAGAAGCTCCGGGACTGCCGGGGGAGCTGCGATTTACACACCCGAAAGTAAGTACTACTAGCTAGTTCCGCGCATCTCCCATTGATTCTAGCTAGTTTCATCAATACCATTTATAATGCTTGATTATCAGTTTGATTGACCTCTATTTCTCGTAAAGTGGTTGTGGCAGGAAGGCGGGAATAATTTTTGTGGATACTACGTTTGCGAGTACATCTACAATGCGACGACATCTAAGCGGGGCTACTCTGAAAAACAATATGAAGTGCGTAAGCAATAATATTCACAATTTTATTTTATTACCATCATTTGTGTTGAGTTTCATTCATATATATGTATTGACCCCCTTCTTCAAATTAGATTTGGCAGATGCGGGATGAACTCCTACCACAAGATCGCATAAAAGCAATTCAAGAGGAATTGGCGGGATTCTTTCTTGACCACGTCATCAATCCAGCCGGAGAATACCATGTGAAACTTGACATCAGATGTTAGGGATTGTAAGAGATCTTATATTGTATATATGTAGCTAGTAGCGTCGTATAGATATACGAAAACTTGTTGTTCGACCAATCTCTCGGAGAAGGAGGAGGTCGATCACTTCTCTCTGTATATGTTCATGACGATCTTGTGTACTTAATGGTTTCCTTCATTTGCTTACGAGCTAGCGTGTCGAGTCCTCTCTATACGTATAGTACGTAGCGTCGACCAAGCACGGAGATAAGAGAGGACACTTCTCTCTATTAGCTAGCTAACACAATATATGAAACCCCTAAATTAACCCTACAAAACCCCCAAACACCCTCCCCCCCTTTAAAAAAAAACCCCAGCTCCTGAGCTGCTGACACATGGATGCTCTTTGGTCCCGGTTGGTGTTACCAACCGGGACTAAAGGCCCTCCTGCCTGGGCTCGCCGCAGTGGCCACGTGGAGCCACATCTGTCCCGGTTCGTAAGCGAACCGGGACTAAAGGTGTTGGGCTTTAGTCCCGACCCTTTAGTCCCGGTTCCAGAACCGGGACAAATGGGCCTCTGGAACCGGGACAAATGGGCCTTTTTCTACTAGTGCCTGTTCCCATATCGTGTGAAAAACTACTTCATTCTCCTCTTTGTGTTTTTTGATGCATTTTTGGTAGTGGGAGTGGGATATGGAGAGGGGGAGAGAGCAGATTCCAAATGGAATGGAAGGGAACATGATATTTGCAGATCTGAGAAAGAAGAGATAGGACCAAGAAAATTAGGTTTCTCTATCCTGTTAAGTTTCCTTGCTTGTTTAGCATTTGCTGAAAAATTTATGGGCCAATGCATTGGTGTGGCCAGCCTACCTGTGTTCAGAATCTATGCTTAAATTTTGTAAAAAAATAGTGCTTTCTTGCTTACGGTTCTTGTGATGATTTCTGCTGAAAAATCTATGAGCTGATGCATTGGTGCGATCAGCCTGCCTGTGTGCAGAATCTTTGTTTAGATTTTGTCAAAAATTTGCTTTTTCTGATTATTTTTCTCATGGTGGTTTAATCCCATAGATAAATTGTGTGCGTGTCTATGATTGTTGTGTCCGGTTTCTATCTATGTAATTATCCGATGCATGTCTATGTAGTTATTTGGAGTACTTTACTTACATATGGGTTAGAGCAGCAGAATCAAAACTGAATATTGTGATGCTAGAAATGGTTCAATGTTGTTTCCCTCCTGTGGTAGTGACTTGTTTTGTAACATTCTATTCAAAATTAGGTGGGGAGGTTTCTTGGTATGGAAACTTTATTTTGTACCATTTGCATTCTGAACTGTATATCTCCTTTTCTTTTGTATATATTACCAGTATATTTTCAGCTTGCACATAACTGTTGATTGACAAAGTAAGAAATAAATTAGCAATAACTGCCATGAGTTTGAATTGCCCATTACATGTCCAGAGTTTTGGAATTTCACCTCAACCTTGAATAGTTTCCTTATACCTCCTTTTCTTTCATGTGTGTGTATATGTAAAATGCTTAGTTTTTATTATTTCACATGTTTAAGAGATAAAGGCACATCCAGGGAAAGGTTCTGATGTAATTATACGTACATTTATTTATGATAGTTCTTCCAACATGATCAGGTCAGAAGAATTTTTCAGATGACTCGTTATATGGTATGACTGATGGTCGTTGGAAGAACTATCATATGACTCGTTGGAAGAGCGTGGAGTGGAGAAGTGTCGCCGGCCATGACTGATGGTCGTTGCTCACCGGTCGTCGTCCCCTGTCCCCAATCCAGGTTGCACATCCTCACACCGCCCACCCCCCTATCTCTTGATCCCCCCAGTTCTCTGGTAATCTGATTTCGATTTCTTGATTTTTCTAAACATGATGTGCAGATCTGAGAAAGAAGAGGAGAGGAAGAATCCTGAGGAAGAGTTCGATGAAGGTATACTCTCTCTCTCTCTCTCAAAGTCAAGCTTTTTCTGCATTTTGATATTTGTTTGTTTTAGCCATGTTTAGATTAGTTTCTATGTATGCCAACTATTTTGTTTGCTTATATTCCAGCGACCTACGTTCCATACTGAATGCATATTTGTGCAATGGTTCTTAGTTATATTCTGATAAAGAGAAAGAATTGGGGATAGAGGTATAAGGCCTTAGATTTTTTGCCTCCAACAGAAGAAATGATTCATGTGTGCCTCCCTTTTTGTTATATCTGACCCATCTACCGGTACAGAAGCTCATTTCCGCTTTTTCGTATGTAGGCTCGGATGCAAAGCGCAGGTCAGCAATGTCGCAGGTTGGTTTCACATTGTATTTGGAAGCACGAGATGCCCAAGATCAAATATTATCGAAAAAGCAGAAGATCTAGGTATATTTGTAGATGGTATGTTTTTACCTTTTTCTCATGGCGTGTAAAAGGTGCACTAACTTAGACCTTCTATGGCCCTCATTGTTGTTTGGAAATATTTCTGCTCTTTGCTACAACAATGCACACTTTTTTATGAAGAATAATGCACTCATTGATGTTGCTTAGTTAACACGTCTTTGTTGTACTCCTGTTGCTTATTTATATATGCAAGGATTCAGCTATACTTTTTTGCCTCTGTATTTTCACCATACTTCCCATTCACAATTTTATTAGTGCAATTTGAGAATTACTATCAAGTGCAGCATTCTGGAGCTTGGGCTCCATGGAGCCTGATATTTCTTTATAGATCTTTCAACCTGGTTTTCCTCGAAAGGTTATCATGCACGTGTGTGCGTGTGGTGGGGGGGGGTAGCTATTTTGTCATCCATTACCTTTTTTAATCTCCTATTACCATTCCCCTTCCGCCATATCTTTTCCGAGTTTGTACCGACACCTTACGACATCTTTCACTTAGGGAACAATTCGATCCTCTGTTTTTGTTGTTTGGTTCCTGTTTTCAACTTCAGTGGTGTTTTCCATGTTCAAGAGCTGATGATTTTGTTTCTACCTGGAGTCAGTTGAAAAATGAAATCATTTTACATTTGAATTTACTCTGGAGTTAAAGTGATGTTGGACTGGGTGACCAAAGACAAGAGCATGAGGTGAACTCAGTTCTTTTCTCAATTTTGATTTTCTGCACATTTTTAAACAATAATTACCACTTCAAAATAAATTTGGTTATCTTTTTTTTGTCTCTGTAGTAGTGCTTCGTCTTCGAAATTGCACTGTTATTGGTGTCTAAATATAAGATCGGCATAACTCCAGAGTTGCACTGCTATTGGTAATCATTTTTGACAAACACTTTTAGAGTCTAGCAAATTATTTAGAGCTTTATTTTGTACTGCGTATAATACATAGGTAGTTCTTGGAGATAGATCTATTCAGATTTATGTGTTCCGTCTGCCAACTTAACTTGGCTCACTTTCTTCTTGATCTAGCTTACTAATTGTTCAAAGTCGTACACACGTCCAAATTGAATAATAATGCCCTTTTGTTCCTACTCTGAACAGAGACATGTATAGGTTTTAGATTTCCGTAATCATCTATGTACTAGATATCCCTCTATACTCGTGTATTCTATATGTAATCAAGCACCTCCCCATGTTGATATGCCCAACTAATGTTTAAAAAGATCCCTCATCTGTATTAGCACTACTGGATAACCATTGTAACTGTACAAAAACAAAATCATAACATTACCGATCATGAAAAATAGCTACAATTATACACACAAATCCGCGCCACGCATCCCTCCGGTCCTCAAGCCCGAGCCCCCTTCGCCTTCGTGCCATCGTCGTCGCTTAAGCTAGGGCAGCGACCACCTCCTTATAATGACCATCGTTGAACTATTTTGAAGCCTCAGCATGTTGGGATTTCCCTGTGGGCCTTGTGCTGTACATGTTGTGTATTAGCTGCAGGAGGATCTATGGGAGACAAGCTCAGCACCTGAGATGCTAACCATTTGCCTGGGATGCTAACCATGTCATAATTTTGATGTAAGTGCCCCTGGGATCATGAGTTCATGACAATGTTGAATGTCCTCTTTTTTCTTTTTATTGCTGTCGTTTTTGCTCCGCTGTGTATTCTTTTACCATATGAATTGGGATCATTTTTCCACTCACTCCAAGAGCGTGTTGGCCAACGGCAGTGCTATACGCAATCTGATCGAGCTAAGTAAGATGCATGTTTTTCCTTTACTTAACATCTGCTTCTCTTAGTTTTTCAAATAATTGTTCTTTTACATGTCGGTAAGTTTTGTAGCCATATTCATGATGTACTAAAGAAAGCCTTTGTTATGCTAATGCAAGACATGCTTTAGTTATTTTTTTCATTGCACATTTTGCATCTAATTTAATTACCATAAAGATGGAAACATAGCTTCATTGATGACATATGGTGAATATGCTTGCAGCTCTGAACATGGACCTAATACACCTCATCTATAAGGTGAAAAATTAGAAGTCAAACATCTCATGCTTTGTTATTATTTGAGTATGTACTTTCCTTGCCATAGTTTTAAGTTTCAAATCTAAAGGGGATTGAAACGGTAGGTTTGTTGCATTCTAATTCAGTTGAGATGATTAAACAAGGATTGTTACTTTCAAACAAGTTCGATGCTGACGTAATCTGTTTCTATTATGCACTCAACACTCAGCGCTATATGATATAAATTTTATCATATGACATTCCAATTGTTAAATAAATCATCTCCTGTCCTACTTTTATATAATTCATCCAACTACATTTTCACTCCCTTAATAGAGCTTGGTTAACTTCCAGACTGCTTATTAGCTTAGCCACGCTTCCCGCTATTTTTCTGTTAAGCCACTGTTTTATTTATTGCTTACTGTAATTTGTTTGAGTTCTTTGTAGATTTGATTGTAAACAGGGATGAAAGCAAATCTGTTTCAGCAGAGAAGCAACTGCCTTCCCTGGAGAATAATCAGGTATAGACTCTTGATATTTCCCACCTGTGCAAGTGTTCTGATGTCCTGTGTGTTATGCCATTGGGAAGTAATTGTTATGCCATTGGGAAGTAATAGATCTGTTCCTTCCATCATTGCTTCCGCGGGATAGGGCATGATGGTCTGGCATCTCCGTCCACCGGGGTCAGTAATAATAGCTATAGTTGATACTAGGCCCATAAAAAGTTCATGTTGTTACAGTGATGGAGATCACTAAAATATCAGTTGATGTATACACATTGTGATTTATTTGGTTATGGATCAGTGTGGTCTGTAATCCTTTTCCAATTCACGAGAGGGATATTTTCCTGGAGGTTGCTAATTGAGATGGGAATTGGGGGCTATCCAGCTCGGTGTTTTAATGAACATAGCTCAGTACTTAATCATACATTCACATTTCTTCTTTGCTATTTGCAATGCCTTGTTGGGTTTGAAGGATGAAGCAAATCCCAAGCAAGGAACAGATTAACCTATCTTGATGCGTGCTACTGCTCTTGATACGCATCAAGATTTGATTTAGTTGAAGCTAATAATGAAGTGTCATCAGTGTGCCGTTATATGTATTTTCAACCAATACATGTCTAGCATTACTCGGATGACAGATCAATAAGAGAAAGTTGTTTAATGTGCATATGTTGTCACAAGCAAAATATATTGCTGGTCGTCCTAACGATACAACTTTACAATCAAGGAGATTCTGCAGAAGACAAACAAGTATTATTGGAGCCTGGACGATGATATTGAAGGGATCTCTGCTTTAGACCACTATGAAGAATTGCTTAGACGAAGAAGTCATTTTTTATACCGATGGCACCTGCAGTGAAGGCTCTACCTGATGATTATCGCTTCATAACCGCAACCATCTATATGATGCATCTCTGCCTATATACTTTGCTCATTGTAAAGAATCTATCGTAAACTTCTTAGAGCACTATGTAACAACACTAAGTTCTCTTAGAACACTAAGTTTCTATTTGCTTATGCTCATTGTAAACTTCTTAGAGCACTATGTATCAGCACTAAGTTTCTATTTGCTTATGCTCTAATCAGTGTTGAAATGTTTTTATGTGTCTAAACTGATCCTACTACAACTTGCTTTATAAAATCAATATATGCTATTATCAAGTTATATCATTATTTCCTTTTGATCTATCATGATACCATATAATGAGATAAAAGTATATCTATTAAATTGTCACATGCACATGGTTCGAAAACTTGGCTGGCCGATGGTTTTTGCGCCATCGACGCAACACGTCATCTAGTACAGGTAAAAGGTAGCGATTCCAGTACATCTCTGTGCTGTTCAGTGGAACCGACGACCGAACCGAAATTTCGGTACACATAATCTTCGGTTAGCTAATTTGTTATTGACCGATCGGTCAGTATTATGACAAAACCGAAATCTTAAATAGACCGAAGGACCGACCCGAACGGTTTGGGGGAACCGAACGCCCAGCCCAGCGGCGCGTCGGGTGTGTGCAGCGGCGGCGGCTGGCTGTTGGCGTCTCGTCCCGATCTGTAGCGGGGGAAGGAGATATGCAAGAGAGATAGGAGAGTACGGCAGGTTGTTGTTTTAGTAGTGGAGATGTTTGAGGGCCCACAAGGCACGTGTTGATCGTGCAAGGCGGCGGATAGAATTTGCCTGACCCGCCGGGTGATGGCAATCATTTCCCTTAATTAACATCAAGAAAGACTTGCACACGAAGAAAATTTGCAGGGTTGATGTTACCCTCACTGTTAGTCATTGTCATCGATGATTGACCAACTTTCCTAGCAACTTTCTCTGCTAAATCAAGACGAGCCGTAATTTTTTTTTCTGAGAACAAAACGAGAAGGCCGGCCTCCTTCTCTGGTCCAAGGAGGCATGCCTGCGCTATGTCCAAATTAGCAAGGCAGCCTGTACCAAGCCACACGTGGGTCGCAGTAGCGGTCACGACCCAGTTAGTACCAAGCCACACGTATGATGATGGACGGTACGGATCGCATCATGCACTTGAGCAGGGAGCTCCTATACGGCGCAGCACGAGCCAGGGAGCAGACGCGCGCACACCCCCCGTCGCCACCGCACGCCCATTCGGGTCGGCCCATGAGCGACAGCGGGGAGCCCCCTATTTTCTTGTTTCAAACTGTATTTCTTTTCGTTTTTATTTTTTATTTTTAAAATAATTCGGGATTTCAAAAACTTTCCACAACTAAAAAAAATGTGAATTAAAAAGTTCGTGGAGCCAAAAAATGTCCCTGTATTCGAATAATGTTCATGAATTTAAAAAAATGTTCATGAATTTGGATATTGATGAATATTTTTTATCAGCTGAACAAATTTTGAATTTGATGCACATTTTTTGAACTTGATGAACAAACTCTCGATTCAAGAACATTTTCTTAAAAATAGGATAATTTTTTGAAAAATGGACGAACATTTCTTGAATCCAGTGAACATTTTTAAAAATTATGGTGAATACGATGATCATTTTTTGAGTAAGATGAACATTTTTCATTTTTTGAACTTGATGAACAAATTCTCAATTCAAGAACACTTTTTGGAAATCAATGAAATTTTTGAAAACTGGATGAACATTTTTTAAATTATGGTGAACAAATTTTGAATCTCATGAACATTTTTTTTAATTTAGTGAACAAAAAAATGTTCAAGATTTCTAAAAAAAATCATAAAAACGGAAAAAATGAAAAACAAATAAGAAAAAAATGGAGATGACGAATAAATTAAAAATTGAAAATAAAAACAAAAAAGAAAACATAAAACAGAAAAAGAAAAATAAAAGGAAAAGAAAAAGGAAAAAAACTGGGGGACCTCGCGCCCCACATGGGCCGACCCAGAAGGCGTGCAGGGGAGCTGGGGGTGCGCGCTATGGCTCTAGGGGGGCGCCCTATGCGCCATATAGGATCCGCCACTTGAGCAGTTCAGCTCACACTCCTCCACCTCGCCTCCTCCCGACCTCCAGATCCCACACTGGCCGCCGGGACGAACCCCCTCCGCCGACGTGGCCCCTCCCTCCTGCCCCCGAGCGTCCCACGGACCCTACTTCTTCCCCATCCAGGACCTGTCGCTATCGCGCCACAGCAAAGGTGGACCGGATGCGGCTTCTTGTAGCGGGAGACGGAAGAGGAGATCAGACTAGCGGCAACCGGGGAGGAGCAGGAGTGTTAGAATTTGTGGGCTATGCGGTCTACCCTCTAATTCCTCTGCCTTTTCCGTGGTGCCGCTCACAATACATATTGAGGCTAGAGGGTAGGAACCTATTTATAGACTCCACTTCCAGGTGTTTTAATATTCCACCTGTTTCCGGAAGGATCCGTATGACTCCTGAACAATGTTACCAACTACGATAAAACATGTCAGTTTTTCCGAGTCTAAATATACTAGTCCCTAGCACACATGTGTGAGTCATGTGCCATGATTAGATTGTATATGTGAGATCAACTTCCAATCTTAATCATGTGGGTCAACATCCTGCAGAGCCGATCCTGCAAAACAAACCCAGCTCTTCCACCCTGTGATGTCCTGGAAAAAATACGTACGAACATATAAATTCCAGTAGAGTCGATCCCTATTAATTCCTCTATTGTATTCCATCACAGTCGTCCTCGGCACCTCGAGTATTACATCCTCGAGTGAAATTCCGCATCAATTATTCCCCGTCATAAACATTAATAATACTAGATGACACCCCGCGCGTTGCGGCGGGAATCTATGATAAAAATAAAGAGAAAATAAAACACTGTGCGTGAAAAATGAAACCTTATGTAAAAATATTGACATGCCTTATATCACGGAGGGGCATTTTGGCTCCTTAGAGCATATGCAGTAAATTCAAAACCTGTAAAAAAAATTAGATGTTCATGTTAGCATCACAAGCATGCTTGAAAATTTTCATGCGAAACGACGAAGCAGCAGTGTTTCGTCTGTGAAAAAAAAATTTGGGGTGACATTTGGTCTTCAATTTGTTTTTTTTTTCACAGGCCAAAATGCTTAACCATTTTGCCTCAAAATTTGCACGTATCATTTTTTTATGTGACTAAGATCACATAAAATTTTGCCTCCATTTGAAAAATTATTTTTGGCCCCGGGAGCCAAATTGAATTTCCGCTTATATCATGTGACAATACAAAAAGGAAGCTGCCATAGATATTATAATATGTTACACGTACTAAATACAACAATCATTCGCCGGAAAACATTGTGGTGTCACTTTGTTTGATTTCACACAAAGAATGTTTAAAATATTAGAGCAATACAATAGCGAACATGTATGTGCAACGTACGAATGGTTTTCCCAAAATCACACAGTTATTTGAAGAAATCAAGTTCAGTAGTTGTGAGTTTAGTCAAAAGCGCACACACTAAATCTGGAAGGAATATTATTCTTGTCATTTCTCTTAATTAATCAAGATATGTCCAGACAAAAGGAAAGAACAAATACATCGTAAAGATGAAGACTTTTATCCAAACATTAAAGGAAATTTACAAACCTTTTGTGATCCTAATCAATAAATTTAGCATATCTAAACCCTAATCAATATCAACCGCAGTCCACCCTCCACCATCCTGAAAGAGAGAGAGAGGGAGAGACGAAGAAGACAGGGAGATATAATAGGAAGCGGTGCGGCTAGCTAACCGATCCTCGCCTTCCTCCAGTTCTTCGCTTGCTGGCTCCATGGACAGTCATTTGAGGGAGCGTGTGACAGGCGATACTTTGAAGGCGTAGGGACCTGTAATAAACAAAAAAAAAGGAAAAACACGAACTAACAGAGGCCAGGCCAAAAATTAGACAACAAAACTTTTGAAGGGCGAGAAAAGGGCATGAAAGACCAGAGCTTGATCCAAAAAGAAACCAACAAAAATCTTCAAGGACAGAAAATTTATTTTCCACTATCATCTGGAACGGTAGTTGATTCTCCTCCCCAAAAATTACATAGCAACAATAGGACGAAAGGTTCCAAGTACGGGATAGGAGGCGCCACAAACAACCGAAGGAAGAGGACAGAGAAGAGTAAAAAAGGAGCACCTTCTCGTTGCCTCTGCCGCGGCTGTAACTATTGATCTGCAGCAGCGCTCGCATGCTGCCCGAGCCCGACGCAGTGGACGATACGTCTACGGTTCGCCCGTAGAGGGCACCTATTGATCTCTACTTCTACACTGGCGCTTGCACACTACCGTACACCGGCAACAGTTGTTCTATATAGTGGCGTCGTCGGACGGTAATGCAACCGATCGAGGCAGTTAACCACGGCGGCAATGCCCAGCGAGTCAGCTACCTTATCCACCACCGTTATGGCTCCTTGCTCCCAAGTAAATCCACGTTGGATGTGACACCGTGCAGTTCTGGCAATGGAAGCAAAACAATCAAGGTTGAGATAGGTAGCCAATGCGAGAGGCAAGGGAAATTGGTAAGAGGAAGAAAAAGGAGCGGAGGAGGCAGATGATTATTGATTGGGGTATTGTAAAAGACACGGACCAGTCAGGGAGGAATAACTAATGCTCCGAGCGGCGATTTGATGGCGAAGTTGAAGAGACCGCCATACTGCGGGGAAATTGCTTTCTTTTTTCAGAGAGATAGGGCCAGACTGTTGGGCTTCCACGGCTGCATGTACTGGGTGAAATGGAGTGCCACGTTGTTTGGCTATTACTGGGTGATGAAACTGAACTGCTGACGTGTTAACTATGCTGATGTGGGATGGCTGCATGTCAAGAGAATTAGTTTAGTGGGGATCAACTATTTAGGTATTATAGATGAGTAATTCCACGTTGAGTTAAATAAATAATAACCATGTTGAATAAATGTTGAAAGCCACAAAAATATCCAACATCTCCCACTTGGCTGAAACATATTAATCAATAAATGAAGTTCCATGTGTAAACATGTTTTGAAAAGAATTCCTGACTATAGTCAGTGAACCTGCACTATATTAGTATTATTATACAAATAAATGAAATATACGTACCTGAGTTTAATCATTCCACACCTCGTGTATACAATGGTAACTTCCTCAGTGTGTTTGCTTTTAACCATAAACTTCAAAATAAGTGACAGGTTGTGATGCACATTCCACGATCATATATGATGTGTGAAATTCCCTTAGCGACACATAATTCCTTCCACCGCTTGAATGCGCGACAATAAATTCCGGTAGCTAAGGTTGATAGTATAATGAAAATATATACAAATTCCAATACCATTTAGTATCCCCTTTTTCCTCATGAGTTCAAACATAATTCCTCACTGAGTATGATTTCCCTTATCAAGGTATTTTTTTTTAAAAAAAATTGCAATTTTCCATAGAATTCAAAATATTCCCTATGTAGTTCCACTCCCAAAACATAGGAAGCTTCAAATATTCCTTTCATATGAAAGTTAGAATATGGCCAAGCTTTCACTTCCATCAATGTGACTTTATCATTGCAAACAACAAGAACAATGTTACATAAATAATAATGCAATTTTCACTTACCTTTGTACATGGTCACTTCACTCCATTTATAAGACCATATGACCTGCTATTCCATTGATGTGAAGCTTGTTTCAAGACCACAAATTGATATATTATGTTGCAAACCTCGTATTTCCTCTTTGTCCAAAGATTTCCGTCTACAACATATATGATTATTTTTCTCCTGATTCCAAACATATGGGTTGCGGTTGTTTGGTAAAAACAATAAGTTCCCAAACTTCTATCTTTCCTCGTTGAGTTTCTTCCCGCATTACTTCCACCCATACCGTGCATTGATAGAAAATTCAAGCCTTCTTAAGAGACTTTAGTTATTCCTCGAAAAAATTTAGAGTGACTTCCCCCAACAACACATGATAATTATCTAGAAATGATACTCCAAGTTATTTCCTCCCACTTATCCTAAGCTTATTAGTATTGGGAGTTTCACTTGTATTTTCCATTGGGGTCAAGATTATATTCTAGTATAATTGCCAATAATTCCACCATTATTCATAAAAATACCGGCTCCCACTTACTTTCCACCAGTTTTCCTTTTCCAGATAAAAAAAAAACATATCCTTGACCCACTAGAATAACAATTAACAAATCCTGGTGTGTGTTTTGTAGTAATTGAGAACTTCCTTTCAAATAAAATAGTTCCTTCCAGTCCAGTCCACAAACCATAAGGAGTGGTTGTAGATGAAAAAAGGTATAAATGCAATATGTAATGCTTCCTCCGGAAAAAAAAATATCAAAGATATTTACTTCCTCCACTCAATTGTGAAGTATACGGGAGTATTAAAGATATTCAATTCCTCCTATCATGTGAAGTATACAATATATTACAATGGTGAATTAAGTTCCATGCTCTTATTCAATTGATATATTCCTGAAGTGTACTTCCCCCACCAATCAGTTGTTAAGATTTTGATATTCTTTAATCAACTGATTTTCCACTTCAGTATGACATGTGAACATCACAATAAAACCTTCCGACTTGTATAATGAGAGGTAAACATATAACCATATAAAGTGCAACCATCGATGAGTAAAAAGAAATAAACAATCTGACCTCTAGTGGGAGTGCAAAAATAAATAAATACCATAAGTATATAGGAAAAATGATGTGAAGATATTCCTTCCACCTTAAGAAAAGGCGTGCAAGTCAAATACCCATTATATATGTGCTTTAGAAAACCAAATTCCTCCCACTAAAGTTTAGAATTCCGGAATCAGTAAGCCACTTGATTCGGTTCCATGAGATGTGACCAAGTCGTCCATGACAAACATAATAAATCCCAAGCATGTGTTCCCAATATCAACATTCCTCTCTATGGAGTCATCTTCCCCAAATAACAATTTGGGTTTCTAACTTCCAATGGACCATCAAGAAAGAATAGACCATCGTGTGAAATTCCGTAATGCACTAATTTTATCATTGAGCAATATTTCCGCTCTTCCTTTTCCAAATAGTATTTCATAAACAATGGGTTCCAAGATAGAAGCATAAATTAAATCCCTACACACTGAAGTTGCATATAGTGTGTCGTATAACAATAATACTTTTCCTCCATCAAGGAGTTTCATGGCAAAATTTCCTGTTCCAAAGTGTATAAGATTTAGCAGCAATGGCAAAACACACAATATATATAATTTCCTTTGGTACTGTTAGGATGTCAATATAATTGCTATTGTATTCCAGCAATATAATACATAGAAGCTTAAATCCACATTCCAACTATTTGAAAAAGTATTGACATATATTTAATGCAAATATTAACAATGTGCATACCGTTAACTGAGAGCAAATTTCCTTAATTTCCCAAGGAGTGGTTCCCATCTTCCTCCATAAATAAGTGATTGTCATAATAGACACTTTTTGAATTCCTTCTCATGCAAGGTTAGTATAATAGTGTATCCATCAACAATAATTTTCCTCCACAATGGAGTTTGTGGGCATAATTTACAATTACAAGTATATTAACTTTAGCATTTCCTTGGAATTGCTTGCATGGAAGTATATGATATATAACCAGAATGCACAACACGACTATTCTGAAAAATTAGTTGTAAATGAAAAAATCCGTGCATACAACTTATAGACATACCTTCCTCTTTGCCAATTGATTTGATAAAATATTATATCTTCCTCTTCGAGGTGCAACCAGTAAAATTTGGTCAAATCCTTCCCTCGGAGAGTTTCAATCTTCCTCCATAGAACAAATAATGTCCCATATTGCACAGTGTCAAATGAAGTTAAATTGGAAGATCATTTATTTTGATCAATTTGGCAGAGTTAGAAATAACCGATATAAACCAGCAATATGTATTTTCCAAGAGACATCAACCGAAAAAAGAAGACAATATTCCAGATTGCACTAATTTTCCATGCAATTTGTTCACTATGGTATGAAACTGACATAAGTATGCAAGCCATTTGACACCTATAATACATTTCCTTTTCCTCAATAGCAGCTTTCTGAATTTGGCCTTGTCCAGTTTGTTTCAATCAATAATGTGATGGATAATTTCCACGGAAAATACAATCATAATATTCCATCTTCAAAAGCCGATTAATTCCTTGTGCTTTCTGTCCCAAATCAGGGTGCGCACAAGTATTAAGACAATCAAGAAATACCAGTCTTCCTCGTTATATTCTGATCCTTATAGACAAATAAAGTAGACGTGGACTTCAGCATGTAGATGCGTATGTAAGAATAAATTCCTTGCTCCTTGTGCAAGATAGACCAGTAGAACAAGTAGTACTGTATATAAACAACAACAACAAAGCTTCCTTGATCCGCAGTGGCGAGAGACTTCCTGCGCTCCTTCCTCAATCTGAGCGATAGATCACATATACATGCTTTTCCTTTCCTTCCCCGTGCAAAATAAATAAAGAAGCAAGAGGAGAGTTTGACTTCAGCGTGCACCAATCTGATCAAAATAGGCTTTTGCGTGGAGTATACTAGCAATTGATGTGGCAGCCTCGTGTTGATGAAGATGGCTTCCTCGGGACTTGGACCTTGGATGGATTCGATTGGGTTTCCTTGCTTGTCGCAAGTGCGTCATCCGTCGACGCGCAAGCCTCATGTGAAGGACCTGCTTTCCTCTCAATCAGGATTACTTTTAGCCTCAAGTGATTTCGTGAGTCGACTTGGCGACGCGGGTGATGCAGCGGACGAAGATGACGGCCGGCACCAGCGCGGACTAGCTACTGGCAGATGGGCAGCTAGAGATCAGGCCTCAGGCGGCGATGAGTGAGGCCGTGGACAAACATAGTGCAGCGGGAGGAAGCCGGCTTCCACAGATCGCCAGGGCGCGGTAGGAGGCGCCGGTTCCGCACCAGGACAGTAAGATCGACGAGCGAGAAGGCGAGTTGGTCCAGCCGCGAAATTGTAGATCAAATCGATCTGGAGCTACTAGTATGCGGAGCCACACACATCGATCTGTAGCGAGATAACAGATCGATCTAATTCCCAAGCAGACCTTGGTGTAGATCGGCAGAGTACGCAGCGGAGTTTACGTACGGATCGATCGAGTTGACGACGACGTCGTTAACCCTAATCGGCTCAGATGCCAATGTTAGAATTTGTGGGCTATGCGGTCTATCCTCTAATTCCTCTGCCTTTTTCATGGTGCCGCTCACAATACATATTGAGGCTAGAGGGTAGGGACCTATTTATAGACTCCACTTCCAGGTGTTTTAATATTCCACCTGTTTCCGGAAAGATCCGTATGACTCCTGAACAATGTTACCAACAACGATAAAACATGTCAGTTTTTCCGAGTCTAAATATACTAGTCCCTAGCACACATGTGTGAGTCATGTGCCATGATTAGATTGTATATGTGAGATCAACTTCCAATCTTAATCATGTGGGTCAACATCCTGCAGAGCCGATCCTGTAAAACAAACCCAGCTCTTCCACCCTGTGATGTCCCGGAAAAAATACGTACGAACATATAAATTCCAGTAGAGTCGATCCCTATTAATTCCTCTATTGTATTCCATCACAGTCATCCTCGGCACCTCGAGTATTACATCCTCGAGTGAAATTCCGCATCAATTATTCCCCGTCATAAACATTAATAATATGAGTAATTCCACGTTGAGTTAAATAAATAATAACCATGTTGAATAAATGTTGAAAGCCACAAAAATATCCAACAGGAGGACCGAGGTCATGGGAGCGTCGTTGGTGGTCTTGTCCCACGCTGGAGGAGGGACGATAGCGGGAGGAGGTGCCGACGGATAGGCTTAGCCTTGGTAAGCACTTAGGTGACCCTTTTTTAGTCCCACATCGCCCTGCAACTAGGAATCCCACTAGTTTATAGACATCTCTCTCTGCAGGATCATCACCAAGTAGAGTAGAGTAGAAGGTGTAGCATGATACGATAGAGTATAGTATAGGTTACAGTAGAGGGGGAACTATGCCTCCCGGATAGCCGCGACGATGGTGTGCAGCCCCGAAAATAAGGCTGAGCGATACGTGTGTATGATCTTCATCTTGTATTAGTATTTAAAATTATTGGTATTCGATGACAGTGTCTGGTTGACTATAAAATCGAGTCCTTCTTGCCTAAAGACATGCTGGTTAGAAATTTATCAGAAATAGTGATAGAAGTGGGGGAGGGCGGGGAAGGCTATGCCTCGCCAGAGGGGCGGTGGAAGGGGGTGTGGGGGAGGAGGAGGAGAAGAGGGGGGAACAATGCCTCCCGGACAGCCGCGAACCTGTGAACCTGGCTCGTGCACCGAACTCGTACATTTTTTTAGGTTAGGAATAAAATATACAAGGAGTTACAAATAAGCAAGCATATTTTTCATTGATGATAAAACCTGGTTCCTAAGATTAAATTTGCTTTGATGATAAACTGTGTAAGATGGAAAGTTTCAAAAGCTGAGCATTATTACAGTAGGTTTGTGGCATGTTGTTCACCATCGATACGTGTGTATGAATCTCCATCTTGTATCAATATTTCAAATTATTGGAATTCGATGATAGTTTCTCCCCTTGTTATCCTAGACGATGTAGTTAGTTTGTTTGACAAATTTGTGATGTGAAACTGGTTAACTGTAAAATCGATTCCTACTTGCCTAAAGACACGCTGGTCAGAAATTTATCAGAAATGCTGATACAGGTGGGGGGGTTAGGGGGCGGGGGGAAGGCTATGCCTCGCCGGATGGCTAGTGGACGGGGGTGGGGGAGGAGGAGAAGAGAGGGAACAATGCTTCCACGATAGCCGTGATGATGGGAGCGGAGCCCCTAAATTAAGGCTGCGCGGCAACCAAATAGGTACTTAAATAAAAAATATAAGAAAGGTAGATAGAAAAATAAAATTAACCTGTGAACCTGGCTCGTGTAGCCAACTCGTACATTTTTTTAGGCTAGGAATAAAATATACAAGGATTTACAAATAAGCAAGCATATTTTTCATTGATGATAAACCTGGTTCCTAAGATTACATTTGCTTTTCTAATAAACTGCGTGAGACGGAAAGTTTCAAAAGCTGAGCATAATTGTAGTAGGCTGTGGCATGTTCATTTTTTTGTGGCATGTTGTTCACCATCGATACGTGTGTATGATCTTCATCCTGTATCAGTATTTCAAATTATTGGAATTCGATGACAATGTCTTCCCTTATTATCCTAGACGATGTAGTTAGTTTTTTTGACAAATTTGTCATGTGAACTGGTTGACTGTAAAATTGAGTCTTGCTTGCCTAAAGACATGCTGGTCGGAAATTTATCAGAAATACTGATACAAGTGGGGGGTTGGGGGGGGGGGGTTTGGGAAGGCTATGCCTCGCCGGAGGGCCAGTGGAAGAGGGGTATGGGGGAGGAGGAGAAGTGGGGGAACTATGCCTCCCGGATAGCCGCAACGATGGGTGCGCAACCCCTAAAATAAGGCTGCGCAGCAGCCAAAATAGTACTTAAATAAAAAATATAAGCAAGCATATTTTTCACTGATGATAAACCTGGTTCCTAAGATTACATTTGCTTTTCTGATAAACTGCGTGAGATGGAAAGTTTCAAAAGCTGGGCATAATTGCAGTAGGCTGTGGCATGTTCATTTTTTTGTGGCGTGTTGTTCACCATCGATACGTGTGTATGATCTTCATCCTGTATCAGTATTTCAAATTATTGGTATTCGATGACACTGTCTTCCCTTGTTATCCTAGATGATGTAGTTAGTTTTTTGACAAATTTGTCATGTGAAACTGGTTGACTGTAAAATCGAGTCCTGCTTGCCTAAAGACATGCTGGTTAGAAATTTATCAGAAATACTAATACAAGTGGGGGGGGGGGGGAGGGGGTAGGCTATGCCTCGCCGGAGGACCGGTGGAAGGGGGTGTGGGGGGAACTATGCCTCCTGGATAGCTGTGACGATGGCTGCGCAACCCCTAAAATAAGGTTGTGCAACAGCCAAATAAGTACTTAATTAAAAAAATATAAGAAAGGTAGATATAAAAATAAAATTAACCTGTGAACCTGGCTCGTGCACCGAACTCGTACATTTTTTTAGGCTAGGAATAAAATTTACAAGGATTTACAAATAAGCAAGCATTTTTTTCATTGATGGTAAACCCGGTTCCTAAGATTACTATGTTAGACGGAAAGTTTCAAAAGCTAAGCATGATTAAAGTAGGCTGTGGCTGATCATTTTTTGTGGCGTGTTGTTCACCGTTGATACGTGTGTATGATCTTCATGTTGTACCAGTATTTCAAATTATTGGAATTCGAGGACAGTGTCTTCCCTTGTTATCCTAGACGATGTAGTTAGTTTGTTTAACAAATTTGTCATGTGAAACTGGTTGACTATAAAATCGAGTCCTTTGCCTAAAGACATGCTGGTCAGAAATTTATCAGAAATATTGATACAATTGGGGAGGGGGGGGGGGGGGGGGGTAGGGGAGGCTATGCCTCGCTGGAGGGGGGCCGGTGGAAGGGGGTGGGGGGAACTATGCCTCCTGGGTAGCCGTGATGATGGGTGCGCAGCCCCTAAAAAGGCTGCACAATAAGTACTTAAATAAAAAAATATAAGAAAGGTAGATAGAATAATGAAATTAACCTATGAACCTGGCTCGTGCACCAAACTCGTACATTTTTAGGCTAGGAATAAAATATACAAGGATTTACAAATAAGCAAGCATATTTTTCATTATTGATAAACCTGGTTCCTAAGATTACATTTGCTTTGATGATAAACTGTGTAAGACAGAAAGTTTCAGAAGCTGAGCATGATTGCAGTAGGTTGTGGCAAGTTCATTTTTTTAGATATAAATTTGGTCAAACTTTGCGTAGTATGACTTCAAAAAAAATTTATATGCGGAGTAAAAAGAAACAGAGGGAGTACTAGTTGCTAGCTATTTGCGGTTTCGAAATACCAGTTGCTGATTTTGGCTAGTATAAAATTTCAACTTATGGCTATCCTTAACTAATTCAAAATTTCATCCCTCTTTGCGCCTTTTGGAATCCTTCTTCCGGTAAGCCCCAAACCTCTAGGAATATCGGGGATTGGAGTATAAGAAAGTCTATGCTTGCAAGCATTGCATTGATGATAAACCGTGATAAGTAAACGACAATCCTAATTCCTTGGAGCATGCCTTGTTCCTAAGATTACATTTACTTTGTTGATAAACTATGTAAGATGGGATGTTTCGGAAGCTGAGCAAGATTAGAGTATTAGGTTGTGGCATGTTCATCTTTTTGTGGCGTGTTCACCATCGATACTTGTGTATGATCTGCATCTTGTATCAGTATTTCAATTATTGAATTCTATGAAGGTGTCTTCCCTTGTTATCCTAGTCGATGTAGTTAGTTTGTTGACAAATTTTTCATGCGAAACTGGTTGACTGTAAAGTCAAGTCTTGCTTGCTGAAAGACATGTTGTTCAGAAATTTATCAGTCACTAAAACCTTTTATGTTCTCTTTGACCTTCCGAGAAATATTCTCAACACATGCAAAGTGGTCTCTTTCCACCACAGTACACTTGCCATAATCATAATTTTTTTTATTTTATGATGCAGCAACTTAATGAGTGATTTTCTTGCGGTTCTGAAAAAATTCTTCCAGCTGCAATTAAGCCTGTGGGGATCAATAAATACTAATTGCTAGATATTTGTGGTTTCAAAATACTATTTGCTGATTTTGGTAGTATAAAATTTCAACTTATGGCTATCCTGAACTGATTCAAAATTTCATCCCTCTTTGCACCTTTTGGAATCCTTCTTCCAGTAAGCCCAAAAACTTTAGGCATGGCAGGCCGGAAATGAAAATTTAAAGAAGATTGTTGTTACCTTTGTTCATGTGAATATCTTCCTGATATCTTGTGACACGTTAGTAAAGAGGCCCAACTACAAAGAGGAAAATCATGAGTTTGCTCATTTTTTATGCTCAACCCTTGAAAATGTTGTACATGCTACCCTATATTTCATGTTTTTGCATGCACATACATCAGTCATCCCAGTTTTCAACTTCTTTTCAAACCTTTGTCTTTGAAAGGTAATGATACTTTAGAAATAATTAGAGTGATCCTTTCAAGATCTTAGCTTTGCTTATTGTTTGCTCGTGGATGCAATCCAGTGAAATATCGGTTCAACTACCCCGTCACATGGTCCCCATACCTTTCATTTCAACCTCCACCTTCTATGTATTAGTTTTTTCTAGATATGTAAAATCTTGGCGCGGAGCTTGTTCTTGTTGTTATCTTAGTTGTCAAATGAAGTCTGAAAAGTGTGTTGCAGTTCAAGATAGTTGCATTTTTGTTTTTCTGATGGTTCTTCCTGCACTGCTTCTTTCCTTTTGATCATAAAGTCACTAATTGATTGTGACTTAACAGCATTCTTGCAGAGGTAGTTTGACTTGATGCATGGTTCTAGAAGGGTCACTCTACCTAACCCTATTGCAATGATAACACAGTTCTGCTAGGGGAGGGACTTCGTCCAACTGTCCGGCCTCCATGTTTTGTTAATCCAATTCAGTGAAGATCCACTAGTAGCGACCTTGGTCAAAGGGCAAAAAACAAGCAGAAGCAGGAGAAGGAGTTGAAACAGCCACAACAAGAAAACCGGCTTCCACATTGTTGTCCATAACCCTTCATCACCGACGGTTTCACCCTCCATGATTTGTGTTAGGTTATGCTGACAACCTCGTGCTCTCAGGTGGTCACCTCTTGACGAATTAAGCAAGTTGGAGAACGAGATAGTGGATTGTGGTATTAATTATGATCCTTATTCCTTGGAGCCTGCCTTGCTCCTAACAAGTTTTTTTTGAAAGATGGCTCCTAATAAGATTACTTAAGTTCTGATGATAAACCGTTTAACACAGAATGTTTCAAGGACTGAGCATGATTATAGTATTAGGATGTGGCATGTTTTTTTGGCGCGGGGGGGGGGGGGGGGGGGGGGGGGGGGGTGGCTTGCTGCTTACCTCTGATATGTGTGTAAGATCTGTGTCGGTATCAATGTTTCAGTTATTGGAATTCGATGCCCAGTGTCTACCCTTATTATCCTCGACAATGTAGTTAGTTTGTTTCACAAATTTGTCTTGCGGAACTAGTTGACTATAAAGTTTAGTCCTACTTGCCAAAAGACATGTTGGTCAGAAGTTTTATCAGTTATTGGAACCTTTTATGTTCTCTATGACCTTCTGAGAAATATTCTCAATACAAGCAAAGTAGTCTCTTTCCACCATGGTACACCCATTATTATGATTTTTTATTTGATGATAAAATTTAGTATATAATTCTCAATGTGTACCATTGATACCATGGAGTGACAAACAACTTCATGAGTGAGTTTCCTTGCAGTTCTGAAAGAGCCCTTCCGGTTGCAATCGAGCCTGGGGATTTGCAACAAATCTTAGCTTATTTTAATGTTTAAACTAGACTAAGGGAAGTAGTACTTTTGACGCGATGTGCTCTAGATATTTGCAATTTTGAAATACTACATGCTAATTTTGGTTCATATCCTCAAATGGTTCAAATTTTCATCCCTCTTTGTACCTTTTGGGATGGCATGCTGAAATGAAAATGGACAGAAGATTGTTCTTACCTTCGTCATATGAATATGTTACTAATATCTTGTAACTTTTTATTGAAACAATCTTGTAACATTTTAGCGAAGTGATAACCCACAAGTATAGGGGATCGTTTGTAGCCTTTTTCGATAAATAAGAGTGTCGAACCCAACGAGGAGCTAAAGGTAGAACAAATATTCCCTCAAGTTCTATCGACCACCGATACAACTCTACGCACACTTAATGTTTGCTTTACCTAGAACAAGTATAAAACTAGAATTACTTTGCAAGAATAAAACTACGAATAAATTGCAAGATAATAAAAGTAGATAGCTTTTTGTAACACAAGAGAAAGATTTGTCCCTAGGCAGTCGATAACTAAACCGGTAATCATTATTGCAATTTTATATGAGTGAGAGGCATGAGCTAACATACTTTCCGTACTTGGATCATATGCACTTATGATTGGAACTCTAGCAAGCATCCGCAACTACCAAAGATCATTAAGGTAAAACCCAACCATAGCATTAAGTATCAAGTCCTCTTTACTCCCATACGCAATAACCCCCTTACTCAAGCGTAAGCTTCTGTCACTCTAGCCACCCACCATAAGCGAATCATGAACGTATTGCAACACCCTACAGCGGGGATCCCTCACGTTTGCGCGACACAGAGGGCACCATAGGATAGCACCAAAATAAAATATACAACTCATACCAATCATGATCATCAATCAACCCATAGGACAAACCAGATCTACTCAAACATCATAGGATAACCACATATCATCGGATAATAATATATAGTGTTGAGCACCTTGTTTAAGTAGAGAATTGCAGCGGGAATAGAGAGGTTACACTGCTACATAGAGGGGGAGAAAGTTGGTGTTGACGGTAGCAAGATTGTTGATGTAGATCGCCGTCACGATCCTTGCCCCGGCGGCACTCCGGCGCCACTGGGAGAGAGGGGGAGAGAGCCCCCTCCTTCTTCTTCTTCCTTGGCCTCCCCCTAGATGGAAGGAGGGTTTCCCCTCTGGTCCATGGCCTCCATGGCGACGGAGGGGCGAGATCCCCTCCGAGATTGGATCTCTCTCTCTGTTATCCTCCGTTTTGCGTTCCTGTTTTCTGGCCCTTCACCGTTTCTTAAATTCCTGGAGATTCATAACTCCGATTGTGCTGAGATTTTAACACGATTTTTTTGGATATAAGATTCCTTGCGCCCGAAGTAGAGCCCCAAATGACTTACGGGGTGCCCACAAGGCACCACCGCGCGCCAGGGGGGAGGTCGCACCCTGGTGTCTTGTGGAGGCTGTGGGCCTCCGTTTGCATTGATTCCACCTCCCAAAAATCACTTATATTCCAAAATAATTCTTCGTAAAATTTTATTGCATTTGGACTTCGTTTGATATGGATATTCTGCAGAACAAAAAACATGCAACAAACAGGAACTTGCACTGGGCATTGGATCAATATGTTAGTCCAATAAATCATATAAATTGTTGCCAAAAGTATGTTGAAAGTGCAACTAATACCCGGGTGGTTTTGGTAATTTATAACAACATATAGCTCATTGAACTAATATCCATTCAAGTTTAATATTTCAGAAAGTTCAATGAATGGTATGGCATGGACTAGAGATGTGGACCCCTCAAAATGCTAAGGACACATATTGGCAAAAGCTCAAGACTCTTCATTTATAGTTTAGTGATCCAAGATCACATTGAGTCCATAGGAAAGCCAATACTGTTAAAAGGGGATGAGGTGTTTCTTAATGGCTTGCTTGCTCAAATGCTTAGTGATATTGCTCCAAAGCCCTCAACCACTTTCTGATTCCAAATATGTCCAAAACCCAAAGTCAATCTCGCCCCCACCGATCCATTCCATCCGGAGCCACCGAGTTCATATGACATAGCCACTGCCAGAAACCCTAATAGTTCGGTCACACCGATACGGATCTCGGTCTCACCGAGATGGCCTTGCAAACTCTCTGTTGCCTGTTGTAATTGTTTCGGTCTCACCAAAATTGCGATCGGTCGCACCGAGTTGGCTTGACATCTTCTCTGTTGTCTTATTGCTTCACTTCGGTCTCACCGAGTGGATGCAATCGGTACCACCGAGTTGATGTTTGCCCTAATCCCTAGCACATCGGTCCCACCGAGTTGTTCTAGTCGGTCCCACCGAGATTCCTAACATTCATATTTTGAACTAAATCGGTCTCACCGAGTTCTTCTATTCGGTCTGACCGAGTTGGGTCAAATGTGTGTAACAGTTGGATTTTGTGTGGAGGCTATATATACCCCTCCACCCCCTTCTCCATATGTGAGAGAGCCATCAGAACGTGCCTACACTTCCAGCATACATTTTCTGAGAGAGAACCACCTACTCATGTGTTGATGTAGGAGATATGCCCTAGAGGTAATAATAAATGTTATTGATTATCTCCCTGTTCATAATTAGGTTTATGTTCCATGCTATAACTGCTATGGTTCTCGAGTCTGCAAATAAAAGGAGGCTCGGAGGAAGACTCATATGCACGTGTGGAATAATAAATGATAAAATGTATTCCTAGTCAAGCCTCTATGACTGGCTCAAGTATTGCATGATGATCCTGTTTTCCTGATCATGGGCATGACTATGCCAGCAATTTTGAGGGCACAATGTTAACAGAACATTTGTGTTGAATCGACCCGATTGATGTTATGCTATGAGGTTCTTTCGTCACAAGTTAATGGTTAATAACACAGAGATGGTTAATGTTTGCATGATTCCTTAGACCATGAGAGTATCGAGTTTCTTCATGCTTGCTTCATGAACTTTGGGGTTTGTTAAACGTCATCCGTAAATGGGTGGCTATTACGGCGGCTTACGGGTTCATGGAAAAGTGTGTCAAGTAACTTGATAGCTCAAGATTGGGATTTGCTCCTCCGACGATGGAGAGATATCTCTGGGCCCTCTCGGTGTTACGGTATCCATCATCGTCTGGCCAGACACTTTGTGATTTGATCACGGGGATGCCGGAACACGGGAACGAGAAAAGAGAACAATACCGGTAACGAGGTAACTAGCATAGTGGACAAGTTGTTGATCCACGGGAATGCCAACATGTCTCACCTCGGGTATTTGTAACATATCACGAAGCAACAGGAATAGCACACGGCAACTGGAGGTTCACTCGAATATTCATTCGTGTGGGTATAGGGGTCAATATGGGTGTCCACGGCTCCGATGTTGATCATTGATCGGAAGGGGTTCCGTGTCATGTCTATACTTCACCGAACCTATAGGGTCACACGCTTAAGGGTCATCTATCTGCTGAATACTAGACAGGGAGTCTGAGAGAAAATCACCGAAAAAGTTTCGGACACCAAAAAGTTTCGGACAGCGGAAAAGTTCCGCAGAGAGAGGTCACCGGATGAGTTCCGGTGAAACTGAAAAGTTGTTTCAGGGGATACCATTAAGTCAAAATGGTTTCGGCACATGCCTGATAATTCTTGGAGGATGCCAGAATCATTCTGGAAACTTCTGGGAATTTTCTGGAAGAAAAACCGGAAATGTTCCGGGGCTGCCGGAACCGCTTCAGATGCTTTTCGCAGATGAAATCACTAATCTGGAATTGTTCCAGAACGCGTTGAAAATTATTTTAGTGGGTACTGGAATTGTTCTAAGCCCACATAAATATTTTCAGTTCGAACGGGCGCTGAAAAATGTCGTCGTGAATAGTGAAAGTGCTTTTTGGATAATTTTTGGAAGCCACCTTTTAGGGCTTTTGCTAAAGGCTTCTAGAAGGTGATGTGGATGGATGAGAACCCCCTTTGGGGGGGCCCTCATGGGGGAGTGGCCGGCCACACTAGGGGCTCCACCTTGGAGCCCCTCTTGTTCCTTGGTTTCTCCTTTAGGTCCTTGTGGAAGGACTTCCCTCATATGCCTTTGGGTTTTATTGGTTAACTACCCTACCCCTTGGCTTTCCTATAAATAGAGGTGGAGGGGCAGCCCTCCACACTCATCCCTTGCTCTCATACACATGCCAAGATGTTATCTGGCTTCTCTCTCCCTCCCACGAAAAGAGTTTCGTAGAGCCGAAAGGCTGTCTGGGTTCCGGCAGGAACTAGTTCTGGACGGCGAAGCCCTGCCGGATAGGTGACACCGTATGTGTGCAACTCTGTAGAGAGGTCGTAGTTTTGATCTTTGTGCCCGAGGGGCTGTTTGAGAGTGCCTCCCGAAGGGCTGTCCAAGTGACGGTCCGAGTTCTGTGAGTCCTCCCGAAGGGCTGTCCGAGTGACCGTCCGAGTTTCGAAGGTCCTCCCGAAGGGCTGTCTGCGACACCGTCCGGGGGACTGTCCGACCGCCTCCCGGAGGGCTGTCCGAGGGGCAGATGAGGGAGTACATCCTCGCGGTTGGGAGGTTGTAAATCCTAGCTGCGGGGATCTGCACCGCCGATCGTCATCGACTCTACTTCCGCTGCGCTTCGAGTCGGTAACGAAAATGATCAAACCTTGTATGCACTCTCCATAGTGGTCCTGGGCTGGTGCGTAGGTCGGAAAATTTTTGTTTTCTGCTGCGTTACCCTACACATCCGCGCCCTCAGCAGAACGCGGCGCCACCTCTATCGGCAAACTGGAGACTGCAACAACCGGCTGAACAAGCTGACGGCCAGTCTGACTCGAGATCTCCCGGTCCCATGGGTGTACCTTCGCCGTCACGCAACCATCAATCATCATCAGCGGTAACTCCTGTTCCGCTGGGTCATCCATCTCGACTCTGTGACTCCATAGACGGCTAGGGGCCGAAGAAGCACCAAAAGAACCAAAGCACAGTTTGTTCATCGGTGTCGTGGATGGTGTTGACCCCTTAGCAGACACATCTGTTTTAGCAGACTGGGAAGCAAGCCGCTTGGCCTCCTCACTAGAAGAATGGTCAGCACCCTTATCCTGATTTCCCGGAGCGCCATCCCCCTCCGTCGTGTCCATATCATGTTCCCCATCAACCTCCTGGAACAACGGTGTATCCTCGAGCTCAATATCAAGATCATGCATGACCCCCGCATGTGTCCACTTGACCACATCCGGCACGAACTCAATGTTGAGCACACTGACAAGTAACCTCGCTGTAGGAGATATGCCCTAGAGGCAATAATAAATGTTATTGATTATCTCCCTGTTCATAATTAGGTTTATGTTCCATGCTATAACTGCAATGATTCTCGAGTCTACAAATAAAACGAGGCTTGGAGGGAAACTCATGTGCACGTGTGGGATAATAAACGGTAAAATGTATTCCTAGTCATGCCTCTAAGACTAGCTCAAGTGTTGCATGATGATTATGTTTTCCCAATCATGGGCATGTCTATGCCATCAACTTTGAGGGCACAATGTTAGAAGAACATTTGTGTTGAATCGACCCGATTGGTGTTATGCTATGAGATTCATTCGTCACAAGTTAATGGTTAATAACACAGAGATGGTTAATGTTTGCATGATTCCTCAGACCATGAGAGTATCGAGTTTCTTCATGCTTGCTTCATGAACTTTGGGGTTTGTTAAACGTCATCCGTAAATGGGTGGCTATTACGGCGGCTTACGGGTTCATGGGAAAGTATGTCAAGTAACTTGATAGCTCAAGATTGGGATTTGCTCCTCCGACGATGGAGAGATATCTCTGGGCCCTCTCGGTGTTACGGTATCCATCATCGTCTGGCCAGACACTTTGTGATTTGATCACGGGGATGCCGGAAAACGGTAACGAGAAAAGAGAACAATACCGGTAACGAGGTAACTAGCATAGTGGACAAGTTGTTGATCCACGGGAATGCCAACATGTCTCACCTCAGGTATTTGTAACATATCGCGAAGCAACAGGAATAGCACACGGCAACTGGAGGTTCACTCGAATATTCATTCGTGTGGGTATAGGGGTCAATATGGGTGTCCACGGCTCCGATGTTGATCATTGATCGGAAGGGGTTCCGTGTCATGTCTATACTTCACCGAACCTATAGGGTCACACGCTTAAGGGTCATCTATCTGCTGAATACTAGGCAGGGAGTCTGAGAGAAAATCACCGAAAAAGTTTCGGACACCGAAAAGTTTCGGACAGCGGAAAAGTTCCGCAGAGAGAGGTCACCGGATGAGTTCCGGTGAAACTGAAAAGTTGTTTCAGGGGATACCATTAAGTCAAAATGGTTTCGGCACATGCCTGATAATTCTTGGAGGATACCAGAATCATTCTGGAAACTTCTGGGAATTTTCTGGAAGAAAAACCGGAAATGTTCCGGGGCTGCCGGAACCGCTTCAGATGCTTTTCGCAGATGAAATCACTAAACTGGAATTGTTCCAGAACGCATTGAAAATTATTTTAGTGGGTACTGGAAATGTTCTAAGCCCACATAAATATTTTCAGTTCGAACGGACGCTGAAAAATGTCGTCGTGAATAGTGAAAGTGCTTTTTGGGAATTTTATCGAAAGCACCTTTTTGGAAATTCCAAAAGGGCCTTCTAGAAGGGGAAGGAGGGCATGGCACCTCATGGGGGGGGGGTCCCCCCCCAAGGGTGGCCGGCCAAGGAGGTGGAGCACCATGGTGCTCCACATGGCACTCCCATATGGCATATTCCCTTTTGGAAAGGGATATTCCAAGGGCACTTTGGGGTTTTTGTGTGACAATTTTACCCCTTGGCTAGCCTATATATAGGAGTGATCTTGGCAGCCATTTCCCCATCCTTAGCTCTCACACAAGCCATGCATGATCTGGCATTCTCTCTCCCTCCCAGTGAAATAGTTTCGTAGAGCCGAAAGGCTGTCTGGGTTCCGGTGGGAACTAGTTCTGGACGGCGAAGCCCTGCCGGATAGATGACACCGTATGTGTGCAACTCTGTAGAGAGGTCGTAGTTTCGATCTTAGTGCCCGAGGGGCTGTTCGAGAGTGCCTCCCGAAGGGCTGTCCAAGTGACGGTCCGAGTTCTGTGAGTCCTCCCGAAGGGCTGTCCGAGTGACCGTTCGAGTTTCGAAGGTCCTCCCGAAGGGCTGTCCGCGACATCATCTAGGGGACTGTTCGACAGCCTCCCAGAGGGCTGTCCGAAGGGAAGACGAGGGTATACATCCTCGCGGTTGGGAGGTTGTAAATCCTAGCTGCGGGGATCTGCACCGCCGATCGTCATCGACTCTACTTCCACTGCACTTCGAGTCGGTAACGAAAATGATCAAACCTTGTATGCAGTCTCCATAGTGGTCCTGGGCTAAAATTTTCGTTTTCTGCTGCGTTACCCTACAGTTGAGATCAAGATATTCTATTCCAACCCTTTGAACCTTGATTTCTAGCCTTCCCCAAGTTGCTTTCCACTCAAATCCCTCTTCCACCATAGCCAAATCTGAGAGAGAGAGAGTTGAGTGCTAGGAGACTATCACTTGAAGCACAAGAGCAAGGAGTTCATCATCAACACACCATCTATTACCTTTTGGAGAGTGGTGTCTCCTAGATTGGTTAGGTGTCGCTTGGGAGCCTCCGACAAGATTGTGGAGTTGAACCAAGAAGTTTGTAAGGGCAAGGAGATCGCCTACTTCGTGAAGATCGACCCGAGCGAGGCAAGTCCTTCGTGGGCGATGGCCATGGTGGGATAGACAAGGTTGCTTCTTCGTGGACCCTTCGTAGGTGGAACCCTTCGTGGACTCGCGCAACCGTTACCCTTCATGGGTTGAAGTCTCCATCAACGTGGATGTACGATAGCACCACCTATCGGAACCACGCCAAAAATCTCCATGTCATCATTGTGTTTGCACTCTCCAAACCCTTCCCTTTACCTTCATATGCAATGTTTTACTTTTCACTGCTACACTCTTAGAATTGCATGTGTAGGTTGATTGCTTGACTTGTGCTAATTGCTAAAATCTGCCCACAACTAAAATTGGGAAAAGGTTAGATTTTTATTTGGTCAAGTAGTGTAATCACCCCCCTCTAGACCTACTTTCGATCCTACAAGTGGTATCAGAGCTTTGGTCTCCATTTGCCTTGATTTACATAGCTTTGGTGATCATAGCCTTGGTTTCACAACCTAGGAGAGTATGGCGTCTAGCGAGGGAAATTACCACTGTAGAGGTCCTTACTTTGATGGTACTAATTTTGCTAGTTGGAAGAATAAGATGAAAATGCATATTCTTGGTCATAACCCCGCCATTTGGGCTATTGTGTGAATTGGCTTGCAAGGTGATTTCTTCGAGGATGGAAAAGAACCGGATCATGAAGCGTCCGCGGAAGAAATGAAGATGTTGCAATACAATGCTCAAGCTTGCGATATTCTCTTCAACGGATTGTGCCCCGAAGAATTCAACAAAATCAGCCGCCTTGAGAATGCAAAGGAAATTTGGGATACTTTGGTTGATATGCAAGAAGGTACTGAGTCCGTCAAGGAATCCAAATTGGATGTGCTTCAAAGTCAACTTGACAAGTTCAAGATGAAGGATGGTGAAGGAGTCGCTGAGATGTACTCTAGGCTTGCTCTCATCACAAATGAGATTGCCGGCTTAGGAAGCAAAGAGATGACCGACAAATTCATCATCAAGAAGATCCTAAGAGCCTTGGATGGAAAATATGATACCGTGTGCACCTTGATCCAAATGATGCCCAATTACAAAGATCTCAAGCCCACGGAAGTCATTGGTAGAATTGTTGCTCATGAGATGTCACTTAAGGATAAGGAAGAGCTCCACAACAAGCCAGGTGGTGCTTACAAAGCTTCAAGTGATTCTCCTACAACCTCAAGTGAGAAGCAAGTCTCCAATGAAGAATTGAGATTAATGGTGAAGAACTTCAACAAGTTCTACAAGAATAGAAGCAAAGAGAGAAGCTCCAAGTCAAGATCCTACAATGACAAAAGATCTTCTAGTCGTGATAGTAATTGCTACAATTGTGGAAGACCCGGACACTACTCCAATGAGTGTACGGCTCCCTACAAGAAAAGAGAAGATTCACCAAAAAGGAGGAGTAGAAGAGATGAATCACCTCCAAGAGAGAGAAGGAGTAGAGATTATCGTTATGAACGAAGATCCTCTCATAGAAGCAAGGATTCGGAAAGGAAGGACAAGTCATCAAAGAGCTACACAAGACGAAGACATCAAGGTCATGTTGGTGAATGGGTATCCAGTTCCGACTCCGACAACTACTCCGAGAGAAGTTATCACTCCGACTCCGAATATACTCAAGATGAAGGTGTTGCCGGTCTTGCACTTGTGTCATCCAACTCCTATGACATATTTGACTCACCAAATGAAGGAATTGGAAGATGCTTCATGGCTGAAGGCCCCAAGGTATCACACCCCGAATATGTTGATTTCAATAGTGATGAAGATTATTTGCTAGGTGATGATGATTTACTTGTTGACAACTCTAGTGATGAAAACTATGATGAACTTGCTAGTAATCATGCTTATCAAGATGAAACGAATGACAGTGATAAGAAGGAGATTGAGCGTCTAACTAAAGAACTAAACACTCTTACGTTAGCTCATGAAACAACTCTAGAGGATCATAGAGAGCTCCAAAGGAATCATGAGAAGCTACGCTTCGAGAAGCTAAATTTAGGGCAAGAGCATGAGTTCCTAAAAGCTATCAATGATGATCTTCGAAAGAAGAGTTCTTATTACATTGCCAAACGTCTCCTCTCACTACTAGGAAAAGGCTAATTAGTGGCGCACCTGTTTTGGCCATTAATGGCGCACTACAGGTGCACCACTATCATCACGCCACTAGTAACTAATACTAATGGCGCACCCCTGGTGCGCCATTAGTATACCAGACAATAGTGGCGCACCAGGGAGTGTGCCATTAGTATGTCAAATGGTGCGCCATTACTATGCCTCCCATGGGGCCATATTTACCTTGTGCTCTGGGTTACTAATGGCGCACTTCTAGATAATGCGCCACTAGTGTGTTTATTGCAGTGCGCCACTAAAGTGCAGAATGGTGCGCCACTAGTATGAATATTAGGATTTTTTTTTCTTTTCTGATATTTGCACAGGTTACAAAATATATTACTGCACAGAATATAGACAGCACAACATATAAACAGCAGATTTATCGAATACAATAGAAGATTAGTCTCCGAATACAATTCATCATATTAGTCTCCGAATTCAAAATACCGAACAAAGTTAGAACATTACAAGTCTCGAGACCGCGAGTAGCGAGTTTGTCTTCACATTACAAGTCGATATCGATCATCTAAACTACCATCACATAGAAGAGAGCTGCGGTCACGATGAGCATCATCGCGATGAAACTGGTCTTCATCCGGTTCCTCCTCCGCTCCCTCCTCTCTCCTGCTAGATAGCGCGCGTATCTAGCTTCCGCCTCCGCCCTAGTGGTGTACCCTTTGTAACTGTTACCGCTGAAACGGTGAACCTGTCTCTGACACTCCTCCCAGTCGTCGTAGACTCCGGGAACCTTACCCTTGTACACAACATACGACGGCATCTCTATGCACTAGACAAACAAAACGTTAGTAGCAATTCATAGACAATACATAAGCAATATATAAGTATGCAACAAAAGGATCGGAAGAGAAAAGCAACACATTAATAGCACGATTCATGGTCGTACTAATAAATAGCATCGATTACATATAAGTTGAACGACTGTCCAAACTAAAGAGACATACAAGTTCATTAAAGTTTAATTACAACATGAGCTAATCGATATTTTAGAACTACATAGCATCACTACTTTCGACTCGACTCAGGGACCGGAGCGTGGATGAAGCCGCCGTCTTTCGTGATGGTCATGAAATCACGGGCGTTGTCAGCCTGCATTTGTAGCGTTGTTTCTATCTCACTGTTGGACGGTTGATATCTGAGGTAGAACTGCCCCGAGGTACGAAGGACATCTTGATGGATGATTTCCGCAAACTCCGACTGGATGCGAAAGAATTCTTGTCTGATGTCCACGTCCTGGATTGCCGACAAGCGTGCGGCCCAATCTTTGAGATTATTTGGTAGCAGAAGGTGATTATGGTCCCGTACGATCGCCCGCATGTGATGGAGGGCGTAGTAGGCATCCTTCTGACCGCCAGGTGGCTGCTTAACGCAGTGGAATGTCATATTGTGGGTGAACACGTGCTTGCCGTACCTACGAATTGGCCTGCTGAAGGTGCCTCCAGATCTGGCGTAGCCGGGAAGAGCTTCATCAAGAACTTTCTTGATATTTGTGTAGTCTTTCTTTGACTGACGGTCCGAGTCGAAATACGTGGCCGTGGAATATTTCGGGCTTAAGAGGATGAGTGTGCAATGTGTGTCACTGCACAAAACACGGAATGTTAGGAAAAAAAAAAGAACGATCGAAATCTAAGAAATCATATGTTACGAGGCGGTGAGGGGATGACTTACTCGGGAAAGTAAGGCACGAGGAAGTTATCCTTATCTGGGTTTGCCAGAATGACGCCTTCGAGGTATGAACTCGCGACTTGCCGGTCCCCAGCGCTGCCCAAGATCTTGGCACGCATGTAGAAGGGGTCGACTATCACGATGTCCGGGGTCTTGTCTCTAATGATCCGCATCTCCATACTCTGCGAAAATAGCCGAATGAAGGTGTAGTGCAGCGGATGAAGGTTAAACATAGCGAAGATGTCATCAAACCGCAGGACGATCATACCCCCGATGGTGCTATCGACAAAGCCCTTGCCCTCTGGCACCTTGGCCACGAAAACCGGGTATGCCACATCATTCTCGGAGAGACACCGCTTCTCCAAAGAAAGAACACTGTCATGCAGACTCCGCATAGCACCGGTTGCAGCATTGAGCAGATTAGTCGGTAGCATTGGCCTACCCGCCA
This sequence comes from Thinopyrum elongatum, assembly GCA_011799875.1. NCBI lineage: Eukaryota > Viridiplantae > Streptophyta > Magnoliopsida > Poales > Poaceae > Thinopyrum > Thinopyrum elongatum. Next base: position 485,662,936 of record CM022301.1, on the reverse strand, counting down.
CATGCACCCTTCTCGAGATATCCTTAGGTGAAGGTGGCCCGTCCTGAGCACGGATCGTACTCGGTGCCGGCTGGCTCGCACCCTTGTTATTCTTTCTTTTCCGTCCCTTCTGCTTCTTCTGCTGTAATGGGATCGAGTTCTGCTCAGAGACCACCTTCTTGAGTGTGTTGGGGCTGATAATATTTCGCACCTCGGCTATCTGAGGCTCGGTGAAGGCGGCAGCTGGAGGCGTCTCCTGAGAACTGAACGCCAGACGACGCCTGTTGCAATTGGGTTTCTCCGCGGTACCAGCTAGATCACGATCGTCTTTTGCAGGGTTGGGTTCTTGAGAAGGAGGCCCCAAGAATTCGTCATCGTACCCATGTTCGTTGAAGTACTTATCGACGTTGGTAAATGTACCATCGTCGTCGTCCGGATCCTGTGCCATATGCATGTCCGGATCAGCTAACGGCAGTAGCGTTGCGGCGGTCTTGCCATGGCTTGGCGCCGGCAAGACTGGCAGTGTTGTCTGTGGAGTGGTGTCCCCCGCCCCCAAACGAATCTAGCTCTTCGGCCAAAGCAGGGGCCAGCTTAAGCAGGCGCTGAGGGTCATCACATCATCTTCGTCGGCCCCAGGGGGTCGAAACGGAGGTAACAAGTCGTCGCAGCCCCGCAGCACCCGAACCAGTTGAACCCTATACACGTTGGGTGGCATCGGATTACCGTGGAACAGGCGGTTGCCCGGTTGAACGATTCTGGCCTTGGCGACGTCGATCAACTCGCCATCCACGAAGTGTAGGAGAGTGCATGGAACATCGGCGACGCCCTGCGAAAACATGTAGGGCGTCAGGGATGCCCAGTCAAAGGCAAGGAGATGAAGTCATCGGCCAAGAGGCTTAATTAGTTACCGTGATGGCGTCGAGCTCAGCTAATGTCGAGGCACCACCAACGGCGGGCGTGCAATTGATGGATGGGCCGCTTGCTGCCGAGGTGCCGGCCGGCGTATTCTTCCCACACCCGGGTGCATTAAGCTGCAATGCCGGCGCCGCCGCGGGAGACACCAATGCCGCCTTCGCCAGAGACACCAATGGCGCCGCCGGCGCATTGCGCGAGTTGCTGCCCGTGAAGCTGGGAATCGGGGGCGGCCCCTATTGGTCACCCGCAATCCACGCCTGCAGCCCAGAAACCAAGGTAGGTATAATGGCGGTGATCGTCGCTCCCAGTTGGTCTCGCACTTGCTCTTCGACCATCTCCGGAATCCGCGCCACTTGTGCCTTGAGTTGTTGAACCTCGTGCTCCTGGCTTTCCGAGCTGGCCGTCTTTCTCTCCTTTCGCCCAGCGGTATAGTATTCCGACCATTTCGTGGACAAGCCTTTGCCGGCCACACGACCAGCTGACGACGGCTTACTGAGCTTATCCTTGTTTTTCATTACGTTCAACGCCCTATTTAAAGGGGTGTCGAAAGGGGAGCTCTGAGACGACCCCGCGCTACTGCTTTCAGTTTCCTGCGGAAGGAACGTGAACCATTTAGAAATTTGGCTTCATTAATTAGAATGCAACCATATGGAGCTAATTACGCGGGGGTGTATTCCTTACCAGAACACGCTCAAGCGCCTTGGTCTTCGGATCCGTGGTAAGCTCCTTGGTTACCGGGTCAATCTTGTACCGGGCCCTGACATAGTTCCTGGTCTGCTTGTCACGGTATTTATCGAAGCGGGGTGGTAGGCCTTGATCGGCACGCTCCGCGTCCTCCTTGTCCCATATAGGTTCCGCTACTCTGTAACCGCCGGGACCGAGTGTGTGCTGTCCTAAGTTCAAGTCCCGCATATCTTTCCCCCACTGACTTGATTCCTCGGATGCGGTGCTCTCGCACTTGATCTTGAACTCCAGGTAGTCAACTTCGCTGATCGAAGGATTTTTCTCCTTGATCTTCTCATAACTATCACCTTTGTCAATCATTCTCTTCACCGCGCCTCTCCAAGTAGCCAGGGCCGTGCTCATCTTCGTGAGGGCATCACTGTTCACTTTATTCCCTGAGAGGCGTGTGTTTGCGAAGTCACCGGGGAACTTGTATCGTTCGTGCAGCTTCGTGAAGAGGAGGTTGCGCAAATTCCCTCGGTCACGATGCCTTAGGTTCTCGGTGTTGATCGAGACGGTGCTCCGGAGAATGCACCCGAGCTGTCCCGCGTACCCCTTGACTAATTCTTTGGGCGCCGTTGGATTCCCCTCGGAGGACACTTCAGTAAATTCCTCCTTGACGGTGCCGAGCACGTTCGGGCGCTGGTCCTTCCGTTGCCTCTTCGGTTGGCTGCCATCTGTGCGTGCGCTGCCATCATCAGTGGTGGCATCCTCGGCGGCACCATCAGTGGTGTCATCCCCGACGCCACTAGGGGTTGTGTAGTCAGGATCGGTGTCTTCCGCGGTGTCCTCATAGCGGTGAGGTTCTTCCTCCATCTCCTGGGACAGCTCCCAGAATGCCTTGCCCGAACCGCCGGCCTCATTGTTGTGGGCCATGTTTCGCTCTAAATAGGAAAAAAGTTTGGTCAAAAAGTTGGTTATTGTCATCACCGAGGCATCCTAAAAGCTAAGCTTTTATCATTTAGGGTTTGTCGACACCGAGGCATCCTAAAAGCTAAGCTTTTATCATTTAGGGTTTGTCGACGCCGAGGCACCCTAAAAGCCTAAGCTTTCATCATTTAGGTTTTTATCGACACCGAGGCACCCTAAAAGCCAAGGTTTTATCATTTAGGGTTTGTCGACGCTGAGGCACCCTAAATGCTAGGTTAAGTTTTCATCATTTAGGGTTTATCGATGCCGAGGCACCCTAGGTTGACTGATATATATGGGTATCTTCTAATAATATACCCTATCAAGAAAAGGGAAGGAGAATTCTAAGTTGGGCCTAATCACTTGGCTCTATTGCCACCTATGGCAGTTGCATATTAGTTGTGCAAAAAAATTTAAGAGCGGGCAGTAATGAATAATATTTAATGTACCTCAAGAAGCTAATCTAGTATCTCCATTTAACAGTTTTCAACTAGAAAGTGCACAAAGTGCAACAAACAGATTATTTCAACCCCCCAAACAATAATGATAACATTCTTTTCCTGAACTATAAACGACTCATGGTTTCGTCTGTCCACACATGAATTTAGCATATGTGTTTAATGCAGCAAGAATAAAGGGGCAGTTGATCCTACTTAATTAAGTACTAAGATATCCGGCCCATGCATTAGTCGCAAGTACCCCATATGTCCTATTTTTAGCAAAGTCATGCTAAAATTCACGGAAAATTTCAGCATGACCTTTGCTGAAAATAGGACATATGGAGTACCCGAATTTGCCGGAACGGAAGTTAATCGACATTCCGGCAAACTCAAGGGCCTCTCGGAGTACCTGCAAAATCATCACGACACGATGGTCGGAGACAAAACCCAGCAAACTAGCAAAGTTACTGACGTGTTTACAGAAATTGTTTTCTGTAAAAGATGATCATCATCTTTACAAGTCTTTCTCAATGTCTACAACTATCAGACCATCACAAGTATCAACAGAACATGTCTACAACTATCAGACCATCACAAGTACCATCATTCAGGCCATCACAAGCATAACAGAGCAATGGTGTTTTCTTCAGTTACCTTTGATCTGGCTGCTCGGAATCCACTGACCTTCAGATCCGCTGACCAATCCACTAACCTGCTGTAAACTGTACATCATTGTAAAAACACAGTTCATTTTATTTTATTTGTAAATAAATGCAATTTGTAACAAATTGTTGTACAACAATATATCTTCTAGCCATGAAACCCTACCCTGATTCTCCTTTCTTCCTCTTGCCGAAGAGAAGTTGGCTGCAGAGGATGGTCCAACTCAGATCAGCCTGCAGAAGTTCATTGTATAATTCTGTTTAGTTCCAAGCATATACGAATACTCTTCATATAAGGCCAGCACCAACTGGTATATTGGTCTGTTTTAAAATAATAAAACATCAGTAGTTCAAGAAGTGCAAATTGCAGAAGTTTGAGAAAGCACTAACTAGAAAGTCTGGTGTTTCCTTGAAAACATGAAAGGGCCTGACTATGCATACAATTTTACAACAAGACATCCACCATACAATTTTTATTAAAGGAAAAGACTTACGTTAACTTTAATTAAAGTTTCAGTTAAAGTTTAAATTAAAGTTTCAGTTAAAGTTTTAGTTGATTTTAAAGTTAAATTAAATTTTCACTTAAAGTTTCAGTTAAAGGAGAGCACTTGCTACTGGATTTTAGGGCTATTGTAAGCAGTGCACTACTGCACTATTGTTCATACTCCTGCACTATTGCACTACTGGAATCCTCCTTCAAACTACTGCAAGCAGGAATACTGATGCAAACCCTGGAACTTGCAAGCAGTAGCAGGAGTACAACAAGACAAGAAGATGAGACAATATGGAGGGCACAAGACAAACTACTGAAAAGGTTTCTTTGTGCTGTACTCCAAAATTCTTTGGAGAGAAGAGAAGAGAAGATAAAGAGAAGAGAGCAAGTCCTACTCCTCTTATCCTCTACTGCAAGAAGAGAGAAAACAGATGCAGGAAGAGTATACTGTAACTGAAAAAGTTTCAGTTAATTAACTGAAACTTAATAGCAGCAGCAAGTGCTACACTATTGTTGTCCTACACTGAACTAATACAACCAAACAAATTAATTGAAGAAAAACTACTGAAACTACACAAGCACTACAGTCAGATTACACAAAAGTACTGATGCAAGCAGTACAGTACACAAAACTTGCAAACTTACAAGCACTACTGCAACTTAATTAAGCTACTGGGTAACTGAATCAGTACTACCTAGGGAGTAAGGTAACTAGTGGAGGAGAGGACAGTTGATAATCCATGCGAATCAATCGGAAATTCAAAATACAGTCTTTTTAGGAAGCAGTAACATTCGAAATAGAGGAGAGGAGTAGAGGAGGGAGGGAGGGAGGGAGCATTTACATTCGTTGACGAGGCGGTGGTTGGCGTCGCGTCGGAGATGCAGACCGTAGAAGGAGGAGGACGCCGGTCGTGGTCGTGGTCGTGGGCCGGCCTCGTGGCGTCGTGTCGGCCATCGAGGGAGATGAGAGACAGAGCGGGCATTCGTTGTCAGCCGTCGATGGACTGCGAGTAGCCCCGCCGAAGTCTCCACCTCCGGGCTCCGGCTTCCTCGTCACGGCGGAGGATGAGTGCAGCTGCCCGGTGGGGTGGGGTGGGGCGGCTGCGGCGAATGGGTTGGGGCGCGACGCGACCTACCTAACCTAGGTTGGGCGGGGAGGGTGCGGGGGTCGTCGGCGGCGGTGGAGTGGGGAGGGGGCGGGGGGTCGGCGGTGGCGAGGGGGATCTGGCGAGGGGGATCGAGATGGAGGGGGATCTCTGGCGCGGGGGCGGGGGGAAAGGGATAGAGGGGGGAAGGATAGCAATGGCGCACCTCCCAGGGGTGCGCCATAAGTACATCCATAGCAATGGCGCACCACCGAGGGGTGCGCCATAAGTAATTCATTTGGGAATTGGTAAAACATTTATGAATATGAAAAAATATCATCAAATTTGAAAAAAATATTCATGAATTCAAAAAGTGCCCATGAAATTTAAAAATATTCATGAGTTCAAAAAATATTAACAAATTCAATACTTTTTGTGAGTTAGAAATTCAAACCATAATAAACATAATAAATATTCATGAGGACTAGATCAGAAGAAATATCATTTCAAAATGTCGAAATACAATCGAGAAATGAAGACTACGATTTAAATACAATCGATCTTAGCTAGCTATCTTTTCACAATCTTCTTGCCCTTCTTTTTAGCAAATGGAGTTCTTCTGTTGAACGGACGTCCTTTGGTAGGGTGGTCCGCTTCTTCTTGTGGTGTATGGCACTTCATCGTCGTCGTCATGTTCTCTTCGGGTCACCGTACTTGTCGAAGTCTTGCTCATTGGCGACTCCATCCATTCCGATGATCTTCCTTTTGCCTCTCCTCACGACAACACGACTGGGCTTTGACGGGTCGGTAATGAAAAGCATTGGTCCACTTGGGAAGCCAGTACCCATGGCTCATTTTTCGCGGTGACGTTTGCGCCCGCGGTCTTGGATTTGGCTTCGGGTATAACCATGGTGGTGAAATACCGGTCTTCTTTTAGGACGCTCTTGGCCCATCTGACCACGAACATCGGGACCTTCTCTCCAGCGTAGCTCAGCTCCCAGATCTCCTCGATCCTTCCGTAGTATCTGTCCTTGTCGTTACAGTGTAGGATTCCATCGTTACCCCGAGTTCTTAACCATCCTCTTCATGCCTTGTCCTCGGTTAGAATGTGTAGCCGTTGATTCGTACGCCTCATAGGTCATCAGGTTTTCTCGGCGCCCTGTGACAAGGCGAATATGAGTTTTTCTTCCGCGGAAGAATCCTCATGTAAAGGGTACGATAGAAGCTTCTCCTTGAACCAACGCGTGAAACATGAGTTGTGCTCTTTGATTATATCTCCGTCCGTCCTCTGTTGGCCTCGGTCATTGTACGTCTTCTCAATAAAGGTTTTGTGCTCTACCACCCAAGGATCGACCACGTCTATGTGTTGTAGCGCGACTAGGTTTGCTCTTTCAAAGTCGGCGAGTCGACCCTCGAAGTCGACATGCATTTCACGGCGACCATCATGGTGACCCCATCCAGCGAGCCTGCCGAGGTCCCTGTTGACGGGCAGACCAACGGGGTTCTCGATGCCTAGATAATTCGTGCAGTAGGAGATGCACTCTTCGGTCAGAAAGCCCCTGGCTATGCTTCCCTCTGGACGTGACATGTTGCGAACGTATCCTTTGATGACACCATTCATCCTTTCGAACGGCATCATGCTGTGCAGGAACGTCGGCCCGAGTTGGATGATATCCTCCACGATATGGACCAGCAGATGCACCATAACATCGAAGAATGCGGGCGGGAAGTACATCTCAAGCTCGCATAGTATCACCACGATCTCTTCCTGTAGCCTTCTGAGTTGCCTCACGCCAACCGACTTCCGAGAGATGACGTCGAAAAAGTTGCATAGGCCAAATAGCGTTTCACGGACGTGCGCATCCATGATCCCACGGATTGCAACTGGAAGTATCTGCATCATCAGCATGTGACAGTCGTGAGACTTCATCCCGCTGAACTTCTGCTTCGCTGAGTCTAGGTATCTGCTTATCTTCCCCGCGTAACCGTAAGGAAGTTTTACTCCTACGAGGCAGGTGAAAAACTGCTCGATCTCCTCCTGACTTAGAGTGAAGCACGCGGGAGGGCAGTCATTTCCGATCTTCTTGGCCTTTTTGCCTTTGCGACGACTTTCCGTGTCCGTCGCCTCATCATCATCATCATCATCATTATAATTAGCGTGAAGCTCCTCCCTGATGCCCATTGATTTCAAGTCTGCCCTTGCTTTTGGCCCATCTTTGGTCCTCTCTGGCATGTTGAGCAGGGTACCAAGCAGACTCTCGCACACGTTCTTCGTGATATGCATGACATCAAGGCTGTGAGGCACACGGAGGATCTTCCAGTACGGCAAGTCCCAGAAAACCGACCTCGTTTTCCATACCTTCAGCAGCGGCTCTGGCACCTTTCGCTTCTTTCCCGGCGGTGGGCACTCTTTCCAATTTTTCAACAGCTCGTCTATTTCCTCGCCGCTCCTCGTACGCAGGCGTCTTCGGGGTTCGGTTTCACCATCGAACAGATCCTTGCGTTTTCTCCATGAGTCATCGTCGCGAAGCCACCTTCGATGTCCCATGAACATGGTTTTCAAAGACCCGGGATCTCTATCTAGCTGGCGATACGTTGTGTCATCCATGCACCTGACGCATGCACGAAATCCATGGACCACCTGCCCCGCGACATATCCGTAACCGAGATAGTCTTGCACCGTCGTGAGCAGTGCGGCTCTCATAGGGAAATATTCTTTCTCTGCGGCGTCCCACGTATTGGCTGGCGTTTTCCACAGCGTGTCCAGCTCCTCTTTCAGCAGCCCCAGATACAGATTGATGTCGTTCCCTGGTTGTTTCGGCCCTTCAATTAGCGTACTCATGTGAATGTACTTCCTCTTCATGCACTTCCAGGGGGGAAGGTTGTACATCCACACAAACACAGGCCAGGTGCTATGTGTGCTTCTCTGGCTGCCAAACGGATTGACTCCATTGGTGCTCGCGCCCAGCACGATGTTCCTTGGATCGTCCCCAAATTCTGGGTATTCGAAGTTCAACGCTTGCCACTGGCTCGCATCCTTAGGGTGACTCAGCATCTTGTCTTTTTTATTTATCTCCGGATCATTTCCGTCATCTTCTCGCTTCTTCTCCTCCCTATCCGCGTGCCAACGCAGGAGCTTTGCTGCCTTAGGGTCCGCGAAATACCGCTGCAAACGAGGAGTGATCGGAAAGTACCACACCACTTTTCGAGGAGCTTTCTTCCTCTTCTTGTATCGAGTGACGCCGCACACCGGACATATGGTAGACTCCGCGTGCTCGTCCTGATAAATGATGCAATCGTTCATGCACACATGGTATTTCACGTGCGGTAAATCCAGAGGACACACGATTTTCTTCGCCTCCTTGAAACTGGTCGGGCACTTGTTCCCCTTGGGAAGACGTTCGTGCCAGAATGACATGTTCTCGTCGAAGCATGCATCGGTCATTTTGTGTTTTACCTTCATCTCCAGATCCATGAGCGTTACTTTCAGGCGGGTATCCTCGGGCATGCATCCTTCATACAATGGAGTAACCGCGTCTATCTCCAGTTGATCCAGCTTGGCTTTCTCTCGGGCGGCAGCTCTTGCGTTATCCGTCTGCTTGAGAAGCAGCTCTTGAATATGAGGGTCCTGCACCCAGCCCATCGATGGTCCATCGTCGTCTGCTCCGGCATCTTCATCTTCATGATCATGCCCTTTGTCTTGATCTTCCTCATCATCATGTCCGACATCTTCTACATGATGACCGTGTACTGCATCACCGTCGTGATCATGTCCTGGAGATTCTTCGTCTTCTCACCCGCCCTCGCCGCCGCGGTTGTCTTGCTGCCCTTCCTCATTTCTTGCCCGGCCCCCATGGACGACTTCATAGTCATCTTCATCACCTTGCCATCGATAGCCATCCATGAAACCACGCAAGAGTAGGTGGTCCCGCACCTGTCCGGAATCCGGGTCCGTAATAAGGCTCTTCAGCTTGCATCTTCGACACGGACATCTTATCTCTGTCTCGTTCTTTTGAAGCATCTCGGCCTTCGCGGAGCTCAAAAACCTATTCACGATGCCTTCGGTCATCGTGCGGACCATGGTCGCCTGCGGGGTAGAGCAAAACGATATTTTAGAACCAAAAAAAAATTTGGCATGACTTTGCCTAAAAATAGGACAAAAAAGAATGCATAGTGCCAAATTCTCGCCGAAACGGAAATGAATCAACATTCCGGCAAAATATTGGCAACTATCGCATTTCAAATACCGGTACCTGCAAACACAAACATATGCAACACCACAAACATATGCAACACCACAAACATACGTAGATCTAGGCCATAAAAAGTGCATGTGCATGTTGTTGGAGGGAGAAAAAAGTAGATCTACAACATAAAGAAAGCTTTCCCCTTACTTACCTATCAAAAAAAGGAAATTTAACCACTTAATTTGGGTGAATCTATGGTGCAAATGAGGTGAGGAGGAGGAGGCAGCCGAGACAAGCTTGGAGGAGGAGGTGGAGAGAATGAAGTGGGGAAAGTGAGTGTGGTAGGTGGCTGTCCAAAATATCTAGCTGCTCTCAGGTTACCAACGGTGCACCACCTAACAATGCGCCATTAGTAACCCTGGTTACTAATGGCGCACCTGTTACGTGGTGCGCCATTACTAGTTTTGCAAAAAAAATAAAAAAAATAATTGTTAGTAGTGGCGCACCGTGGTTGTGGTGCGCCATTACTAGTTTGAACTAGTAATGGCGCACTATACCCGGGTGCGCCATTACTAGTTTTCAAAAAAAAAAAGTAAAAAAAAAATTTGTTAGTACTGGCGCACTAAGTGTGTGGTGCGCCATTACTAGTTAAAACTAGTAATGGCGCACTATACCGTGGTGCGCCATTACTAGTTTTGAAAAAAAAATTGTTAGTAGTGGCGCACCGTGGGTGTGGTGCGCCATTAGTGATATGGACACTAATGGCGCACCTACACATGGTGCGACACTAATGTCCATATTAGCTATAGCCCTTTTCCTAGTAGTGTCTGGTCTACTTATATGCCACAAGTAAAATCTAGCAGTAAGAGCAAGAAAGATTCTTCTTCTAGTAGTAACAATAACAATGTTAAATCCAATATTGTTGCTTCTAGTAGTTCTCTTGATTCCAGCAATGATTCTCTTAGCCAAGTTACACTTGAGCAAGAAAATAGCTTATTGAAGGGAATTATAGAGAAAGGTGTTTACAAGAGCCTTGCCGGGAGTAAGAAATTTGAGGAAATTGTACGCAAGCAAGGAAGGCACCGAAAGAATCAAGGTGTTGGTTTTGAACGAAAGTTCAATGCCAATGGAGTTGAGTGGGAAGAAGATCAATACCCCAAGACGAAGTTTGTTCCTCAATAAGATAAGTATGATCCCATTTCTTTCAAAGGAACACAAGCTCAAGATGATCTTCCACCACAAGACCACAAGCTAAAGGGCAAGGACAAGCTTCAAGAAGAGATTGATTCATTTGAAGAAGCTCCTAAGGCCATGGTCAAGTGGGTTCCCAAGACTACGTCAAGTTCTACTTCATCAAGTACGACTACAAATCCAAGGATTCCCATCAAGTTGATGTGGATCCAAAAGAAGAAGAAGTAGAGTATTCTTGAGGGTGACTCCGTCAACATACTTCACTCATATTCATTTTGGCAAGGACATGTGCAATCAACTTCCATATCTTGCACTAGTTCATGGAGTCACAAACCCTCTTGTTGGTAAGACAGGGGACAAGGTAACCTAATGCTTTCATGGACATCATCACATTTGTGTTTCACTCTATGTCTATGGACATCCTTGCATGTTCCTTGTGGGACTAACCCATGTAGGTATTGAAAGTGCAACACACTCCAATGGATTGCTCCAAAAGATCTACATCAACATTGAGCATCCACATCTTCACTATCTACATGAAGTCAACATCGACAAAACCCAAGGTTAGTTCATCCCTCTTAGGGGGGATATCACATCTAGGGGGAGCTTTGCTCTGAAAATTGAGCTAAAGCAACTCTAATGGTGTGAACACATTAATGCCTTATGTAAAAGTGGTAACCCCACTTGTGCTTAAACAATGAGTATGACCTATGATCAAATGTTCTCATTTGACTCCTAAGTCAATATACTCATATATAGATGACCTAGTCATCGCCAATTGCTTGATAGATGCTAGAGTGTTTGTGCATGCTTTGTCACATGTTTCATTTGCTATCTTATTGTGTGAGTATGTTGGTTGCATAATTTTCTCCATTCGAGGACATCCATTTGTAGTTTCGATTGTTTGGTTTTTATTGGCCAAATGGATGGACAAGAATGCCTAAGTACTCCCTCTAGCTATCTATGCTTTTTCTCTTCTCAAATTCTATTCATGCTACATCACAAAATTTGAACAAGTCTTTTTCGGACCCTCCGAGTGAGGAGCACTCGGAGCCACTGATCCGTCAAGGGCTGACTTCCAAAACCTCTTAGTGAATTTCGGTCAGACCAACACATTCATATTCGGTCCCACCGAAACCACTAAGTTGATCTAGGTTTTCACATCGGTGCCACCAATTAGAACAATTCGGTCTCACCGAGTTGCAGCAACTGCAAGCAGTTTTGCATCTCGGTGCCACCGAACCATTCCACTCGACGCCTTCGACAGCTAATGGGTATATATATCGCGGCCCGATGTTTGGAAATTCCTTCAAACACTCAAGCCCGCACCCCCATTGCTGCCGCTCTTGGTCTCCGGATCGTCGTCTCCACCTGTGCGCCGTCGTCGCAAGTCTCCGCCGCCGTCAACGGGAATCACCTCCGCCGTTGCCGCCGTAGCGAGCCATCACCAAGTTAGGGTATGGTTCGCCCCCTTTGTGCAATTTTCTTTCTCCGATTCAATGCACAAAGTTAATGCCTGTATTCTTGCCACGATTGAAAGCTTCCTATCCACACAAAAACTCCTCTAGATTAGTTTTGATGCAAAATCTTAGGGTTAGGTTTCCGCCGAACTCATCTCGGACCGACCGAATTGAAGTTTTCGGTCCCACCGATTGGCCCTGGCCATTGCACTAAGTACAACTCGTTCTGACCGAAACGTATTGATCGGTGACACCGAAAGCAATTTCTCAGTGAAACCCTAGCATCTCGGAGTCACCGAACTGCAACTCGGTCTGACCGAAACTGCATGTTTACGCTCTGTTAAGTGCTTCGGTGCCACCGAGATTATCAAATCGGTAGCTCCGAAATGCTTTCTGCAGAAAACTAAAATTAAGATTTTGAATCAATTTTTGCAAAAACCAGCTGTCTTTTGTGATGCTTATCCTACTCTACCTACATCCATCTATTCACAGGGTCTATTGCAGAGATGTCAGAGGCCAGTGATAGCCAGAACAGGTCAGAGAAGGAAGTCAACCTCAATGAGGGCACTAGTCCCAGTGGTAGCTATGATGAGGGTAGCAGAAGCACCCCTAGCAACTTGCCAAAGGCTGCTACCAGACAGAGGAAGAAGAGAAACTCTGACAGTGAAGATGAGGACTTTGTGGTTGAGGAAGAAGTAACTTCCAAGAAGAAAGTGGTCAAGAAGGAATATGTTGGTGCTGCTGCCACCACCAAGCCAGGCCTACACAAGAAAGCTCCTGCCAAGAGAGTTCCAATGTCCAAAGCCAGAAAATCAACCATTGCCCATGAGACTATGGCATTCACACTTGAGCCCAGAGAAGAAGATGAAGCTGCTGGTGGAAAGAAGAAAAGGAAGGAAAGGATCAGGAAGACCATTGCCAGAGTTATTGGAAGACCTTCCATGATGAGAGATTCTGATGAAGAAGAGGAGGAGGAGGAAGAAGCTGTTGCACCACCTGCAAAGTCTCAAAAGCTGATCATGGATGCTATCAAGACTGGTGCTGCTCCTTCCAAGCCCAAGACAAAACCTCCACCTGCTGCACCAAGTCAACTGCTCCAAAGAGATCCACAAGAAATATCCCAGCTGCAGAGAAGAACAAGGCCCTAGTGCCTGAGGTCCAAGAGGATGATGAGCCACTAGTGCTCAGGAAATTGAAGCCTAAGATTCCAGATCATAATGATGATCATCCTGTGGCTGAAAATATGAAGTTGAGAAAAGATGCAGGTTTGAGACAATGGAGGAAGACTGATCCATATGCCACAAGGAGGAGGACTGCTGTGGACTATCGTTTCCATACCATAGAACAGCAGGACTTCTATGAGATTGTGCCGCTGGACAAGAAGCCCATAGTCTGTGATATGAAATGGGTTGATTGGGAATACATTGATGACAATGAAGACTATTTTTCCCATGTTCATGAGAGCTTCAAGCTGAATGGAGTTGATACATTTGTTGGACAAGAACTGGCTAAATGGAATGATGAGATGATTATGCAGTTCTACTCCACTACCCAGTTTTACCCAGATGGGAAGATTGTCTGGATGACTGAGGGAACCAGGTACCAGTCATCAATCTCTGAATGGGCAGAGCTCATCAAAGCTCCAAAGGAAGATGAAAATGATATTGATGTTTATGGCAAACCCAAGAAGGATCACAACTCCATGGCTAACATGTACAAGCCTATACCTGATGCATCTCTGGAGACTCACAAGCTTGGATCAATCTACTACCTGCTTGCTGGACTGACCACCATGAACACCATCTTGAGGCATACTTTGTTGCCCAAGTCAGGAGATCACAGAATGATACGTGGTCATTCCATCAACTTGCTACACTTGTTTGATATTCCCCAAAAATTCAAAGTCATGAGCTTGATAGTTGAGACAGTCAAGAGGACATCAGCTGACCAAAAGAGGTCATGTGGATATGCCCCACACATTCGGATGTTGATCAACTCCAAGGTTGGAACTGGGACATATCTCCTTGACAAAGAGCATCTACCTCTTAGGCCTGATTTTGAGGATAATGAAGTTGCCATGGATGCATCACATCCTACATCTGCAGAGGCCCAGGAGAAGATTGAGAAAGCAAAGGCTGCAAAAGCAGCAAGTGCTCCAGATGCTTCAATGGTGAATCTCAAGTCCAAGAAAGATCAGCTCACATATCTGCTAGAGGCTACCATGAGGATTGAGAAGAGCTTGGCCACCTTGACTCAGAATCAGGAGAGTCTAGAGAGGATTGTTGAGAGCAAGATATATGACCTAGATGTGAAGGTCACAGAGATTCAGACCATAGTGGAGAAGCTGAGGGATGATGCTGAGGACAATGATGACAGACCCACTACAGACAGGTTCCAGACAGTGCCAAGGGCACAGGGGTCTTCTGCTGAGCCAGTTGCAGAATTGAGGCCTACTCATTCTGCTCTTGCCACCATAGCTACAGTTGCTCCTCCAGTATCTACTCCACCAGCTCCACAGACTTCAGCAGAAGCATTTGTAGATGGACTCCTCTCCACGCTGTCTACGCTCAAGACTTTATTTATATTTTAGTGATCCAAGATCACATTGAGTCCATAGGAAAGTCAATACTATTAAAAGGGGATGAGGTGTTGCTTTCATTTGTATTTTTTTGCACTGTTTGGGCTTGGACCAGACATAAGGACGTGTATACACTACACACACTCTCTCAAAAAAAGATGTGAATATTTCTCAAAAAAAGATGAGAATAATAAGATTTAATAACGACTTGAGATGATGAGAATATTAATATGTAATAATTCCAACTCAGTTTTTATGAAAGTTTGTAAAAACTTAAAAATATTTGAACCTCTGTCAAATCCTGGCCAAAAAAACTCTATTTGCTTAAAATAAAATTGTTTTTGTTTGAGTAACCATAAAATAGGAAAAAAAAGAGAAATACACTCAAGAGCCAGCCCCGACCCATCTTTCTTTAAGCCCACTAAGTAGCCGGCACACCCCAACACTAGCCTCTTCTCGCAAAAATAAAAAATAAAAATGCTAACCTCTTCCATTGCTCTCTCCTGCTCGTTGGAGAACAGCGGCGGCACGCTTCTGCTCACTCTCTCCTCACACTGTCTCCCCGATCTGCCTGGGAGCCACCTGCACGCGGCCGACTCGCTCTCCTCTGCCTCAGCTCGCCGTCCTCCTGCCGTCGCTCAGTGGCGAGACCACCACGACGCCGCTCGCTCTCCTCCCGCCGACCTCCTCTCCTCCCAGGTATCTGCAGAGTGCCTCCTCCTGGACGACCTCGCGTGTGCGCCGCCCGTCACTTCACACATCAGCGCCGCCGCCTTGCTGCTGTCCCTGAGAGCCTCTTGACAGCCGCCGCTGGCCTCTCAATTCTCCCCCGTGCCTCGCCCTGCTTTCGTCACGCCGCCTTCGTGCCAGCAAGTCCCGACACCGGCGAGCCACTGCCCTTTGGGTGATGCGGTGCTCCCTCGTCTGCGCCTGTGGCGGGCCTGCTGGTGCTGGGATTAGGCGCGCACTGCGGCCTTGACAACAATTTTTGACTGGTTAGTCTTGTTTCCGCTCAGGTCTCTTGCGGCATGTGAGTAGAATTCACTTCTGAGCAGTTAATCTTACTCAGAAACATATACACTTCATTTAGATCCAGATCCATTTAGATAGCTCCTAATCTTCATTGTGTTATGTGACATTTTTTTTTACTTTTGTACCTGATACTAATAATTTTGGGTTGGCATGGTAGTATCGTTAGGATTTTTTGCCTGAATGTGTTAGTGAGCACTCATTCCACACAGTTTTCTATCTATGATGAACTGAAAACTGAAGCTGAAATATTTTGGCAGGTAGTTAATTGTAAGGGCGATCTTGCATAGTTCTACCTGATGTACTGCATAGTCCAAGTCTTTCCAGATGAATACCATCTACAGACATTGGAAACATTGTTGAGCGCCTTTCCCCAGCTACAGGTTTGCAAATTCACCTTTTCTAGCTTGAGTGGGTGTGTGCTGAGAGGAAATTCTGTACAATCATGATTTATTTTAAAAGAAATTAGAATTATGAGCATGAGAACATTTTAGCATGTACCGGTAGTTTTTGCTGGTCAAAGCTTAAACACCCGTAAAGCTCTGGCCACTGCTTACAGTCCATCTGATCTAAGTATGCACTGCCTTTACTTGATAGGATTTCCTTTAAGGTCGGCTATGACTGAAAGCACAAAATATTAAGTGGTTATCTTTTTATCTAGTTGTAGCAATATCAAGCCAACACACAACAGCAGTCGAAACGTCAGATTTAGGGAGGCCAGGTCTGGTGGCAGGTTCAACATCCAAGAATAAGAATTCTCATCAAATCTTGGCATAGCAAGTTAGCAACATACAATGGATCAAAGAAAGTTGTATGTTTGCGTCTGTTAATTTAAATATAAAAATAACTTAAAGCCACAATATCTCTCTCAAAGGTAATTGCCAACGTTAAACATAGTTTTGGCTATGCTATGTAAGCATCAGAAGCAGTATATTTTTAAACTAAGATCTTGTACAGAAAACAAAGCATTACTATTGTCTAAACCTATGTAGTTCCCTAAGCTGCACAAACTAAACTTTAGGATCGAGCTGGTACTATTGGCTAAACCTATGTAGTTCCTTAAGCTGAACAAGCTAAACTTTAGGATCATGCTGGTGCGTGACAACATCTAGGATTGTCGAGACAGTATAGGAGCAGTAGTTGGAGATCTAGTTGACAACTTCTTTATCCTGATACAATTGATGAAGTCCAGGACACCGGCAGGCATAGGATGCCAGCTAACGGAGAAGCTTCTTCTTTTAGAAATAGCACGGATGTCCTGTTTTGAGAAAAATGGAAGTTAGCACCAGCAAGTAAATGATTTGCAAGTAAATGAAACTCGAAAGAATAATAATGTTCGAGATGAATTGATACTGTTGACGAAATAGGGTTTCCCCCCGCTTTGTATTTCAAAGCAACCATCACTGATACAACCAACGATAGGTGCTGGGGCGAAAGCAGCACAGGCACGCCCAAAAGGAATTGATACTATTTAACATACCGGTTTTGATTTGGATTTTCCTGATACAATTGACGAATTCCAGTACACCAGCAGGCATATTATCTTCACATTCATTGTCCTTGAATGCTAGCACTTGGCCCAAAATTAGTTTTCTGAGTTCATATCCATCCTATACATTCAGTTTTTTTGTAAAAGAATGACATCAGCATCAGATGTGTAATTACAAAATTAATGATCTATACAGTTGCGAATTTTTGCTTTTTTTGAAGGTCGGTTGTCCAAATCCTCTGCAATGTTCGGTTCAGCGATGTCATCTGTTTTCTGCATTTACAACATAAATAAAAGGTAAGCCTCAAACCGTTACTTTGTTCGTAGAATATTTTGAATTGCGCAAATATAGAATCAACATGGAATTGTATCCAGCAAGATCACCGCTTGCACAACGAAAGAGAATATTTTAGCAAACAACTTGTTTCAGACAACATAAAAAGAGCAGAATATCCTGCTGCAAACAACTGGTTTTAGCAAGCTTTCCAAAAGAAAGAACAGAGTACTTATATCCCAAGTTATATTTATATGTCATGTTTAATGCTAATAAGGGATTCACATCTCAAATATATCAATGATATCAGCTCTACAGCTCGGGCTAGCTGCTCTTCAGAAACTTGCATGCTAGATTAGCTTTTGCTGGTACAAAATAGTACCGAATGAGCTAGAGAAAATAACATGGCATTCTCCATCATGTGTATGTCACTAATATCCTTTGTTGCCAACATAACATGGCCTTTTCCGACAAATCTAGAATCTACAGCCGACAGACCTAGCACATTTAGGGAAACATCATACATGGTGGGCTGGCAACATTCTTAAACTAATATGCAATTATCCTGACTCCCAAAGCAGAATTGTTAGAGATCATACTGAATTTTCAGCAACAACATACATGAGCTTTAGAGAGGAGAAGCAACAGAAATGGTGCTTCAGACCAAACAAGGCATGCTCTCTGTATCTCTCCTCTTCTTTCAGGATACGCAGTAGCAAAGTTGAGCAATATCAGAAATGCAGAAGCATGGGACAGAGGGTGCAATTAGTGTTGCAGGTTCCATTCCGGGTTGCTAATTAGGATGCAACCAACTACAATAGCAAAGTAAAATATGAGACGCGGGCAGATTTTAATCACTACATTAACGCGGGACCACTGTTACCAAGAATCGGAAGACGATGGCCAATAGAGCATGATGATGCATTGCAGAGTATGTGGACGACTGAAACATGGCAAGATTTGAAGCAAGATGATTAAGAGCAGTGCTAAACTGAATCAAAAGCGTACAAATGATGAATCCATATGCAAAGTCCACCAAGTTACCGAAGTTATTTAGATAATCTTTAAATAACACAATCCAAAATCGTTGATCCCCAACCTAGGGCATATATAAGATTATAAGGTCAGTCCTAATAGGATATATAGCCATAAGTATCTTACAACTGAACTTGCAGTAGCTAAATAGCTCCGATACTGAACAAGTAGTTATTGTTCATCTATTTGCAATCTGATAAGGGATACTAATGCTTCACACCTCTTGTTTTCTCTTCTATTCTATGATTTTCAAAGGTTAGTCGGTAGGAGATGCACTTGTTCTGTGGGTCTAATTTTTGACTGCTATATAACTCTGTCAGTTTTAAACACGTGATAGACAACCAGGCCCCGGCACCGCACATCACCCCCCTAGTTTTACGACACTGCAGCGTTACTATCGAGTGCCGAGGGTGATACCTCGTTTAGCACTTCGGATGATAAACTCTGTAGAGTAGCTATTTGGTCGTGGTCACCGAGGGTGATTCCTCCTTCACCACACCCGATAGCGACGCTGTCGTGCAACACCTCAAGTGTGAACCCATCGAGGGTGATTCCTCCGAGTTCACCTTGACGGATACATCGAGTAGGAATCCAACGAGGGTGATACCTCGGATTCCCTGATGTTATGGACACACGAATACTTGGACTTTACAACTGTTACTTGGAAAGGCGGGTCGACCCTGAGGGGTACCCGCGAGTGATGTGTTGACAGGTTGACCTGGAGGGTACCCGAGAGTTAAATACGAGGCGTGGCCGGGCATTCTTAGCCCTTGCCGCAAGTCCTCGAGACGGGGCGACGGGGTCACACCGATCGTGAGTCTCTGCTCGTTACCGCACTACCAAAACACTAACGACTTGGATATTTGATCTGAGTGGGCCTTTGGCCCGATAGCACTAACCATCACGTGGGAATAGTTATGGGCACTCTGCATCGTGGCATCAGCCGAAAGCTCTGTCAGACGTCCAATTCAACATTGCGGCACGGTCGGATCGTGTCGGCCATCCGAGGCGACGCTGGTATCCACCCTGCTCGCAACGACCCGGAGTGCAACGGGCGATGGGCCCAGGACCCCGGAGTGCTTAGGATGTAGACCGGCGGGGACCTCTCTGCTGAGCTCTAGGTAGGGCTGCGGTGTGTCGTTTGGCCGAGGCTGGGCATGACCCAGAAAAGTGTGTCCGGCCGGAGTTAATCGAGCATGGTGGGTAAGTTGGTGCACCCCTGCAGGGAAGAACTAATCTATGCATAGCCGGATCCTCGGTAACGGACGCTCGGAGTTGTATCCCGATCGATACAACTAGAACCTAATGATGAGATGAGATATGGATAGTATGGCTCTGGGATTGCTTTCTCGCAGGGAGTCGAGGAAGGATCTCTGGGCGAGGTTGATACTTAATACTGCTACTACTTTATACTGTACTAATCTACACTCTTCTAATGCTGCAAGACCGCTGAAGATGCTAGTCTTCGATAGGACTAGGCCTTCTCTCTATTCTGGCATTTCTGCAACCCAGTCCACATATACAGCCTTTCTTTGATAATGTTGCATATGTAGTGTAGATCCTTGCTTGCTGAGTACTTCGGATGAGTACTCACGGTTGCTTTGCTTCCTCTTTTTCCCCATATTCGTTTGATGCGACAAGATGACGAAGCCCCGGAGTCAGCTGCCCTGCCGACGATCACTACTACTACCCCGAGGATGGCTACTTCTATGAGTTGGCTGATGACCAGGAGTAGGTTCGGAAGGTCCCAGGCAGGAGGCCTGCGCCTTTTCGATTGTAGTGTGTTCTTTTGCCTCGCCTTTTAAAGGCCTATTTGTTTTATCTTTTATATCTGTACTCAGATATCTGATGCTTTCGCTGACGCTTGTAAGTGAGCTTATGTATTCGAGCCCTCGAGGCCCCTGGCTTGTAACATAAAGCTTGTATTATTTTAATTTGTGTCTAGAGTTGTGTTGTGATATCTTCAAGTGAGTCCTTAGGCTTGATCGTGTGCATTTGCATGTATGGTTAGTGCACGATTAAGCCGGGGGCGTCACAGTCTACATCATGTCATCATTCTTATTGCATTACTCCGTTTCTCCATGAACTTAATACACTAGATGCATGCTGGATAGCGGTCGATGTGTGGAGTAATAGTAGTAGATGCAGGCAGGAGTCAGTCTACTAATCTTGGACGTGATGCCTATATATTGGTCATTGCCTTGGATATTGTCATAATTATTCGATCTTCTATCAATTGCCCAACAGTAATTTGTTTACCCACCGTGTGCTATTTTCTCGAGAGAAGCCACTAGTGAAATCTACGGGCCCCGGGTCTATTCTTTATCATATTTGCTTTGAGATCTATTTTTATTTGCTTTTATTTTCAGATCTCTTATTCCAAAAACCCAAAATACATTGCTGCACTTTTTTATTATTTATTTTATTTTGCGTTTTATCGAGAGCTATTTATCCAATCTACCACAAATTTATCTATCTTTTTACCGTGGAGGGATTGACAACCCCTCATACACGTCGGGTTGCAAGTATTTGTTCTTTGTGTGCAGGTACCATTTACATAGTGTTGTTTGGTTCTCCTACTGGATTGATACCTTGGTTTCACAACTGAGGGAAATACCTATCGTAGCTGTCCTGCATCATCCCTTCCTCTTTGGAGAAATACCGACGCAGTTTCAAGCGACATCACCCATCAATTGATATCAATGCGAGGAGTAGGGATTTGCATGCAACAGATGCACTAAGAGCTATAAGTGTATGAAAGCTCAGACTGGGAACTAAGTGGGTGTGCATCTAACTCTATAATGAAAAAATCCCACTAGTGTATGAAAGTGACAACATAGGAGACTCTCTATATGAAAACATGGTGCTACTTTGAAGCATAAGCGTGGAATTAGCATGCCCCTTCTCTCTTTTTCTCTCTTTTCTTTTTTTCTTTTTTTTCTTGGGCTCTTTTTGGCCTCACTTTTTTTCTTTTTTGTCCGGAGTCTCATCCCGACTTGTGGGGAATCATAGTCTCCACCATCCTTTCCTCACTGGGACATGCTCTAATAATGAATAATGATGATCATCACACTTCTATTTACTTACAACTCAATATTACATCTCGATACATAGAACAAAGTATGACTCTATATGAATGCCTCTAGCAGTGTACCAGGATGTGTAATGATCTAGCGTAGCAAGGATATCAAAAACGAACAAGCCATGAAAATATCATGCTAGCTATCTTACGATCATGCAAAGCAATATGACAATGAATGCTCAAGTCATAAAAATGGAACGGTGGAAGTTGCATGGCAATATATCTTGGAATGGCTATGGAAATGCCATAATAGGTAGGTATGGTGTGTATTTTGAGGAAGATATAATAAGGCTTATGTGTGATAGAGCGTATCATATGACGGGGTTTGGATGCACCTGCGGAGTTTGCACCGACTCTCGAGGTGAGAAAGGGCAATGCACGGTACCGTAGAGGCTAGCAAATTGTGGAAAGGTAAGAGTGCGTATAATCCATGGACTCACATTAGTCATAAAGAACTCACATACTTATTGCAAAAGTTTATTAGCCCTCAAAGCAAAGTACTACAACGCATGCCCCTAGGGGGGAGGTTGGTAGGAGTTAACCATCGCGCGCCCCCAACTCCATACAAAGGAAGACAATCAATAATAAATCATGCTCCAACTTCATAGCATAACGGGAGACTATACGTGCATGCTTCGGGAATCACAAAACTTAACACCAATATTCTTACTAACCACAACCATTTACTAGTACCTCCCACATATTGTCATCTCTATATCACAAAACTATTGCAAGGAATCAAACATATCATATTCAGTGATCGACAAGTTTTATGTAGGATTTTATGACTAACCATGTGAATGACCAATTCCCTTTGACTCTCTAAATAGATATAAGTGAAGCATGAGAGTTTTAATTCTTTCTACAAAAGACCATGCTCTAATAAATATAAGTGAAGCAAAAGAGCATTCTACAAATAACGGTTTTCCATGTGAAAAGAAACAGGCAATCCAAACTTCAAATGATATAAGTGAAGCACATGAAGCATTGTATAAAGCCATACTCTAAAGTCAAAAGATATAAGTGAAGTGCAAAGAGCATTCTATAAATCAACCAAGGACTATCTCATACTAGCATGGTGCATAAAAGAAAAGTGAAAAATAAACACAAAAGATGCTCCAAGAATTTACGCATATCATGTGAACAAAACGAAACCGAAACATACTGATACTTGTTGAAGAAAGATAGGATGACTTCCGGGGCATCCCCAAGCTTAGACGCTTGAGTCTCCTTGAATATTTACTTGGGGTGCCTTGGGCATCCTCAAGCTTGAACTCTTGCCTCTCCTCCTTCTCCTCATATCGAGACCTCCTCGATCTTCAAATAACAATCTAATCATCTTAAAGGCAAATCTTGGCACATTAGTTTTATAATACAATGGATTTGTACAAGGGGATAATTATTTTTGTTGAAAAGTTTTTGTAATTCAAGATTCACAAAGTTTCCATGGGCATGAACAAAGTTCAAGGCATGCTCCCGCTTCCACAGTGCTCGTCTTTCTCACTTTTACTTTTCTTTTTGTAAAGTTTTAAGTTCCCCTCTATATTTTTTGTTTTTAAACTTTATAAAAGCACACAACAGAATAAAATGACTCTCTAAAACTTCCGGATTGTCTCGCTGGCAGCGCTTTCTTTAAAGCCATTAAGCTAGGCATAAAGTGCTCAAGTAGTTGATCCACCCGGATCCCAAGGTATATCAAAGCCAATTTTAATTAGCAATGATTTATAATTTAGTAGTGAGCACAAAGCAACATATATCATGCAATGATGAAGTCTAACTCTCTTCCTATGCATCAGCATGTCATAAAAGAACAATTCATGCACATCAAGTAAAGGCCAATACATAGCATAAGCAGATTCTTGCAATTTTATCATGTTGGAAACATAGAGAGGTGGAGATGTAGTTCCTCTCTCATAATAATTGCAAGTAGGAGCAGCAAGCACATGCATTCTATATTCATCAAAATCATCATGTGTAATGGTAGAACGCGACCCATCAATATAATCCTTAATAAGAGCAAACTTCTCCGATATAGTGTAGTTGGGATAATTCAAAAAGATAATAGGACTATCATGTGTGGGTGCAATAGAAAAAAATTCATTTTTAACATAAGGAACTATAGCAAGTTCATATCCATAAGCATAATTCATATTGGCATCTTGGCCACAAGCATAGCAAGCATCAAGTTCATCAAAAAGGGATATTTCAAATGAATCAACGGGATCATAGCAATTATCATATCATTCATCCTTCGGTAAGAACAAAGGGACATTACACAATGTATGAGTTGAAGAGTTACTCTCATTAGAAGGTGGGCACGGGTAGCTAATCCGCTCTTCCTCCTTTTGTTCTTCGCTCTCCTCCTCATCTTTTTCATCTAATGAGCTCATAGTTTCATCAGTTTCTTCTTCCATAGACTCCTGCAAAATATTAGTCTCTTTTGGACAGCGGGGACCTTCTCAATAAATACATCAATATCGGAATTGTATTTAAGTATAGCAAAATTTTCAGGTCTGTAAACAGCATCATCATAATTTTCACACTTTTCAAACAAAGATTCAATTTCATAAGCACCCTTAAAAGCAACAAATTCTTCTATTCGTTCCACATCATAGTAATCATATATACCATTAGCATAAGAAGGCAAGGTTTCATTATCATTAAATCCACAAGAAAAGGGAAGGTGTCGAGCCTTCATCCTAGAGCAACAAGTATAATCATATCTCTGGCATAAATTCCAAGCATACCATTGCAACATTTCAATTTGATCCCATAACATTTTCCCTTTTTGGGTCAAGCGATAATCCCTAAAGTATTCATGTCGATCCAACGTTTCTCCCATTATCAATTTGAACGGGGTTTTCTCAGGATTATCGAAGTAGTGTTTAATATTTTTCACATAACGAGCATCGAGGGTTTTAGGAGGTTCCCCATCTCCATGAGTAGCAAGTACAACTAATTTTTTTGGTGCTTCGTGTTCCATATCCATAACTAAAGATATAAAACAACTTAGAACAGAAAATAAAACTACTTAGTGATAAAGCAAACAAGCACACACAAGAATATTCACCCCACGCTATTGCTCCCCGGCAACGGCGCCAGAAAAAGGTCTTGATAACCCACAAGTATAGGGGATCATTTGTAGCCTTTTTCGATAAATAAGAGTGTCAAACCCAACGAGGAGCTAAAGGTAGAACATGTTGGGGAACGTTGCATGGAAAACAAAAAAAATTCTACACACACGCAAGATCTATCCATGGAGATGCATAGCTACGAGTGGGGAGAGTATGTCTACGTACCCTCGTAGACCGTTTAGCGGAAGCATTTATCAACGCGGTTGATGTAGTCATACACCTTCATGATCCGTCCGATCAAGTACCGAACGTACGATACCTCCGCGTTCAGCACACGTTCAGCTCGACGACATCCTCGCCTTCTTGATCCAGCAAGACGGGCGAAGTAGTAGATGAGTTCCGGCAGCACGATGGCGTGGTGACTATGGTGATGCAACTATCTCCGCAGGGATTCGCCAAGCACTACGAAAATATGACCGATGATGAACTAGACGGAGAGGGGCGCCACACACGGCTAGGGAATCGTGGTGTGTGTTGCCCCTCTCCCTCCACACATATATATGTGTGGGGGGAGGAGGGGAGGCAGCCTAGGGTTCCCCCAAGGGGGCCGGCGGCCACCCTTGGCCCCTGCCCTAGCCTCGCCCCCCCTTGCCTACTTAGGCACGCGGGGGGAAGGCAGGAGGGGGTGGCGCCCCCCTTCCCTTTCTCCCATGTGGAGGGGAAGGCAGGAGGGGCTAGCCCTCCCCCTTTTCTTCCCTAGGGCCGGCGGCCAGGGAGAGGGCGCGCTAGCCCCTTGTGGGCTGGTGTGTGCCTCCCCTTGGCCCATTAGGCCCATATACTCCCCGTAGGTCTCCTGGAACCCCTTCCGGTGACCCGATGAATACCCGGTATATCCTGAAACCTTTTCGGTGACCAAATAGCATCGTCCTATATATCAATCTTTACCTCCAGACCATTCCGGAGCTCCTCGTCATGTCCATGATCTCATCCGGGACTCCGAACCACATTCAGTCATCAACTCACATAACTCATATAATACTATATCGTCAACGAATGTTAAGCGTGCGGACCTTACGGGTTCGAGAATGATGTAGACATGACCGAGACGCCTCTCCGGTCAATAACCAATAGCGGGACCTGGATGCTCATATTGGTTCCTACATATTCTACAAAGATCTTTATCGGTCGAACCTTTATGACAACAGACGTAATTCCCTTTGTCTGTCGGTATGTTACTTGCCCGAGATTCGATCGTCGGTATCTTCATACCTAGTTCAATCTCGTTACCAGCATGTCTCTTTACTCATTCCATAATACATCATCTCGTAACTAACTCCTTAGTCACTTTGCTTGCAAGCTTCTTATGATGTGTATTACCGAGAGGGCCCAGAGATACCTCTCCGATACATGAAGTGACAAATCCCAATCTCGATTCACGCCAACTCAACAGACACCTTCGGAGATACCTGTAGAGCATCTTTATGATCACCCAGTTATGTTGTGACGTTTGATAGCAGACAAGGCATTCCTCCGGTATCCGGGAGTTGCATGATCTCATGGTCGAAGGAACATGTATTTGACATTAAGAAAGCAGTAGCAATAAACTGAACGATCATATGCTAAGCTAACGGATGTGTCTTGTCCATCACATCATTCTCCTAATGATGTGATCCCATCATCAAGTGACAACACATGTCCATGGTTAGGAAACCTTAACCATCTTTGATCAACGAGCTAGTCTAGTAGAGGCTTACTAGGGACACGATATTTTGTTTATGTATCCACACATGTATTTTAGTTTCCGATCAATACAATTCTAGCATGAATAATAAACCTTTATCATGAATAAGGAAATATAATAATAATAACTTTATTAATGCCACTTGCACTAGAGTCAATAATCTAGATTACATTGTAAAGAATCTAACACCCATGGAGTCTTGGTGCTGATCATGTTTTGCCCACGGAAGAGGTTTAGTCAACGGGTCTGCCACATTCAGATCTGTATGTACTTTTCAAATTTCTATGTCACCATCCTTGACCTTTTCACGAATGGAGTTGAAGCATCTCTTGATGTGTTTGGTTCTCTTGTGAAACCTGGATTCCTTTGCTAAGGCAATTGCTCCAGTGTTGTCACAAAAGATTGTCATTGGACCCGATGCACTAGGTATTACACCTAGATCGGATATGAACTCCTTCATCCAGACTCCTTCATGCATTGCTTCCGAAGCAGCTATGTACTCCGCTTCACACGTAGATCCCGCCACGACGCTCTGCTTGGAACTGCACCAATTGACAGCTCCACCATTCAATATAGATACGTATCCGGTTTGTGACTTAGAGTCATCCGGATCAGTGTCGAAGCTAGCATCAACGTAACCTTTTACGACGAGCTCTTTGTCACCTTCATAAACGAGAAACATATCCTTGGTCCTTTTTAGGTACTTTAGGATGTTCTTGACTGCTGTCCAGTGATCCACTCTTGGATTACTTTGGTACCTCCCTGCCAAACTTATGGCAAGGCACACATCAGGTCTGGTACACAGTATAGCATACATGATAGAACCTATGGCTGAGGCATAGGGAATGACTTTCATTTTCTCTCTATCTTCTGCCGTGATCGGGCTTTGAGTTTGACTCAATTTCACACCTTGCAACCCAGGCAAGAACCCTTTCTTTGGCTGGTCCATTTTGAACTTCTTCAGAACTTTGTCAAGGTATGTGCTTTGTGAAAGTCCTATTAAGCATCTTGATCTATGCCTATAGATCTTGATGCCCAATATATAAGCAGCTTCACCGAGGTCTTTCATTGAAAAATTCTTATTCGAGTATCCTTTTATGCTATCCAGAAATTCTATATCATTTCCAATCAATAATATGTCATCCACATATAATATCAGAGATGCTACAGAGCTCCCACTCACTTTATTGTAAATACAGGCTTCACCATAAGTCTGTATAAAACCATATGCTTTGATCACATCATCAAAGCGTATACTCCAACTCCGAGATGCTTGCACCAGTTCATAAATGGATCGCTGGAGCTTTCACACTTTGTCAGCACCTTTAGGATTGACAAAACCTTCTGGTTGCATCATATACAACTCTTCTTTAAGAAATCCATTAAGGAATGCAGTTTTGACGTCCAATTGCCAGATTTCATAATCATAAAATGCGGCAATGACTAACATGATCCGGACAGACTTAAGCATCGCTACGGGTGAGAAAGTCTCATCGTAGTCAACCCCTTGAACTTGTCGAAAACCTTTCGCTACAAGTCGAGCTTTATAGACAGTGATATTACCATCAGCGTCCGTCTTCCTCTTGAAGATCCATTTATTCTCAATGGCTTGCCGATCATCGGGCAAGTCCACCAAAGTCCATACTTTGTTCTCATACATGGACCCTATCTCAGATTTCATGTCCTCAAGCCATTTATTGGAATCTGGGCTCATCATGGCTTCTTCATAGTTTGTAGGTTCGCTGTTGTCCAACAACATGACTTCCAGGATAGGATTACCGTACCACTCTGGTGCGGAACGTGTTCTGGTCGACCTACGAAGTTCAGTAGTAACTTGATCCAAAGTTTCATGATCATCATCGTTAGCTTCCTCTCTAGTTGGTGTAGGCATCACGGGAACGGTTTTCTCTGATGTGCTACTTTCCAATTCGAGAGAAGGTACAATTACCTCATCAAGTTCTACTTTCCTCCCACCCACTTCTTTCGAGAGAAACTCCTTCTCTAGAAAGGACCCATTCTTTGCAACAAAGATCTTGACTTCAAATCTGTGGTAGAAGGTGTACCCAATAGTTTCCTTAGGGTATCCTATGAAGACACACTTCTCCGATTTGGGTTCGAGCTTATCAGGCTGAAGCCTTTGGACATAAGTATCGCATTCCCAAACTTTAAGAAACGACAGCTTAGGTTTTTTTGCCAAACCATAGTTCATACGGTGTCGTCTCAATGGATTTAGACAGTGCCCTATTAAACGTGAATGTGGTTGTAGCTAATGCATAACCCCAAAATGATAGTGGTAAATCGATAAGAGACATCATAGAACGCACCATATCTAATAAAGTACGTTCGGACACACCATTAAGCTATGGTGTTCCAAATGGCGTGAGTTGTGAAACTACTCCACATTGTTTTAAATGAAGGCCAAACTCATAACTCAAATATTCACCTCCGCGATCAGATTGTAGAAACTTCATTTTCTTGTTACGATGATTCTCCACTTCACTCTGAAATTCTTTGAACTTTTCAAATGTTTCAGACTTGTGTTTCATCAAGTAGATATACCCATACCTACTGAAATCATCTGTGAAGGTTAGAAAATAACGATACCCGCCGCGTGCTTCAACACTCATCACACTGCATACATCGGTATGTATTATTTCCAATAAATCATTAGCTCGCTTCATTGTTCCGGAGAACGGAGTTTTAGTCATCTTGCCCATGAGACATGGTTCGCAAGTATCAAATGATTCATAATCAAGTGATTCCAAAAGTCCATCCCAATGGAGTTTCTTCATGCGCTTTACAACAATATGACCTAAACGGCAGTGCCACAAGTATGTTGCACTATCATTATCAACTTTGCATCTTTTGGCATCAATATTATGAATATGTGTATCACTAGTTCACTACGATCGAGATTCAACAAGAATAGCCCATTCATCAAAGGTGCATGACCATAAAAGATATTACTCATATAAATAGAACAACCATTATTCTCTGACTTAAATGAATAACCGTCTCGCAATAAACAAGATCCAGATATAATATTCATGCTCAACGTTGGCACCAAATAACAATTATTGAGGTCTAAAACTAATCCCGAAGGTAGATGTAGAGGTAGCGTGCCAACGACAATCACATCGACCTTGGAACCATTCCCGACGCGCATCGTCACCTCATCCTTAGCCAATCTTCGTTTATTCTGTAGCTCCTGTTTCAAGTTACAAATTTGAGCAACCGAACCAATATCAAATACCCAGGCGCTACTACGAGCATTAGTAAGGAACACATCAATAACATGTATATCAAATATACCTTTGTTCACTTTGCCATCCTTCTTATCCGCCAAGTATTTGGGGCAGTTCCTCTTCGAGTGACCATTTCCTTTGCAGTAGAAGCACTCAGTTTCAGGCTTGGGTCCAGCTTTGGGCTTCTTCACGGGAGCGGCAACTTGCTTGCCATTCTTCTTGAAGTTCCCTTTCTTTCCCTTGCCTTTTTTCTTGAAACTAGTGGTCTTGTTAACCATCAACACTTGATGCTCCTTCTTGATTTCTACCTCCACGGCCTTAAGCATTGCGAAGAGCTCGGGAATCGTTTTCGTCATCCCTTGCATATTATAGTTCATCACGAAGCCTTTGTAGCTTGGTGGCTGTGACTGAAGAACTCTGTCAATAACACTCTCAACTGGAAGATCAATTCCCAGCTGAGTCAAATGGTTATGATACCCAAACATTTTGAGTATGTGTTCACTGACAGAACTGTTGTGCTCCATCTTGCAGCTATAGAACTTGTTGGAGACTTCATATCTCTCAACCCGGGCATTAGCTTGAAATATCAACTTCAGCTCTTGGAACATCTCATATGCTCCGTGACGTTCAAAATGTCTTTGAAGTCCCTGTTCTAAGCCGTAAAGCATGACACACTGAACTATTGAGTAGTCATCAGACCGAGTCTGCCAGACGTTCATAACATCTGCAGTAGCTCCTGCAGCAGGTCTGTCACCTAGCATTGCATCAAGGACATAATTCTTCTGTGCAGCAATGAGGATAATCCTCAAGTTATAGACCCAGTCCGTGTAGTTGCTACCATCATCTTTCAACTTAGCTTTCTCTAGGAATGCATTAAAATTCTTGGGAACGGTAGCACGGGCCATTGATCTACAACATAGATATGCAAAAACTATTAAGACTAAGTTCATGATAAATTAAGTTCAATTAATTAAATTACTAATGAACTCCCACTTAAATTAACATCCCTCAAGTTATCTAAGTGATACATGATCCAAATCAACTAACCCATGCCGGATCATCACGTGAGATGGGGTAGTCATCAATAGTGAACATCTCTATGTTGATCATATCTACTATATGACTCACGTTCGACCTTTCAGTCTCAAGTGTTCCGAGACCATGTCTGTACATGCTAGGCTCGTCAAGTTTAACACAAGTATTCTGCTTGTGCAAAACTGTCTTACACCCGTTGTATGTAAACGCAGAGTCTATCATACCCAATCATCACGAGGTGCTTCGAAACGACGAACTTTAGCAACGGTGCATACTCGGGGAGAACACTTTTATCTTGAAATTTAGTGAAGGGATCATCTTATAATGCTACCATCGTTCTAAGCAAAATAAGATGCATAAAGGATAAACATCACATGCAATCAAAATATGTGACATATTATGGCCATCATCATCTTGTGCTTTTGATCTCCATCTCCAAAACATCGTCATGATCTCCATCGTCACCGGCTTGACACCTTGATCTCCATCGTTGCATCGAGGTCGTCTCGCCAACTATTGCTTCTAAAAATATTGCTAACGCATAGCGATGAAGTAAAGCAATTACATGGCGCTTGCATCTCATACAATAATTAAGAGATAACCCTAAGGCTTCTGTCAGTTGTCGATATTACAAAACATGATCATATCATACAATAACGTATATCACATCACGTCTTGACCATATCACATCACAACATACCCTACAAAAACAAGTTAGACGTCCTCTACTTTGTTGTTGCAAGGTTTGCGTGGCTGGTACGGGCAACTAGCAAGAACCGTTCTTACCTACGCAAAACCACAATGGTGATTTATCAACTTTGCTATTTTAACCTTCTTCAAGGACCGGCCGTAGTCAAATTCGATTCAACTAAAGTAGGAGAAACAGACACCTGCCAGCCACCTTTATGCAAAACAAGTTGCATGTCAGTCGGTGGAATCGGTCTCATGTGCATGGACATGTAAGGTTGGTCCGGGCTGCTTCATCCCATAATACCGCTGAATCAAAATAAGACGTTGGTGGTAAGCAGTATGACCATCACCACCCACAACTTCTTTGTGTTCTACTCATGCATATCATCTACGCATAGACCTGACTCTGATACCACTGTAGGGGAACGTTGCATGGAAAACAAAAAAAATTCTACGCACACGCAAGATCTATCCATGGAGATGCATATCTACGAGTGGGGAGAGTATGTCTATGTACCCTCGTAGACTGTTTAGCGGAAGCATTTATCAACGTGGTTGATGTAGTCGTACACCTTCATGATCCGCCCGATCAAGTACCGGCCGTACAACACCTCCGTGTTCAGCACATGTTCAGCTCGATGACGTCCTCGCCTTCTTGATCCAGCAAGACGGGCGAAGTAGTAGATGAGTTCCGGCAGCACGACGGCGTGGTGACGGTGGTCATGCAACAAGCTCCGCAGGGCTTCGCCGAGCACTAAGAAAATATGACCGAGGATGAACTAGAGGGAGAGGGGCGCCGCACACGGCTAGGCAATCATGGTGTGTGTTGCTCCTCTCCCTCCACACATATATATAGGTGGGGGGAGGAGGGAAGGCAGCCTAGGGTTCCCCCAAGGGGCTGGCGGCCACCCTTGGCCCCGCCCTAGCCGCGCCCCTTGCCTTCTTAGGCGCACGGGGGGAAGGAAGGAGGGGGTGGCGCCCCCCTTTCCTTTCTCCCATGTGGAGGGGAAGGCAGGAAGGGCTAGCCCTCCCTTCTTTCCTTCCCTAGGGCCGGTGTCCAGGGAGAGGGTGCACCAGCCCCTTGTGGGCTGGTGTGTGCCTCCCCTTGGCCCATTAGGCCCATATACCCCCCCGTAGGTCTCCCGGAACCCCTTCCGGTGACCCGATGAATACCCGGTATATCCCGAAACCTTTCCGGTGACCAAATAGCATCGTCCTATATATCAATCTTTACCTCCGGACCATTCCGGAGCCCCTCGTCATGTCCGTGATCTCATCCGGGACTCCAAACAACATTCGTTCATCAACTCACATAACTCATATAATACTATATCGTCAACGAACGTTAAGCATGCGGATCCTACGTGTTCGAGAATGATGTAGACATGACCGAGACGCCTCTCCGGTCAATAACCAATAGCGGGACCTGGATGCCCATATTGGTTCCTACATATTCAACGAAGATCTTTATCGGTCGAACCTTTATGACAACATAAGTAATTCCCTTGTCTGTCGGTATGTTACTTGCCCGAGATTCGATCGTCGGTATCTTCATACCTAGTTCAATCTCGTTACCGGCAAGTCCCTTTACTCATTCCATAATACATCATCTCGTAACTAACTCCTTAGTCACTTTTCTTGCAAGCTTCTTATGATGTGTATTACTGAGAGGGCACAGAGATACCTCTCCGATACACGGAGTGACATATCCCAATCTTGATTCACGCCAACTCAACAGACACCTTCGGAGATACCTATAGAGCATCTTTATGATCACCCAGTTATGTTGTGACGTTTGATAGCACACAAGGCATTCCTCTGGTAACCGGGAGTTGCATGATCTCATGGTCGAAGGAACATGTATTTGACATTAAGAAAGCAGCAGCAATAAACTGAATGATCATATGCTAAGCTAACGGATGGGTCTTGTCCATCACATCATTCTCCTAATGATGTGATCCCGTCATCAAGTGACAACACATGTCCATGGTTAGGAAACCTTAACCATCTTTGATTAACGAGCTAGTCTAGTAGAGGCTTACTAGGGACACGATATTTTGTTTATGTATCCACACATGTATTTTAGTTTCCGATCAATAAAATTCTGGCATGAATAATAAACATTTATCATGAATAATGAAATATAATAATAACAACTTTATTATTGCCTCCAGGGCATATTTCCATCAAAACAAATATTCCCTCAAGTTCTATCGACCACCGATACAACTCTACACACACATAACGTTTGCTTTACCTAGAACAAGTATAAAACTAGAAGTACTTTGCGAATAAAACTATGAATAAATTGCAAGATAATAAAAGTAAATAGATTTTTGTAACACAAGAGAAAGATTTGTCCCTAGGCAGTCGATAACTAAACCGGTAATCATAATTGCAATTTTATATGAGGGAGAGGCATGAGCTAACATACTTTCCGTACTTGGATCATATGCACTTATGATTGGAACTCTGGCAAGCATCCGCAACTACCAAAGATCATTAAGGTGAAACCCAACCATAGCATTAAGTATCAAGTCCTCTTTACTACCATACGCAATAACCCCCTTACTCGGGCGTAAGCTTCTATCACTCTAGCCACCCACCATAAGTGAATCATGAATGTATTGCAACACCCTACTGATACGTCTCCAACGTATCTATAATTTTTTATTGTTCCATGCTATTATATTATCTATCTTGGATGTTTTATATGCATTTATATGCTATTTTATATCATTTTTGGGACTAACCTATTAACCTAGTGACCAGTGCCAGTTTCTGTTTTTCCTTGTTTTTTGACTTTTACAGAAAAGGAATACCAAACGGAGTCCAAACGGAATAAAACTTTATGGTGATTTTTCTTGGATCAGAATAAACCCACGAGACTTGGAGAGGAGGCTAGAAGACCCACGAGGCAGCCACAAGTCATAGGGGCGCGCCCCAAGGGGGGGGCCAGGGCTTGTGGGCCCCTCGGAGACCTTCCAACCCTAATTCCACCACTATATATTCTCAAATATTCCCCCTATAGCAGAGGGCACACCAAAAATACTTTTCCGCCGCCGCAGGCCTCTGTTCCCATGGGATCCCATCTTGGGGCCTTTTCCGGCACTCCGCCGGAGGGGGATTCGATCACGGAGGGCCTCTACACCAACCTTGCTGCCCTTCCGATGATGTGTGAGTAGTTTACCACAGACCTACGGGTCCATAGCTAGTAGCTAGATGGCTTCTTCTCTCTCTTTGATCTTCAATACAATGTTCTCCTCGATGTTCTTGGAGATCTATTTGATGTAATCTTTTTTGCGGTGCGTTTGTTGAGATCCAATGAATTGTGGGTTTATGATCAGATTATCTATGAATATTATTTGAGTCTTCTCTGAACTCTTTTATGCATGATTAGATATCTTTGTATTTCTCTTCGAACTATCGGTTTGGTTTGGCCAACTAGATTGGTTTTTCTTGCAATGGGAGAGGTGCTTAGTTTTGGGTTCAATCTTGTGGTGTCCTCACCCAATGACAGAAAGGGTAGCGAGGCACGTATTGTATTGTTGCCATCAAGGAAAAAAAGATGGGGTTTATATCTGCTTGAGTTTATCCCTCTACATCATGTCATCTTGCTTAAAGCGTTGCTCTGTTCTTATGAACTTAATACGCTAGATGCAGACAAGAGTCGGTCGATGTGTGGAGTAATAGTAGTAGATGTAGAATCGTTTCGGTCTACTTGTCACGGACGTGATGCCTATATTCATGATCATTGCCTTAGATATCGTCATAACTATGCGCTTTTCTATCAATTGCTCAACAGTAATTTGTTCACCCACCGTATGATATCTTCAAGAGAGAAGCCTCTAGTGAACCCTATGGCCCCCGGGTCTATTTTCCATCATGTATTTTCAGATCTATAAAACCAAAAACCCAAAAATACCTTGCTGCAATTTATTTATATTTACTTTATTTTGCCTTTTATTTATCTTTTATACCTATCTCTATTAGATCTCACTCTTGCAAGTGACCGTGAAGGGATTGACAACCCCTTTTTCGCGTTGTGTGCAAGTGTTTGTTAGTTTGTGCAGGTGCATATATTGGGGACTTGCTTGTACCTCCTACTGGATTGATACATTGGTTCTTAACTGAGGGAAATATTTATCTCTACTTTGCTGCATCACCCTTTCCTCTTCAAGGGAAAAACCAACGCAAGCTCAAGAAGTAGTAGGAAGAATTTCTGGCGCCGTTGCCAGGGAGGTTCTACATCAAGCCTACCAAGTACCTATCATAAACTCTCATCTCTTGCACTTACATTATTTGCCATTTGCCTCTTGTTTTCCTCTCCCCCACTTCTAAAACATTTTCAGAAAAACACAAAAATATTTGCCTTTTATTCGCCTTCTTTCCGTTCATCTTTTTGTTTGCTTATGTGCTAGATTGCTTGCTTTGTCACGATGTCTCAAGAAAATACCAAGTTGTGTGACTTTTCCAACACTACTAATAATGATTTTATTAGTACTCCGATTGCTCCCACCACTAGTGCGGAATCTTATGAAATTAATGCCGCTTTGTTGAATCTTGTTATGAAAGAACAATTTTCTTGTAGTCCTAATGAAGATGCTGCATCCCATCTAAATACTTTCATTGAATTGTGTGATATGCAAAAGAAAAAAGATGTGGATAATAATATTGTTAAATTGAAGCTATTTCCATTCTCACTACGAGATCGTGCTAAAACTTGGTATTCATCTTTGCCTAAAAATAGTATCGATTCATGGAACAAGTGTAAAGATGCTTTTATTTCCAAGTATTTTCCTCCCGCTAAGATCATTTCCCTTAGGAACGATATAATGAATTTTAAGCAACTTAATCATGAACATGTTGCATAATCTTGGGAGAGGATGAAATTGATGATAAGAAATTGCCCTACTCATGGTTTAAGTTTATGGATGATCATACAAAATAATTATGCCGGATTGAATTTTGCATCTAGAAATCTTTTAGATTCCGCCGCAGGAGGTACTTTATGGAAATAACATTAGGAGAAGCTACTAAACTCCTAGATAATATTATGGCAAATTACTCTCAATGGCATACCGAAAGATCTTCCACTAGTAAAAAAGTGCATGCGATTGAAGAAATTAGTACTTTGAGTGGAAAGATGGATGAACTTATGAAATTGATTGCTAGTAAGAGTGCTCCTATTGATCCTAATGATATGCCTTCATCCACTTTGATTGAGAATAATAATGAATCTATGGATGTGAATTTTGTTGGTAGGAACAATTTTGGTAATAACGCATATAGAGGTAATTTCAACCCTAGGCCGTTTCCTAGTAATTCCTCTAATAATTATGGTAATTCCTACAACAATTCTTATGGAAATTTAATCAAATACCCTTCTGTCTTGAGAATAATATTAAAGATTTATTACTTCTCAAAAGATTTTCAATGCTATGGTAGAAGAAAAATTGCTTAAGATTGATGATGTGGCTAGGAACGTTGATAGAATTTCTCATGAGATTGAGTCTTTTAAGATTAGATCTATGCCTCCTAAGATTGATATTAATGAGTCTCTAAAAGCTATTAAAGTTTCTATGAATGAAAGTAGAGAGAGAACTGCTAGGATGCGTGTTAAAAGAGATTGGCTAGAAAAAGCATGTTCTTCTAGTTTGTCTGATAATAATGATGAAGATCTTAAAGTAATTGGTGTGACTCCTATTGAATCTTTGTTTTACAATATAAATCTTGATAAAGATGGGACTGGAGATGAGTCAACTTTAGCTAGAAGGCGTCCCAATAATTTGGAGGGTGATGATCTTAATGAAAAAATTTATAAAAGTGGGATTGGCCAGGTCAAAACTTTAAGTAGTGATGAACCCACTCTTTTGGATTTCAAGGACTTTAATTATGATAATTGTTCTTTGATTGATTGTATTTCCTTGTTGCAATCCATGCTTAATTCACCTCATGCTTATAGTCAAAATAAAGCTTTTACTAAACATATTGTTGATGCTATGATGAAGAAAAACTTGAGTTGGAAGTTTCAATCCCTAGAAAGCTTTGTGATGAATGGGAACCTACTATTAAGATTAAAATTAAAGATTATGAGTGCAATGCTTTGTGTGATTTGGGTGCTAGCGTTTCAACGATTCCAAAAACTTTATGTGATGTGTTAGGTTTACATAAATTTGATGATTGTTCTTTAAATTTGCATCTTGCGGATTCCACAATTAAGAAACCTATGGGAAGGATTAATGATGTTCTTATTGTTGCAAATAGGAATTATGTGCCTGTAGATTTTATTGTGCTTGATATAAATTGCAATCCTACATGCCCTATTATTCTTGGTAGACCTTTCCTTAGAACGATTGGTGCAATTATTGATATGAAAGAAGGAAACATTAGATTTCAATTTCCGTTAAGGAAGGGCATGGAACACTTTCCAATAAAGAAAATTAAGTTGCCATATGAATCTATTATGAGGGCTACTTATGGATTGCATACCAAAGATGACAATACCTAGATCTAGCAATATGCCTAGCTAGGGGTGTTAAACAATAGCGCTTGTTGGGAGGCAACTCAATTTTATTTTGTTTTTTTGTTTTTGCTTATGTTTTTCAATAAATACACATTATTACTTCTGTAGTAATTGTGTTTTAGTGTTTTAATTGGTGTTTGAGCCAAGTAAGACCTTTGGGATGATCTATGGTGATAGTTGATTTGATTTTGCTGAAAAACATAAACTTTTGCGTCCAGTAGCAGAATTTTGATAATTCACAGAAGCGACGAAAACTTCTGATTTTTTACACAAGATTGATATACCAATTTCCTACGTATTCCTAATTGTTCAGCATTTTTTGAGTTACAGAAGTATGAGAACAATTCAGATCTTCGTAGCCATTGTGGCCGACCAAATGTGTATGGCGTGAGAGAATGGATGGATGGATGGATGGTTGGCTTGGGTGAGGCCTCCCCTGGTGCTCCTTATAAAGGGGAGCCCAGGGGACAAGGGGTGGCCCACGGTGCCAACTACACTATTGGGACGTCATTCGAAGTGACGCATGATGCATGCACAGTGCCGCACTATTGGGGCGCAGTGAGGTGACACGCTATAGTATTTGCTTTATCAGCAATAGTGTCCATGGTACGGCCGTCTTGTCGGATGGAACGCCATAGTTGACTTCGCGTAGCAGGCCGGCTGGAGCAGCCGGACGAGGAGCCGGCCGGGCAGCCGGGTGGCGAGTTGGCCGGGGCAGTCAGACAGGGGGCCGTCTGGAGCGGCCGGAGCAGTCGGACTGAGGGGCGCTGCTAGCCCCGATGTCTTGAAATGTTGTTTCGCCGTCTTTGGGGTACCCGTGGTCAATCCCTCCGACAGTAGCCTCCGAGCCTCCGGGCAACTTGGCAAATTTGGGCGGAGGTTTTTTAGCGGGCGTTAATTTAGAAGATGTCGATGACAGCCTGCTGCGGACCGCAGCCGGCGCGGCTTGCTTCTGACGGGGGCGCGCGAGCGCACCCGCTGGGTGTAGCCTCCGTGCCTCCGGGCAACTTGGAAAAGCTGGGCGGAGGGTCTTAGCGGTTGTTGGTGCAGACGATGGCGTCGAGGGTGCCGGTTGCAGCCAGCGGCAGGCGTGGAACAGGCGCGGCATGTTCTGAGTGGGGGCGCGTAAGCGCACCCGTTGGGTGTAGCCTCCGGGCAACTTGGAAAAGTTGGGCGGAGGGTCTTGTCGTTGATGATGAAGCTGACGGCGACATCGAGGGTGCCGGGCGCGGACACGGAGTCCGTCGGCTGGTGGGCGCGGGGCCCTGCCGGGCGCGGACATGGAGTCCGCCGGCTAATGCTGTCGAGCGCGGACGTGAGGTCCGCCGACTGAAGCTGTCGGGCGCGGACGCGGGGTCCGCCGACTGATGCTGTCGGGCGCGTACGCGGGGTCCGCTGACTGATGCTGTCGGGCGCGGACGCGGGGTCCGCCGACTGAAGCTGTCGGGCGCGGACGCGGGGTCCGCCGACTGATGATGTCGGGCGCGAAGTCCGCCGACTGATGTTGTCAGGCGCGGACGCGGAGTCCGCCGACTGATGTTGTTTATGACAGCCGGCTGCGGGCTGCAGCCGGTGCGGCTTGCTTCCAGTGGGGGCGCGCCAGCGCACCCACTGGGTGTAGCCTCCGGG
The DNA here is from genome assembly GCA_011799875.1 of Thinopyrum elongatum. NCBI lineage: Eukaryota > Viridiplantae > Streptophyta > Magnoliopsida > Poales > Poaceae > Thinopyrum > Thinopyrum elongatum. The sequence goes on along the minus strand of CM022301.1, from coordinate 485,623,465 downwards.
CGACACGGAGAGTCGGGCGGAGGGGGGTTACCCACGGAGATGATCGTGCAAAAAGACAAGGTTAGACGGGCGCAGCTATATCAAATGTTTGCTTTTAGCATTGCAAGTTTTATGCAGAGGGTGCCGACTCGGTTTCGTCCGAGCCCCCTTCAATCTTTTTCATGTCCCCTCCGCTCTTTGTCTTGTGCTCTCGCTAGCCGGATAGCCGCGTGACGGTCTGTGGCTGAGAGTGGGCCGCGCAGTGAAGCGTACAGTACTCAGACTCTGGGAGCAGATTCGATCGAGCAGATACTCATAAAGCAAATGGCCGGGTCGCCCGAACCGTTTTCTCCCCGGACGTTTTTCGCGTGGGTGGCCTCCAGCGTTTGCTCTTGCTAGCCGGACAGCCGCGCTGCGGTCTGTAGCTGAGACGAAGAGTGAGCCTTCGGTACCATGCACGCTAATAAGCCATCTGTGGGAACGAACGTCTCAGGCCAATCGGCCAGCCTCCGGGCCAACACTGGTTGGCGCCGGGGCGAACAGCAATGCAACTGATAAAAATGCGAAGATAGCCCCCGAGGTCGCTCGGGGTTATCCGTGTTTGCACGTGGAGCGAAAATATGCGGGTGAGGGGCTCACATTGCTTTAACGTTGACGAGGCAGAAGTTGACGAAGACAGCCGGTGCGGCTTGGCGCTCGCGGAGCGCGCAGGCACACCCACTGAGGGTAGCCTTCGAGTCTCCGGGTGCTCGAAGGGGTCCAGCCGGTCGGGCCCGGCCGAACGGGCGTCGAGGCGGACGGGCGGCCGGGCCGGGTCCTCAGCCGGCCAGGCGTCGAAGGCGGCAGGCGGACCGGTCGGCCAGGTGGCGACGCAGGCAGGCCGGACGGCGGCGCAGGCAGGGCGGGTCACGGCTGGCCGTCCGAGCGGCGGAGCATGCGAACGGGCAGGCGGATGTTTTTTCCTTTCTTCTCATTGGCCGGCTGTGGGCAGCCGGACGCATATTTCTTTTTCATCCGGACGCTTCTTTTTTACCGGCTACTGGCAGCCGGATGCTTTTTTTTAGAGCACTCGGCCAATTTCTCTTTTCTTTCTTAGTTCTTCAGTGGGCAGCAGAGCGCATGGGCGCAGGAGCCGGTCTGTAGGCTTGGAGGCGCGAGGCGCGCGAGGCGGGAGCCGACAGGGGGAGGAGCGGCGAGCGGAGGCGGGGCGGCGTCCGGGAGCCGGCCCGAGTCGGGCGCGCGGAGGCCGGCTGCTGGAAGGCGGCAGCCAGGCGCAGGGGAGGTGGCCGGCAAGCGCGGGGAAGCCGGCCAACTCGGGGCGGCGACCCGGCGGGCACGCGGGGGCCGGCGAGGGCCGGAGTAGAGCAGCGCAGCGGGGCGGGTGGCCGGGCCATGAGCGGAGGGGCACACGGGCGGGAGGCCGGGAGCAAAGGACTCGGCGCGGGGAACCCGGCGCGGGTGAAGCCGGCTGGCCAGGGTCGAAGCCGGCGTGCGGAGCTGGAGCAGGCGGCCGGGGCGGGAGCCGGTCGGGGGCGCGGGGGCGCCAGGCTGGTGTGGACGAAGCGAGGCCGCCCCCAATGGCTCAGATGCGCGATGCAGGGGGAGAGGGGCGAGCGCGAGGCGTCGCGGAGTAGGACCGCCCGTAGTGGCGCGGATGGAGGGACGCTCGGGGGCGCAGGTGGAGACGAAGGGGAAGGACGGCTGGCCGCAGGCGCGAGCCGCGGCAGGCGGCCCTGCATGCGGACAGGCGGCCGGAGCTGGGCGGAGCGGGCCGAGCGCGCGAGGCTGGACGCGGCCGGGCGCGAGGACGGCCGGAGCCGGCCGGGCGCTGGAGCCGGGGCGAGGGAGCCGGCGACAGTGAGGCGAAACGGGGCGGAGCCGATGTGCGTGCTGCATGCAGGGCGCAACCGGTCGGAGCAGAGGGGCCGAGCGGGTCAGAGCGGGCACGCGGGCCCCCGAGGGGAGGAGAAGAGCCTGTCGGGGCATCTGGTGAGGCACGCGACTGCAGAACTGCCCACGGCTGGACCAGAGGCGATGGTGCGTGACGCGAGGTTGAGGACGATTGGAGCAAGGGCGTTGGAGCGAGCCTACAGGGACCGGCGGACCAGCGGCGGAGTTCCTGGAGCTGGGCGAGCTGCAGGGCGACCGGCGAGGCAGGACACACATGGAGCTCCTCAGGTGTGGATCGAGAGGACGAGCAGAGCGCGCATGAAGGTAGGTCGGCCAGCGGTGATGTTGCGAGCTCCGGCAGCGAGCTGCTCGGTGACGAGGCCGGCCGATGGAGGTGCGGCAGAGGAGCCACGCGGGCGTGGCAGCTGGCTGGACAGAGGCGTCAGACAGCAGCGCCATGCCCTCGGCGGCGACCAGTGGGAGCGGTGGCGGGGTAGGCGAGCTCGAGCTCGAGTAGCAAGCTCCTCACCCAGGCGCGCTACCGGAGCGCCCGTGGAAGCGCGCGGACGACCACGCCGGCGCGAGGCATAGCGCGGGGTGTGCGGCCGTGGGGGCGACCGCAGGCGGAGAGACGACGACGGCGTCGTGGTGGAGGTGACGTCGATGGTCCCGCCAGGACCGCGGGATAGCTCCAGCGGAATGGAGCCGGCGACGGAGAGGTTCGGGCGTGGAGGAGCGACGGGGCGCCGCGGGCGCATGGCCGGAGCTGCCGTGGCGACGCGCGGACGACCACGCTGGAGCGAGACATGGTTGCGAGTCGCGGTGGTGGTGACAAAAAGGGTCCCGCCCGGACCGCGATTCCAGCAGCAGCTTGCCCCACGGTGGGCGCCAACTATCGGGGTATTCTCGCGTCAGTCGCCAGGAGTATCGCGAGACGACAGATGCCATGGGGTGGCTTGAGGTGAGGGCAAGACTGCCGTGGAATATCCGGGACGGGTATTGCGCAATAGCACGCGGTGGTTTACCCAGATTCGGGGCTCTCCGGAGAGATATTACCCCTACTCCTGCATGTCTGAATATATATGTGTAGTATATCTGGTACAGAGTTGCTCCTGGAGCTGTATCTGAGGTCAGTGCCACGGGCATCTGGCCTCGTATATGCGTGTGGCCGGAGTGAGCCGTGGGCATGAGTGCTCATGAGTGTATGTGGGGTGGTGTGCTCCCAGGGAGCCATTGTGGCCGACCAAATGTGTATGGCGTGAGAGAATGGATGGATGGATGGTTGGCTTGGGTGAGGCCTCCCCTGGTGCTCCTTATAAAGGGGAGCCCAAGGGACAAGGGGTCGCCCGCAGTGCCAACTACACTATTGGGATGTCATTCGAAGTGACGCATGATGCATGCACAGTGCCGCACTATTGGGGCGCAGTGAGGTGACGCGCTATAGTGTTTGCTTTATCAGCAATAGTGTCCATGGTACGGCCGTCTTGTCGGATGGAACGCCGTAGTTGACTTCGCGTAGCAGGACGGCTGGAGCAGCCGGACGGGGAGCCGGCCGGGCAGCCGGGTGGCGAGCTGCCAGGGCAGTCGGACAGGGGGCCGTCTGAAGCGGCCGGAGCAGTCGGACTGAGGGCCGTTGCTAGCCCCAATGTCTTGAAATGTTGTTACGCCGTCTTTGGAGCATCCCCAAGCTTAATTCCTGCTCGTCCTAGAGTAGGTAAATGATAAAAACAAAATTTTTGATGTGGAATGCTGCCTAACATGTTCATCGCATATTATTTTATTTTGTAGGGATTTGTAGAGGTGCCAGAGCTCGAAGCTTAAATTGAGAGATAATTTTTTTGAGAGGCATACTTTTCCCGTCAACGAAAATGACAGAGTAATTCCCAACACTTTCCATGCTAGATATATCATAGGTGGTTCCCAAACAGAAAATAAAGTTTATTCCTTTTTCCATCATACTTTCACATTCCACAGCTAGCTGTATCCACGGGTACCGTCCATACCAACACTTTCCAAGGAATTTATTAGTTGACAACATAAAGTAAATTTCTTTTTCATTTTGGGACTAGGTATCCCTATTACCGCCGTACTCTCATGCAATCACAATTGAGTAAACACTCATCTTGAGAATAACACATCTAGCATGGAAAATATTGGCCACCCCCTGCCGCTTCATGAGCGGTACGGGCACACAAAAAGGAAAATTTATTTTGAAAATTAGAGATGGCACATACAAATTTGCTTAGAATGGCATGGAAATACCACATATAGGTAGGTATGGTGGACTCATATGGCAAAACTGGGTTTAAAGATTATGGATGCACAAGTAGTATTTCTACTTAGTACAAGTGGAGGCTAGCAAAAATATTGAGAAGCAACCAACCAAGAAACAAAAAATCACATAAGCTAGCATTAAGCATAACTAACACCGAATAATGCACCAAAAGTAGGATGCAATTTCATTGCATAACTATTGACTTTCGTCCTTGCATAGGGAATCACAAACCTTAACACCAATATTCTTACTAAAGCATAATTACTCACCAACATGACTCACATATCACTATCATCATATATCAAAACTATTACAAAGAATCAAGTTTATTTTGTCCAATGATCTTCATGAAAGTTTTTATTATATCCCTCTTGAATATCTACCACTTTGGGACTAGTTTCATATATTGCAATTGCTTTTGACAAGCTCAAACAAATCTAAGCGAAGAACATGAGCATAAAATTTTTCGTCTCTCAAAATAATATAAGTGAAGCATGGGAGAATTTCTTCAAAAATTTACTAACTCTCAAATAAATCTAAGTGAAGCATGAGAGCATTTCTTCAAAAATATTAAAGCACACCATGCTCAAAAAGATATAAGTGAAGCACTAGAGCAATTCCATAGCTCAATTTTTTTAAGTGAAGCATAAAGGGCAATTCTAACAAATCATAGCATAATTTTGGCGCTCTCAAATAGGTGTGTCCAGAAAGGATACTTGTGACAAACTAAAAAGCAAAACAAGCAAAGACTCATATAATACAAGACGCTCCAAGCAAAACTCATGATATGTGACGAATAAAAATATAGCTCCAAATAAAATGCCGATGGTCGTTAGAAGAAAGAGGGGATGCCTTCCGGGGCATCCCCAAGCTTAGTTGCTTGGTTCTCCTTGAATATTAACTTGGGGTGCCATGGGGCATCCCCAAGCTTAGGCTCTTTTCACTCCTTATTCCTTCATCCATCGTGATCTCACCCAAAACTTGAAAACTTCAATCACACAAAACTTAACAAAACCTTCATGAGGTCATTTAGTATAAGAAAACCAATCTTTACTTTAAGGACTGTTGAAAACCCATTGAAATTTTGTTATTGCATTATATCTACTGTATTCTAACTTTTTGATGGCTTATACCCTCCGATACAATCCATAGATTCATCAAACTAAGCACACAATGCAAAGAAAACATAATCTGTCAAAAACAGAATAGTCTGTAAAGATGCGAATTATTCCCATACTTCTGTAACTCCAAAAATTCTAAAAAAGGATGACAACTGAGGCAATTTGTATATCAATCTTTTGTAAAAACTTCAGAATTTTTTGTCGCTTCTGTGAATTTTCAAAATTCTGCTACTGGACGCAAAAGTTTCTGTTTTTCAACAGGATCAAATCAACTATCACCAAAGCTATCCCAAAGGCTTTACTTGGCACAAACACTAATTAAAACATAAAAAACACAATCATAACAGAGGCATAGTTGTGCAAACACTCAAGAACAGAAATAAAAAAGGCAAAAATAAATTTTATTCATTGGGTTGCCTCCCAACAAGCTCTATCGTTTTATGCCCCTAGCTAGGCATTGATAATTTTGATGATGCTCGCATGAAAGACAAGACTTGAAACACAAAGAGAGCATCATAATACATGTGACAAACACATTTAAGTCTAACATACTTCTGATGCATAGGGATTTTATAAGCAAACAAATTATCAAGACAAGAAATATATAACATATGCAAGGAAGAAGAAAGAAACAATAGCAATCTCAACATAACAGGAGGTAAATTAATAACATGAAAATTTCTACAACCATATTTTTTCCTCTCTCATAATAATTACATGTAGGATCATAATCAAATTCAACAATATAGGTAACATATAAAATTTTCTCTTCATAATCCACATGCATAAAAGTTTTATAATCTTCTAAGATAGTGGGCCTAACATCAACTAAAGTCATGACCTCTCCAAACCCACTTTCATCAAAAAATTCGTAAGATTGAACACTCTCCAAATATGTGGGATTATTTTTACCTAAAGTTGACGCTTTTCCAAACCAACCTTCAATATTATTGTAAACATTATTATCAATATCATATTCATCATGAGGCTTAAATAAAATTTCAAGATCATAAGAAGAATCACACCAATCATGATCATTGCAATAAGTAGTGGACATAGCAAAATTAGCATCCCCAAGCTTGGGGTTTTGCATATTATTAGCACAATTGACATTAGCAGAATTTATAGTAAAATCATCGCAATCATGCTTTTCATTCAAGGAGCTACCATGAATCACCTCATAAATTTCTTCATCACAATTTTCAGATTGACGAATCTCAAGCAAAACTTCATAAAGATAATCTAGTGCACTCAACTCACTAGCAATTGGTTCATCATGATTGGATCTTTTAAAAAGATTAGCAAGTGGATGGGGATCCATATCAATAGATTTTTAGCAAGCGAAGATGCAATCATATAGAAGGCACATGGCAACACAAGCAAACAAAAGATCAAACAAGAAAAAGGCAAACGAAAAGAAGGCGAATAAAAAGGCAAATATTTTTGTGCTTTTCACAAAAAGGTTTTAGAAGTGGGGGAGATGAAAACGAGAGGCAAATGGCAAATAATGTAAATTGCAAGGAGATGAGATTTGTGATTAGGAACCTGATAGATGTTGATGTCCCTTGAACTACGTCGGTATTTCCCCAAAGAGGAAGGGATGATGTTGTACAGCTACAGTAGGTATTTCCCTTAGTTATGAAACCAAGGTATCAATCCAGTAGAAGAACCAAGCAACACTATGTAAACGGTACCTGCACACAAAGAATAAATACTTGCAACCCGACGCTCATGAGGGGTTGTCAATCCCTCTATGGGTAACGGCGCCAGAAATTGTCAAGTTGACGGGATAAACATTGTGTAGATTGGATAAATAGATCTCGATAAAACGAGAAATAAAATAAGTAATAAAAAAGTGCAGCAAGGTATTTTTGGTTTTTTGGAATAATAGATCTAAAAATAATAGCGAATAAAAATAGATCTCAAAGCAAAAATGATAAAGAATAGACCCGGGGGCCGTAGATTTCACTAGTGGCTTCTCTCAAGAAATAGCACACGGTGGGTAAACAAATTACTGTTGGGCAATTGATAGAAGATCGAATAATTATGACGATATCCAAGGCAATGATCAATATATAGGCATCACGTCCAAGATTAGTAGACCGACTCCTGCCTGCATTTACTACTATTACTCCACACATCGACCGCTATCTAGCATGCATCTAGTGTATTAAGTTCATTAAAAAATGGAGTAATGCAATAAGAACGATGACATGATGTAGACAAGATCTATTCATGTAGGAATAGCCCCCATCTTGTTATCCTTAATAGCAACGATACATGCGTGTCTTGCTGCCCCTTCTGTCACTGGGAAAGAACACCGCACGATCGAACCCATCCCAAAGCACCTCCTCCCATGGCAAGAAAATTGATCTAGTTGGCCTAATTAAACCAAAGATTCGAAGAAGAAATATGAGGCTATAAATAATCATGCATATAAGAGATCAAAGAAAACTCAAATAATATTCATGGATATAGATCTGATCATAAACTCAAAGTTCATCGGATCCTAACAAACACACCGGAAAAAGAGTTATATCAAATAGATCTCCAAGAGACCATTGCATTGAGAATCAAAAGAGAGAAGAAGCCATCTATCTACTGCCTACGGACCCGTAGGTCTATGATGAACTACTCACGCATCATCGAAGAGGCACCAATGAGGATGATGAACCCCTCCGTGATGGTGTCTAGATTGGATCTCGTGGTTCTGGAACTTGCGGCGGCTGGAATTGTGTTTCGTCGGCTCCCCTAGGGTTTCTGGAATATTTGGGGATTTATAGGGCGAAGAGGCAGTGCGGGAGGCCACTGAGGGTGGCACAACCCCCTGGGCGCGCCTGGGCACCTGGGCGTGCCCTGGTGGGTTGTGCCCACCTCGGGCCTCCCCTCTGGTACTTCTTTGGCCTATGTTGTGTCTTCTGGTCCAAAAAAAATTCTCCAAAAAGTTTCGCTGCGTTTGGACTGCGTTTGGTACTGATATTCTGCGAAGTAAAAAACAAGAAAAAAACAGCAACTGGCACTGGGCACTATGTCAATAGGTTAGTCCCAAAAATGATATAAAGTTGCTATAAAATGATTGTAAAACATCCAAGAATGATAATATAACAGCATAGAACAAGCAAAAATTATAGATACGTTGGAGACGTATCACATGGCAATCCCTACTCACTTGCATCGATATCAATTGGTGGGCATCTCCATAGCCCATTGATTTGCCTAGTTGATGTGAGACTTTCTCCTTTTTTGTCTTCTCCACAACCTTCACCATACTCTATTCCACCTATAGTGCTATATACATGGCTCACGCTCATGTATTGCATGAAAGTTGAAAAAGCTTGAGAACATTAAAAGTATGAAACAATTGCTTGGCTTGTCATCGGGGTTGTGCATGATGAAATACTTTGTGTGATGAAGATGGAGCATAGCCAGACTATATGATTTTGTAGGGATAACTTTCTTTGGCCATGATATTTTGAGAAGACATGATTGCTTTATTAGTATGCTTGAAGTATTATTGTTTTTATGTCAATATTAAACTTTTGTTTTGAATCTTATGGGTCTGAATATTCATGCCACAATAAAGAAAATTACATTGATAAATATGTTAGGTAGCATTACACATCAAAAATTCTGTTTTTATCATTTACCTACTGATACGTCTCCAACGTATCTATAATTTTTTATTCTTCCATGCTATTATATTATCTATCTTGGATGTTCTATATGCATTTATATATCATTTTATATCATTTTTGGGACTAACCTATTAACCTAGTGCCCAGTGCCAGTTTCTGTTTTTCCTTGTTTTTGACTTTTACAGAAAAGGAATACCAAACGGAGTCCAAACGGAATAAAACTTTACGTTGATTTTTCTTGGACCAAAAAAACCCATGAGACTTGGAGAGGAGGCCAGAAGACCTACGAGGCTTGTGGGCCCCTCGAAGACCTTCCAACCCTAATTCCACCACTATATATTCTCAAATATTCCCCCTATACCAGAGGGCACACCAAAAATACTTTTCCACTGCCGCAAGACTATGTTCCCGTGAGATCCCATCTTGGGGCCTTTTCCGGCACTCCGCCGGAGGGCGATTCAATCACGGAGGGCCTCTACACCAACCTTGCTGCCCTTCCGATGATGTGTGAGTAGTTTACCACAGACCTACGGGTCCATAGCTAGTAGCTAGATGGCTTCTTCTCTCTCTTTGATCTTCAATACAATGTTCTCCTCGATGTGCTTGGAGATCTATTCGATGTAATCTTTTTTGCGGTGCGTTTGTTGAGATCCGATGAATTGTAGGTTTATGATCAGACTATCTATGAATATTATTTGAGTCTTCTATGAACTCTTTTATGCATGATTAAGATATCTTTATATTTCTCTTCGAACTATTGGTTTGGTTTGGCCAACTAGATTGGTTTTTCTTGCAATGGGAGAGGTGCTTAGTTTTGGGTTCAATCTTGCGGTGTCCTCACCCAGTGACAGAAAGGGTAGCGAGGCATGTATTGTATTGTTGCCATCAAGGATAAAAAGATGGGGTTTATATCATATTGCTTGAGTTTATCCCTCCACATCATGTCATCTTGCTTAAAGCGTTGCTCTGTTCTTATGAACTTAATACTCTAGATGCAGGCAGGAGTCGGTTGTTGTGTGGAGTAATAGTAGTAGATGCAGAATCGTTTCGGTCTACTTGTCACGGACATGATGCCTATATTCATGATCATTGCCTTAGATATCATCATAACTATGCGCTTTTCTATCAATTGCTCAACAGTAATTTGTTCACCCACCTTATGCTATCTTCAAGAGAGAAGCCTCTAGTCAACCCTATGGCCCCCGGGTCTATTTTCCATCATATATTTTCAGATCTATAAAACCAAAACCCAAAAATACCTAGCTGCAATTTATTTATATTTACTTTACTTTGTCTTTTATTTATCTTTTATACCTATCTCTATTAGATCTCACTCTTGCAAGTGACCGTGAAGGGATTGACAACCCCTTTTTCGTGTTGTGTGCAAGTGTTTGTTAGTTTGTGCAGGTGCATATATTGGGGACTTGCTTGTACCTCCTACTGGATTGATACCTTGGTTATTAACTAAGGGAAATACTTATCTCTACTTTGCTTCATCACCCGTTCCTCTTCAAGGAAAAAATCAACGCAAGCTCAAGAAGTAGCACCTACAGCGGGGATCCCTCACGTTTGCGCGACACAGAGGGCACCATAGGACAACACCAAAATAAAATATACAACTCTGAAAGGATCGAGAAGAGGGGTCTAGAGGGTGGTGATTAGACCCTTCACAAGCAAAAGTGGCAGTTTTTAATTTCTCCAAGTTAAGGTTGAGTTTAGCACATGTTAAGGCACACACAATACATCTCAAGAAAGCATGACAAGAGTATAGGCAGCAGAAAAGGTAACGCATGCAATTTGCAAGAATGTAAAGGGATGAGATTGGAGTGTGCAAACGCAATGGAGACACGGAGATTTTTGGCGTGGTTCCGATAGGTGGTGCTATCGTACGTCCACGTTGATGGACACTTCAACCCACGAAGGCTAATGTCTGCGCGAGTCCATGGAGGGCTCCACCCACGAAGGGTCCACGAAGACGCAACCTTGTCTATCCCACCATGGCCATCGCCCACGAAGGACTTGCCTCACTCGGGTAGATCTTCACAAAGTAGGCGATCTCCTTGTCCTTACAAACTTCTTGGTTCAACTCCACATCACAACGGAGGCTCCCAAGCGACACCTAACCAATCTAGGAGACACCACTCTCCAAAAGGTAATAGATGGTGTGTAGATGATGAACTCCTTGCTCTTGTGCTTCAAGTGATAGTCTCCCCAACACTCTACTCTCTCTCTTAGATTTGGCTATGGTGGAAGAGGGATTTGAGTGGAAAGCAACTTGGGGAAGGCTAGAAATCAAGGTTCAAAGGGTTGGAATAGAATCTCTTGATCTCAACACATGAGTAGGTGGTTCTCTCTCAGAAAATGAATGGTGGAAGTGTAGGCACGTTCTGATGGCTTTCCTCAATGAGGAAGAAGGGGTGGAGGGGTATATATAGCCTCCACAAAAATCCAACCATTACACACTTTTGACTCATCTCGGTGGCACCGATTAGGAGACTCGGTGGCACCGATCTGTTCAAAAATATGAACATTAGGAATCACGATGGGACCAATTGGAACAACTCGATGGGACTGATGTGCTAGGGCTTAGGGAAAACATCATCTCGGTGGCGCCGATTGCATCAACTCAGTGGGACCAAAGTAAAGCAATAAGCAACAGATAATCTGTCAAGCCAATTCGGTGAGACCGATTGCATAAACTCGGTGGAACTGAAGCAAAGGCAATAGATCACAGAGCGATGGCAAGGCCATCTCGGTGGGACCGAGATTTGTATCAGTGTGACCGAATCGTTAGGGTTTCTGGTAGTGGCTATGTGAAGAGAACTCGGTGGCTCCTGGTAGAAAGAATCGGTGGGGCCGAGTTTGGTATTAGGGTTTTGCATTATTTGGATGGAAAAGTGGCTGAGGGTTTTGGAGCAATATCACTAAGCACTTGAGCAAGTAGACCATCAAGCAACACCTCATCCCCTTTTAATAGTATTGGCTTTCCTATGGACTCAATGTGATCTTGGGTCACTTAAATAGAAATGAAGAGTCTTGAGCTTTTGCCAATCTTTGTCCTTATCATTTTGAAGGGGTTCCACACCCTCTTGTCCTTGCCAATCCATTGCTGAACTTATCTGAAACATGAGATATGTTGACATTAATTACCAAAATCACCCAGGGAGCACTTGTGCTTTCAATCTCCCCCTTTTTGGTAATTGATGACAACATACATCAAAGCTTCAAGTAAATGATATGAAGAGTAATAAGTAAAGCTTTGGAAGAACATGTAACATGCATAAGCTCCCCCTACATGTATGGAATCATGTGATGATAAAATTTAAAGACATATGAATGCGTAGCGTGACAGAGTGAGTAATGAGTTACATGTATCTTGGTCATATGCATTAGAGCAGAAACAAGTGTTGATAGGTTGTACCTTCATGCTTTATGAATCCCTCTTGCAAACAATATGTGCAAAAGCAAGAGATCATCATGCACATGAGTGTAATGCATATACGTACCTTGTGGTTCTTGAGCTGACTCTTTAAGAATCAATCTTGGGAAAACAAGGTTAAATAACACAAGAAAACTCCAAACAAGAAGGATTTCAAGATCCACAAGAATACCAAGACTGGGATGACATGTAATAGGTGAGTACCACAGAGTGAGTACTTTATTCAAATATAGACATGTCCCCAAGAACTTAAAGATTTGCAATAAATTCTAAGGATTTTTCTGATTTTCTCCCCTTTAACATGGACTCTTTCTCCCCCTGAATCTAACATTGGATAATGGGAGAAGGTAGGGTGAGATAAAATCAGAGCAGAAATATGGAAATCAGAGCAGAAAGGAATGAGATCCAAAGATATCTCAAAACAAATACTAACATGTCTTTCCCCTCTTAAAGACATGTGACTTCTCTCCTCTTATGGTATTTCACCTCTCTTCCTTTTTTTGAAGAGTTTTGTGATAATAGGCTTTGATGTGCTCTCTCTCCCCCTTTGACATCAATTTCCAAGAAGAGTAGTTTTCATGGATATGACACTAGTGTAGAGACGTGCTATCCAAACCGTTTTTACCCCCTTTTCGCGACGGAGTTTTGAACCGTCGCCTAGTGAGTGTGTGCGATAGGGGGGTCCTTCCCACACGACCCAGAAACCATCGGGGATAGACCCTCTGGCCACACCGGTGGGGGCAAAATGAGCTCGTGTGCGATCAGGCGAGGCATCGAAGCCTAATCATTTCCGTTTGTATGTACATCCCACACAGTGAATCCCAGAAAAATGTTTCCGTTCGTATGTATATCACACACAGTTTTTTGTGTGGAAACGTTTGTGCAAGGTGGCCTAACGCAAACAGTTCTCTGCCGGAAGCCATGTGTGATTGTTAGTTGATCCAACACGCCTACTTTCTAGAAACCGTGTGGGTTCTTTGAGTTCATCGCCCACGGTGTTGTCTGAGTAACCGTCTGCAATAGAAACCCCAATAAGCAGGGAAATTAGCCTATTATTTGATAATCCATCTAGTAATCAAATTGACATTTCTTATAAAACACACCATATATTTCATATCCATATAACAGCAACCAGGATTTCATAATCGAATTACTTCAGATAGCTTCAGCACTCAGTTACACCAAAGAGGGATATAGCTAGCTACGCCATTACACAACAGCACCAAGTTTCACATGCAACATCGAAAACCTTTGGAAAATTAGCATTATACATGGTAAATAGACAGATGAATCTCATCTGGGAAACTGTAGAAGCGGAAGGCGAATATTGAGCCTGCAGTGATGTTGAATGTCCTTGCAACTTTAGGCCAGTGGCTATGGATAATTGCCCGCCCAACCTTCGTCCTCTTTAGGAAGACTTCAATATTGTACCGTGGGTGTTGAATGAATACCTTCCTCGCCTCTTGACCATGCAGGTGGTTTGAGAGGTAATCATCGGTGAATTGCTTTGAAAAGTACTAAAAACAAAGATATGCATAAACACTGTTATAAATTTTGAAATGGCGCAAGGGGTAAATACAAGGTAAAAGAGTTAGTACCATCCTATAGTTGACTGATGTCTTCTTCATTGTGCAAACAAAGATCTTGTTGTTATTCGTCGCAAGTTTCTTTATCCTAATGATCTTTCTGAGTTTCTTGACTTAACTGATATTCATAGACATCTCATTTCCCCATATGCAAAATGGGTCGAATAGTGGGTCTAAGCCTCCGACAACAGGACCTACATGTGCAAGACCAAATTGTAAGAAACCTAAATATTAGAATGATTCCTGCAACTGCACAATAGTGTGCTATTAGCGAAAGGACCATGCATGAGCAAACCTCGATGGTAAACCATAGTGTCTCCCATTGTTTCCCTGCAACACATATAAGGAAGATCTTGATCAGGTTAACTGAGAGTTGCCATACTATCAGTAGAATATGTATTGAGTACAGCCAAATTTGATTTATTTCTGACATGCATAACAATACAAAATAGTACCCACAACAAATGAAAATCAAATTGAAGAATTGAACCAAATAGTTAACTAGACAACAGACCAAATGAACCAAAACAGTTAACTGAGCACTGCATTGCAGAATAGAACATATACTAGAAGATAAGACAGTTAACAAAACCAAGAATGCTTGAGAACAGTACTATGAAATGTAGCAATTGTTGGACCAAACTGTTAACTGAACATTACATTTCAGAATATCAGATTGCATATTAACATTACAGAGGACAAATCACTAGAAGGCACTGGTGGTGGCCTCCAGAAACAGCACGAACTATATTTCAAAGTAGACAACCACGTGGCGGTGTCGACGGTGGCCTCGAAGACGAGGTGCTCCTCCAAGATCTGGCGGTCGGCACGCATCGCAGCCATAGCGACGTCGTCCGCATGTGCGGCCGTGATTTGCTTCTCCGCTGCCAGATGCTACTGAGCTCCATGTTATACTGCGTGCAAAATGCCTGTGGGCGGCACTTAATTGGAGGACGGGGCCAGTGATTTCGGCGGAAGGTGTCCCGTCATCGGTCGAGGCATGTGGGACGGGGAAGGAGGAGGATGGTGCGGGTGGGGTGTGGATTACCTGACCATATCGACTAGGCCGCGCAGCAAGAAGAAGAGCCATCGGCGAGGAGGCGGCTCTGCAAGAAGAAGGGTTGCCGGCGTGGAGGTGGCGCTGCAAGAAGAAGGGTCTCCGACGAGGAGGCGGCGCTGCCAGTAAGCAGCAGTGAAGGTTTGAACTTGGAAAGCAAGGAGGAACAGTGGAAATGTGGCTTTTGGTGGGGTGGGGGCGGGGAGATAGATATTTCCGCGGTGGCAGAAAAATTTTGCTCGGTGCTGCGAGAAACTGGCGCGCAAGTGTGGTTCAAGCGCGGGCAGTGGACTATAGACGACGAAGCTTCCTGTGTAAGCCAGAAAAGACGGTGCGCCAGGATATTTTATATCGCATCCCACATGATTCTTGCTAGTAAACTGTTTGTGGTATACCTGAGTTTTTCATTCTGTTTTGAAAGACAAAATGGTGTTACGAAGGGAAAGGATGGTGTTTGAATTGCTAGAACATTTATCTACAGTGGACATGCAACTATATGAGTGTCGTGTTAAAATTTGGAATTATTCCGGGTTCGTTTGGCATTTTTATGCATTAATTGAGTTTCTAGGCATTTAATGTGCATAATTCAAATTTGAACTACAAGCACATGCTCCAGTGCACCAAAGTTTGTTGAAAAATCACATGTGTATCTTTGGGTGAATTTATAGGTCCCATGCAAGAATGGGAATGAAATCCAAACATCTGGGCGTCGTGGCTCGGCCGGAAACATTGAGAAACTTGGTTTTTAAATTCCTGTTAATCCCAAACTCGCCTGAAAATCATGAAACTTGGCATGGTGTCATTTCATGGCACCAACATGCCGTGGTAAAAAAGTTGGCCGAATTGGGACAAGTTTTGGTATAAGCTTCTTGCAAATTGGAGCTTCTCTCAAGAAGGTGCCTGGTTTCGAGAGGGAACGTGTCACCTTTGTCTGCGAAACGACATACGCTGCCCCCCCTCTTGATTTTTTTACAGAGCAAACCTAGAACTAAATGAGTGTCGTGTTAAAATTTGGAATTATTCCGGGTTTGTTTGGCCCTTTTTATGCATTAATTGAGTTTTTGGGCATTTAATGACAATAATTCAAATTTGAACTACAACCACATGCTCCAGTGCACCAAGGTTGGTTGAAAAATCACATGTGTGTCCTTGGGTGAATTTCTAGGTCCCATGCAAGAAATGGGAATGAAATTCAAACATCTGGGCGTCGTGGCTCGGTCGGTAACATTGAGAAACTTGGTTTTTTAAATTCCTGTTAGTTCAAACTCACCTGAAAATCATGAAACTTGGCATGGTGTCATTTCATGGCACCAACATGCTGTGATAAAAAAATTGGCCAAATTGGGACAAGTTTTGGTATAAGCTTCTTGCAAACCGGAGCTTCTCTCAAGAAGACTCGTAGTTCCGAGAGGGAACGTGTCACCTTTGTGTGCGAAATGATATACGCTGCCTCCCCCCTTGATTTTTTACAGAGGCAACATAGAACTATATGAGTGCCGTGTTAAAATTTGGAATTATTCCGGGTTCGTTTGGCCTTTTTTATACATTAATTGAGTTTCTAGGCATTTAATGTGCATAATTCAAATTTGAACTACAAGCACATGCTCCAGTGCACCAAAGTTGGTTGAAAAATCATATGTGTGTCCTTGGGTGAATTTCTAAGTCCCATGCAAGAAATGGGAATGAAATTCAAACATCTGGGCGTCGTGGCTCGGCTAGAAATATTGAGAAACTTGGTTTTTTAACTCATGTAAATCCAAAACACGCATGAAAATCATGAAACTTGGCATGGTGTCATGACAAGGCACCAACATGCTGTGGTAAATTTTTTGGCCGAATTGGGACAAGCTTTGGTATAAGCTTCTTGCAAACTGGAGCTTCTCTCAAGAAGGCTCGTGGTTCCGAGAGGGAACGTGTCACCTCCGTGTGCGAAACGACATACACTGCCTTCTTCCGCCTTGATTTTTTTACACAGGCAGCTTAGACCAATAGGAGTTTCCTGCTAAATTTTGGAATTATTCCGGGTTCGTTTGGCCTTTTTTATACATTAATTGAGTTTCTGGGCATTTAATGTGCATAATTCAAATTTGAACTACAAGCACATGCTCCAGTGCATCAAAGTTGGTTGAAAAATCACATGTGTGTCCTTGGGTGAATTTATAGGTCCCATGCAAGAAATGAGAATGAAATTCAAACATCTGGGCGTCGTGGCTCGGCCAGAAATATTGAGAAACTTGGTTTTTTAACTCCTGTAAATCCAAAACACGCATGAAAATCATGAAACTTGGCATGGTGTCATGACATGGCACCAACATGCTGTGGTAAATTTTTTGGCCGAATTGGGACAAGCTTTGGTATAAGCTTTCTGCAAACCAGAGCTTCTCTCAAGAAGGCTCGTGGTTCTGAGAGGGAACGTGTCACCTCCGTGTGCGAAACGACATACACTGCCTTCTCCCGCCTTGATTTTTTACACAGGCAGCTTAGACCAATAGGAGTTTCATGCTAAATTTTGGAATTATTCCGGGTTCATTTGGCCTTTTTATACATTAATTGAATTTTCTAGGCATTTAATGCACATAATTCAAATTTGAACTACAAGCACATGCTCCAGTGCGCCAAAGTTAGTTGAAAAATCATTTATGTGTACTTGGGCGAATTTCTAGGTCCCATGCAAGAAATGGGAATGGAATTCAAACATCTGGGCGTCTTGGCTCGGCTGGAAACATCGAGAAACTTGGTTTTAAAATTCCCGTAAATCCAAAACTCACCTGAAAATCATGAAACTTGGCATGGTGTCATGGCATGGAACCAACATGCTGTGGTAAATTTTTTGTCCGATTTGCGAAGGCGCACACATTAACAATCACCAAAGTCATTTTGGAACAAGTGTTGTCATGTTACAATCGGAAACACAAGTATTATTGAAACTGTGGGCGTTCTACTTACCATTTACATGCCGCCACGCGTCCCCTTTTTTTATTGGCTACGAGGTGCTGTGCGGGGTAGCTATTTGAGTACGGGAGGCGTGTGATCAGACCCCTGCGTGTGTTCATCGGGAGGAGAGCCCTTTGACCTCTATCCGCCACCCACCTCTCTCCCAACGTCTCCATTAATGGTGCCCGAGCCCCTGTTTAATGGCGTGGCTATGTCTCACTCGACTGAGATTTAAGAGAGAGAAAAGAAAATATGAAAAGAAAGTTTTGCATGTATCTTGATGTAAGATCCGACAGACCTATATAGCATCGACTGCGACTCATAGCAAGACTGATGAATATAAGGACGATGACAGTGGATAATAATTGTCTTACATATTTAGGAAGATAATTAAAAAGGCCACATGCGGCAACGTCTGAAATACACAAGGGCAAAAGAAGAAGGAAGACGCAGACAATGATCTGGCTCGCTGATCTCTACTTTCTTGATGCGTTGCTGCAGGCCGCGGAGACTAGTTCTCGCGGCGAGCGGCAATGAGCTCTTTCATGTCCTCAAGACGCTGCTTGAGAGATTCCACGGATTCCTCCACCAGCCTTTGGCGCTCGATGCGGAGCATGGCATTCTCGTCCATAAGTTTCTTGACGATGACGCCTGTCCTCTTCAACAAGGCAATGGTCCCCTCATGCTGCTTCGTCGTTCCGGTGATCTTCTCCCTCAGCAGGTCACGCTCGGTGCGGAGCTTAACCTTATCCTCCCCTAGTCCCTGGATGACGCTGGTAGCATTTTCAACCGAGGCATTCATCTCGTCCTGCAGCTTCATCCAGTCGGAGATCTGACCCATCAGGTCATCGAGCATAGTGCGCATGCGCCTGTGAGAGTCCTCGCCTGCCCGTGAGACATTTTCCCGGGTTGCCGCGGCGTGGGAGGACATCTCTGCTGCATTCACAGCGCGACGGGACATCTCTGCTGCTTCTGCGGCGCGGCCGGACCAGTCTGCTACATCGACGGCGCGACGGGACCTCTGTGCTACTTCGGCGGCGCCGCGGGACCTCTGTGCTGCTACGGTCGTGCAGCGGGACATGTTGGCTGCTTTCGCAGTGAGGCGGGACATCTCTTGTGCTTTCGCTTCCATGCTCGCCTCTTCCTGGTAGTAATCTCTCGACCCAGAACTCATGCGGGCCATGGCAGACGCAAGGGAACGATGATGAATGACTTGTTTGTTTTTATGGATGAGGAGTTGAGGAGGAATGTGCAGTCATCTTGGAGTAGGTAGTATTTATAACCGAGTACTAATAAGCTCCTAAGTGGGAAACTATTTAGGTTTTGATGGTGTGAACAGGTTTGCAATTAAATATAGCGTGGTAGTAATTTGGAATGTGATGGGACGCATGCTCCAAATTTATTGACGGTTCTATAATTTCTAAGTGGGGCACTATTCCTGGAGAATGTGACGTGGGCACGCGTTCTCGGCCGCGTACGTGGCATTTGAAGGGTGCACCGCAATAGGCGATGTCAGCACACGTCTTGTTCCATCAACCGTGCGTGCTCGTTATTACCATCGCGCACGCTTCTTTTAATTAGAATGTGTGCCCGTCTAGCGCACGCACGTTGATTTGTCTAACTGTTTCTGTTTGTTGTGGCTAATCGCAAACAGTTCATCCATGTGAAGTGTATGCCATCAATCGCAAACACCTTGATCTGGCTGACTGTTTCTCTTGTGTTGCCTAATCGCAAACAGTTCATCCGTCTGAAGTGTATGCCCTTAATCACAGACACCTTGATCTGGCTGACCGTTTCTGTTGTGTTGCCTAATCACAAACAGTTAATCCGAGTGAACTGTATGCCATACATCGCACACACCTTGATCTAGCTGCCCATTTCTGTTCTTCTTCCTCATCGCAAACAGTTCATTGAACTGAACTATATGCCCCACATCGCACACACAACTAAAATCTGAACCGTGTTTGATGTATCCGCCATCGCAAACGTTTTGTATCTTTTTTGATGGTTTTTTTATAGCACCGTTTGCGATTAATGCATCACACACATTTTCGTCGAAGGGTCTCTGATTGTAGTGTCGCGTTAGCAGCATCCTGCAGTAGTGTGAGTCAAGTGAGTATGATCCTTGAGAGACACAAGCAAGCATAATGTAGCTCAAGATGCAGATAGAGGAAAATAATCATTGAGTGGAGCTGAAGAGAATATGCAATAAAAGATGGCAAAAAGTTTTCTCAGCAGTGAAATCAGTGGCGTCGATCTGTTTCCATCGGTGACTCCGAGATAGCAGAGCCACTGAAGGTGCTCATCGGTGAGACCGGGTGAGTCCGTGTCGGTAGAACCGATGAACCGTGTACAAGTTAACCTTGTGCTTCGGTCTTGCCGATGGGCTTGGATCGGTGGAACCGAGTTTAATGCAGAGGAAATGTTTGTCAGCTCAGCTCACTTTTCAAATGAAATTTCATAAGGATTTTCAAGGAATTTTCATAAAGATTTGCAGGGAATTAATTTTTGACACAAAGGCAAACAAGAGATCTAGATGAAGTTTTTTTCAAAGGAAACACAATAGCAAGAAGAAATGCAACAAACAAAAGAACACTAGAGAACTTCATCTAGAGGTGGTCAACGACAAAGTCACCGATGTTAGAGTATATTGACTTAGGAATCAAGTGAGATCACTTGATCGTAGGTCATACTCATCGTTAAGCTCAGAATTGGGTTGCCATTTTCATTTAAGCGTCTTGATGTATTCACATCTTGTTGAGTTGCTTTAACCCATGACTTGGAGTAAAGCTTCTCTAAGATGGAATGGCATACCTTGGGTTGTGGTGTTGATCTTGATCATGTAGTTGAACTTGTGTTGGATGCTCAAGGTTGATGTAGTCCATCAAGAGTTGGAAGCATCCTTTGGAATTGAATTCATCTTCCTACATGAGTTAGTCTTGCAAGGAATAGCACTTGTGTATCCAAACTGACAATCATGAAATTTGACATATTGAAATAGTCAAAGGATATGTTGAGTGTGTTCATGCTTCCTTGATTCCAACAACCAAAGCATAGATACTCAGTGATGTAGAGATTGCTCAAGATGTGAGAGATTGGCAATCTCATAGATTGAGGCTCACCCAAGTACCTACAAGGGTTAGATAACATACAAGGGTGCAAATATATCCAAGATAAATAGTCAACATCATAAGAGAAACATCAAGGATTAGTCACATAGGCTCATGCCTTGCATGCGTACACGTGGAATCTCTATTCCAAGTTTGAGGCATCAATGATATTCAATTCACCTCTCAAACGGCAAAATATCTTTTCATCAAGCGGTTTAGTGAAGATATCCGCCAATTGCTTGTCGGTACGAACATGCTTAAGATTGATATCTCCTTTAGCAACATGATCACGAATGAAATGATGACGAACTTCAATATGCTTAGTTCGAGAATGTTGCACGGGATTGTGAGCAATCTTAATAGCACTCTCATTGTCACAAAGCAATGGAACATGTTTCACATGTATCCCATATTCTTTAAGAGTTTGGGTCATCCAAAGTAATTGAGCACAACATGATCCGGCGGCAATGTATTCCGCTTAGGCGGTGGATAAGGATACCGAATTTTATTTCTTGGAGGACCAAGAGACAAGGGATCTACCAAGAAATTGACATGTACTCGAAGTGGACTTTCTATCAACCTTGTCACCGGCATAGTTCGAGTCAGAATAGCCAACAAGATCAAAAGATGACCTCTTAGGATAACAAATGCCAAAGTTTGATGTATGAATTAAATATCTCACTATCCTTTTCACAGCCTTAAGATGACATTCTTTAGGGGCCGCTTGATATCGCGCACACATGCACACACTTAGCATAATATCGGGACGGGAGGCACATAGATATAATAATGAACCAATCATAGATCGGTAAACCTTTTGGTCAACCGGGTTGCCATCCTTAGTCAAGTCAAAATGTCCACTAGTAGGCATGGGTGTTTTCATACCTTTGCTTTCTTGCATATTGAACTTCTTGAAAAGATCATTGGTATACTTTGTTTGTGAGACAAAGGTACCTTCCTTAATTTGCTTGATTTGCAATCCAAGGAAAATTTTGATTTCACTCATCATAGACATCTCAAACTTCTCCGACATTAGCCTTCCAAACTTTTCACTGAAATGGGGGTTAGTAGAACCGAATATGATATCATCCACATAAATTTGGCACACAAATAGTTCTCCATTAACCCTTTTAGTAAAAAGAGTAGAATCAATTTTCCCAGTTTCAAAGCCTTTTTCAATAAGAAACTTAGTCAAGCATTTGTACCAAGCTCTAGGGGCTTGTTTAAGACCATAAAGAGCTTTGTGAAGTTTGTAAACATGATTAGGTTTCTTGGGATTAACAAAGCCGGGAGGTTGTTTAACATAAACTTCCTCTTCAATTTCACCATTTAGAAAAGCACTTTTAATGTCCATTTGGTATGGAGCGATATCATGGTGATTGGCATAAGCAAGTAAAATGCGAATGGATTCAAGTCTAGCAATGGGGGCATATGTCTCACCATAGTCCATACCTTCGACTTGAGTGTAGCCTTGAGCGACGAGACTGGCCTTGTTGTGTACAACTTGTTCATCTTCATCTTGCTTATTCCGAAACACCCATTTGGTTCCAATGACGTTATGATCATCGTTGGGCTTTTCAACCAATGTCCACACTTGATTCCTCTCAAAGTTGTGTAGCTCTTCCTGCATAGCATTTATCCAATCCGGATCCTCAAGGGCTTCTTCTACCTTCATAGGTTCAACACTAGAAATGAATGAGTAGTGTTCACAAAAGTTAGCCAGACGAGTTTTAGAGCGAGTGATTCTCCCAGTTTGGATGTCATCGAAGATTTGTTTGACGGGATGATCTCTTGAGACACTTGCTCTAACTCGTGACAGCTTTTGCTTGGGTTGAGGTGGAAAATCCTCCTCCTCATCATCATCTTCTTCTTCATTGTTGGTGGCATTGTCGTTCGCTTGTGGAGGTGGAGAAGGAGGTCGAGGTGGTTCATCTTGTTGTACTTCCTCATTTCCTTCGTCTTGACATGTTCCACTTGTGGATGCCTCCAAGTCAACTTGTGGTTCACCTTGATGTGAAGTTGAGGCTTCCACTTGAATGGACGAGGTACTTTCCTTCACCTCCGTTGGTCGAATTTTGCCAATAGACAAATCTTGAATTACTTCCGAGGGATCTTTGTCTTCTACATCAATTGGCAATTGCTCTACTCGCGAGCCATTAGATTCATCAAACTTCACATCTACCGTCTCTTCATCCTTTCGGGTGAAATTGTTGTAGACACAGTAAGTGTGAGACTTTGAGCCATAACCGAGTAGGAAACCTTCATGAGATTTAGGAGCAAATTTCGAATGGTGATGCTTATCAAGAATGTAGCACTTTGAGCCAAATACTCGAAATTATCCAACTTGGGGGTTCTTACCGGAGAGTAGCTCCAATGCTATTTTACCGAGAAGCTTGTGAAGATATAGTCAATTTGTGGCATGACAGGCTGCCTCAACCGGTTCCGCCCAAAAATGTCTTGGTGTCTTGTATTCATCAAGCATCGCTCTCGCCATCTCGATAAGTGTCCGGTTCTTCCTCTCAACAGCTCCATTTTGTTGAGGTGTGTGCATAGCCGAGAACTCATGTGAAATCCCTTCTTCATCAAGAAAGGTGTCCACATTTCCGTTCTTGAACTCCGCTCTGTTATCACTTCGAACCTTCTTGATCTTCACTTAAAATTGGTTTTGGGCCTTCTTGGCGAAGTTCTTGAAGATCTTTTGGACCTGCGATTTGTCATCAAGAAAGAACACCCACGCAAATCTTGAAAAATCATCAACAATGACCAAACCGAAAGAGTTACCGCCAAGGCTCTTCTAAGCATTGGGACTGAAGAGATCCATGTGAAGTAGTGATACGTCACCAATTTATCTATAATTTATGAAGTATTCATGCCATGTTTACAACAATTTTATATGATTTTGGTATGATTTGGATGGAACTAACCCGGACTAACGCTATTTTCAGCAGAACTACCATGATGTTGTTTTTTTGTGCTGAAATAAAAGTTCTCCAAATGCAACGAAAGTTTTTGACTATTTTTTTGGAACAAAAGAGGCACTAGAAGCTTTGTGGGAGGGCCAGAAGATCCACGAGGAGGGCACAACCCACCAGGGCACGCCAGAGGGGCCTGGCTCGCCCAGATGGGTTGTGCTCACCTTGAGGCCCATCTTCGCGTGATTCCAACGCTGAAAATCCTATAAATAGAGAAACCATCAGAAATAAGCCTAGATCGGAAGTTCCGTGTAACACCCCCAGTGGTTAGCCACAGTAATCCCCCTTTTTGATAATGCCATGTCATCATGATCAACAGTGCTTAATCATCATGAGTAACATATCTCATTTCAAAATTCAAATTCAAATGGAAATTCAAACTAAAAGTGAAAATAAAAGTTGTTCAAATCCAGAAACTAAAATGTTCAAAATATTGTAAATAATCCAGAGACAATTCTAAAATTGTAATCAACATTTACTAAATTAATTCAGTAACTCAAACAACAAGTAACAGCAGCAAAATAGCACTATCTAATCCTTTTTCAATTAAATAAAATCCAAATAAAAAGATATGGACAACAAACCATTTTCTAGCAGTGACTAATTTTGCACTGTTAATATTTGGACCAGTCACATATTTTACAAAAGCCATTTGCAATATAAACAAAAGACAAAACAGAAAACAAAAACAGAAAGCAGAAAAGAAAATACAAAAAAGAAAAGAGGCCCACTGTGCCTGGGCCTAAGGTTAACAGTGGCCGGCCCAGCCCGCGTAGCGCCTTTCCCCTACCCCCGCACTGCTCCTCCCCGCGCCGCTATCGCCGCGTGCGCACGCCCGTGCCAGGCCCCCCTTCCCCCTGCTCGACACCCGCGCTCGTCGTGGAGGGGATAAGAGCCCCCTCGCCCATCCCCGCGAACCCTAGCCCCCTCAGGCGCTTGCCCGCGCCTCTCCTCTCTCTTTTCCCCACTCACCCGACAGCCGCCGTCGCCGTGCCGCTCGATCCCGCGTAGCCACCGAGCCTCCCGTGCCTCCTCGAGGTGCTCACAGTCTTCCCCGTCGGCGGCTGCTTCATCTACGCCCTCTCCTTCGACCGGACGGAGCCCGCAGCGACTACCCCGAGCTCTTCTTCCCCGACGCCGTCCGCCACTGCCGTCGTCGATTCCGGCTGCCCCATGCCTTCCCCGCTCCCGCATTCGCACACCTGCAGGTCCCAGTGAGCTCCTTCTCCCTCTCCTCCTTTCCTCGCTGTCGATTTCGACCGTTAGCGCCCGATCCGGACTAGCCGAGCCCCTGCCTCCACCACCGCTCATCGCCGGCGTCATTCCGGCTACCAAATGGCCTCGCAACCGGGCCCGTTGCATTCGCCGCGTCGTGTAGAGGCTCCCTAGCTGCCCCCTTTGCTCGCTAGCCCACCGCAGCCGCACGCCCGAGCTCCACTCGAGAACACCGCCGCCCACCATCGTCGTCACGCTCCATTCCGGCCACCTCTGCCTGCGAGACCACCACAGTTGGATGCGGCGCACGACGCTCGTTCGAACGGCACCGGCCGCGTCCCATTTGGCCCCCCACAGCCGAAATCCGAGCCTCGCTGGTGCGCTCCGCCGCGCATGGGCTAGCCGGAGCAACTCCGACAGCCACCGCTGATGTGGCGCCCACGTGGCAACGCCTGGGCCACTGACTGGTGGGCCCAGGGGCCCCTTTGACCAGTTGACTTTGGTCAACTGCTCACTGGGCGGCCCTGTGTCTATGACATGCGGGCCCCACTTCTTTAATCGAAATAAAATAAATAGATAATCTGCTAATTAATTAGTTAGTTAATTAGATCCCTAAACACCCACTGACTACTGGGCCCCACCCGCTAATTAGATTAGTTAGTTTAATTTAACTCTGTTTAGTTAGCTCAGCCAATGACATGTGGGCCCCACTGGACCCACATCTCAGGTTTGACTCTGGTCAGCCAGAGTTGACTACTGACATCATCTTTTTGTCATGCTGACGTCATCTTTTACTGTTTTGGATAATTTGAATTTAAATAAATAAATAAATCCAAAAAGTGTTTAAAAACTTTAGAAAATCATATAAAATAAACTGTAGCTCGGATCGAAAAACTTTGTACATGAAAGTTGCTCAGAACGACGAGATGAATCCGAATACGCGGTCTGTTCATCCCCCCCCACGTCCATAGCATAGCAAACATACAACCGCCCCCCTCCGTTTCATCTGTCCAAAAATGCCAAGCTTCGGGAAAACATTCCCGGATGTTTTCCCTCTTCACCTATATCATGTAGCACCACGTCAGAACACCCCTAGCTCGGCATACTGTCATGTCATGCTCTTGTTTGCTTTATATTTACTGTTTCCTCCCCCTCTTCTCTCTCGGTAGACCCCGACACCAACGCAGTTTCCGAGACCAACGCAGCTCAAGAGCCCGACGCCATCGTTGATGAGTTTGCCTTTACCAGAGCAACCAGGCAAGCACCCCCCCTTGAGCATACCGATATCGCCTATTCTTTCTCTCTCATGCTTGCATTAGAATTGCTGCTGCTACTGCTTTGCCTATTCTGATGCATAGCCTGTTTATTGTAACTTGCTATTGAAACCTTGCCTGCTTATCCTAAACTATCTAGTATAGGCTGGGTAGAGACCTATCAGTGACCCCACTTGTCCCGATTGCCCCGCTGGATCATCAGAAGACTCGACGACTAGGCCCCAGCACCGCACATCACCCCCTTAGTTGTAACAACACTGCAGCGTTACTATCGAGTGCCGAGGGTGATACCTCGTGTAGCACTTCTGATGTTAACTCTGTAGAGTAGCTATTCGGTCGTGGTCATCGAGGGTGATTCCTCCTTCACCACTTCTGATAACGACGCTGTCGTGCAACACCTCAAGTGTGAACCCATCGAGGGTGATTCCTCCGAGTTCACCTTGACGGATACATCGAGTAGGAATCCAACGAGGGTGATACCTCGGATTCCCCTGATGTTATGGACACACGGATACTTGGACTTTACAATTGTTAGTTGGAAAGGCGGGTCGACCCTGAGGGGTACCCGCGTGTGATGTGAAGACGGGTTGCCTGGATGGTGCCCAGTGATGAATACGAGGCGTGGCCGGGCATTCTTGGCCCTTGCCGCAAGTCCTCAAGACGGGGCGACGGGGTCACATCAATCGTGAGTCTCTGCTCGTTACCGCACTACCAACACACTACGATTTGGATATTTGATCTGAGTGGGCCTCTGGCCCGATAGCACTAACCATCACGCGGGAAAAGTTATGGGCACTCCGCATCGTGGCATTAGCCGAAAGTTCTGTCAGACGTCCAGTTCAGCATTGTGGCACGGTCGGATCGTACCGACCATCCGAGGCGGTGCTGGTATCCACCCTGCACACAATGACCCGGAGTGCACAGGGCGATGGCCCAACACCCCTGGGCGCTTAGGTTGTAGACCGGCGGGGACCTCTCTGCTGAGCTCTAGGTAGGGTTGCGGTGTGTCGTTTGGCCGAGGTCGGGCATGACCCGGAAAAGTGTGTCCGGCCGGAGTTAAGCGAGTGTGGTGGGTAAGTTGGTGCACCCCTGCAGGGAAGAACTAATCTATGCATAGCCGGATCCTCGGTAACGGACACTCGGAGTTGTATCCTGATCGATACAACTAGAACATATTGCTGAGATGAGATATGGATATTATGGCTCTGGGATTGCGAGAAAGGATCTCTGGCTGAGGTTGATAACAATACTACTACTTTATATTGTACTAATCTACACTCTTCTAATGCTGCAAGACCTCTGAAGATGCTAGTCTTCGATAGGACTAGGCCTTCTCTCTATTCTGGCATTTCTGCAGCCCAGTCCACATATACAGCCTTCCTTTGATAATGGTGCGTATGTAGTGTAGATCCTTGCTTGCTGAGTACTTCGGATGAGTACTCACGGTTGCTTTGCTTTCTTTTTCCCCCATATCCCTTTTGATGCAATGAGATGATGGAGCCCCTGAGACAGCAGCCCCCGCCGACGATTGCCACTACTACCCCGAGGGTGGATACTACTATGAGTTGGATGACGACCAGGAGTAGGTTCGGAGGGTCCCAGGCAGGAGGCCTGCGCCTTTCGATCGTAGTGTTTTCTTTTGCCCCGCCTTTCTAAAGGCTTATCTGTTTCTGTTTCATATATGTACTCAGATATTTGATGCTTCCGCTGACGCTTGTATGCGAGCTTGTATTCGAGCCCTCGAGGCCCCTGGCTTGTAATATAAAGCTTGTATGACTTTATTTATGTTTTAGAGTTGTGTTGTGATATCTTCCCGTGAGTCCTTAGGCTTGATCATGTGCATTTGCGTGTAAGATTAGTGCATGATTGAGCCGGGGGCGTCACAAGTTGGTATCAGAGCCGACTGCCTGTAGGATCCCCCCTTTCCAACTCCTTGGCCGAAGTTGTGTCTAGTAACCGAAAACTGTTTTTACTAACATGGATGTGTGGCTTACGGGCCCACGTCGCTAATTGGGTGGTATTAGTATCTTTTATTTCTCGTCTATACTCTGGGACTCTGATCTCTCTTCCTTTCGGGTTAAAGGAATTTTGCTAACGCCGACACTTAGGATGTCGTAAATCTCGTCTACCCGGAGAGCTGGATATCTGTGCTTAATTCCTTACCATTGATATGATTAGTCTGATAATCATTTTCCTTTCCATTGTTTTGTTTAACCTTTCTCTATGAGTTGTATTATACTTCTCATTGTCATTTGACAATCCCAAATTTCCTCTGTTTCAGATGGATCGTTTGTTTCCACCATGCCCTACGACGCAGCTTGTGCTTCGCACTTGGGCTTGTTGTGCCCCTGGTTTTCCAGCTGTCCTGATCGCCCTCCTGACCAGGCTGGGCTACCGCTGGTACCCCGAGTACATGGTTTACGAGGATTACCGCGAGTTCAACCAGGAGCAGTACCATGCTGATGTTCGTATCTATGATCAGCGCGATGACTCAGACACTGAGCTGCACCTTTTCCACGGTATCGGCGTGACGATTGAGATGGTAGTACATGATGCCGCCTACTCTGCTGTCGCACGTCTCCGAGAAGAGTTCAACTATAGCTTGGATGCCTCTGAGTTCCGATACATTCTGTATGCCCCTGCTGTAGATGCTACTAGATACTACACAGCTATCTGTGCCCTGTACGAGTGACGTCGTTATGACCCGCATGTTCTGATTCAGTGCACTCAGGCTCTGGATCGCATTGTTCGGGCTCTTGCCGTCGAGTTGGTTGCCACTCGAGCATGCCTCTACGATGCTATGACACAGTTGCTACCAGCTGTTCATGCAGGGATACATCCAGAGTACATCCTTTACCCGAGCAGGACTCAGATGTATGCTGATATTGATTGGCCTGCTGTTGGAGGTCACACACCTGTACGTGGACCTCTTCTTTCAGCTCGAGGCCGGATTCTGCATCAGATTTGGCACGATCTTGATGTATCGTGGGCTTTGTTAATATAGTTGGATCATATGGTGTTTTCCCCTCTCTGTCTTGTTGTGATGAATTGAGTTTTCCCTTTGAGATTTCACTTTTATCGGATTGAATACTTTTATGGATTTGAGAGCACTTGATGTATGTATTGCTATGAATACCCGTGGTGACAATGGTGTATCATATTGATTCACTTGATATGTGTTTTAGCACTCAACTCGCGGATTCCCGAGGTGACATTGGAGTAATCTATGCATAGGGGTTGATGCACGTTCTCGTCCTTGTTTCTCCGGTAGAAATCTTGGGGCACTCTTTGAGGTTTTTTGTGTTGGATTGAGTATTATGAATCTGAAATTGTTTGATGCATATCGTATAATACACTCACGGATACTCGCGGTGACATTGGAGTATCTAGGTGACATTAGAGTTGGTTGATGTGTATCATATGGTGTTATTTTAGTACGAACTCTTGGTTAGATCGATCAGAAAGAATAGCTTGGTGTTATTTTAGTACGAACTCTAGGATAGATTGATCGGAAAGAATAGCTTTGAGGTGGTTTCGTGTCCTACAAACAATTTCTTCTTATGTTCTCCGCCAGATAAGAACTTTGGAGTGATTCTTCATCACACATTGCGGGATGGTTATGTGATCCAATTATATTAGCATTGTTGAGAGATTGCACTAGCGAAAGTACGGACCCTAGGCCTCATTTTCAAGCATTGCAATACCGTTTGTCCTCCGTTTTATCAATTGCTACCTTGCTGTTTTTTATTGTTCCTATTACAAAAATCAAAATCTACTATCATTACTACACTTGTATCACCATCTCTTCACCGAACTAGTGCACCTATACAAATTAACAATGTATTTGGTGTGTTGGGGACACAAGAGACTTTTTGTTATTTGGTTGTAGGGTTGTTTGAGAGAGACCATCTTCACCCTACGCCTCCCACGCATTGATAAACCTTAGGTCATCCACTTGATGGAAAATTGCTACTGTCCTACAAAACTCTGCGCTTGGAGACCCAACACGAGTCTACAAGAACAAGTTGTGTAGTAGACTTCAAGCTCTTTTCTGGCGCCGTTGCCGGGGAGGTGAGTGCTTGAAGGTATATCTTTAGATCTTGCAATCGAATCTTTTAGTTTCTTGTTTTATCACTAGTTTGGTTTATAAAAGAAAACTACAAAAAAAATGGAATTGAGGTTGCATCATATTGTTCATCTTTATAATGTCTTTCATGAAAATGATGGAAAGGAAAATTGTGCTCAATTGATAGAAGAAGAATTCAATAAAATGTTTGGCATAAATGATGAGCATGATTGCAATTTTTTTAGTATGAATTCTATGAATATCCTAAATACCAATGATGATTGCACTAGTCGTGTTAAAAATGTTTCTTATAAGCATGTCAATTTTTGTGGAGTGCATAAAGTTTGTGAAGACGTGCCTTATAGGGAAGATAGATTTTGTAAGAAGCATAAACATGATAGAACCAACTTTTTGCTCAAAGTGATAGATGAATTTGCTACAAAATTATGCTCTCTTTGTCCTATTACTTGTGAACTTTGCAATAAGGTTGGTCATCTTAATTTCCAATGCAAACTTTTTCATGATCAAATCGTGGCCAAATATTGTAATGACTTGATCACCCTTGAAATTTATAATGAGCTTTGTCTATTCTTGGGGAGTGAAGAATTTACACATAAAAATAGTTGGTTTGAAGTATTCATTCTCACGGACGATATTGAAACTAATCTAAAAAATATCTATATGTTTTGCATGGTAAATTGCAATGAGAATGCTATATTGCCAACTATAGAAAGATGGGGAAACCAATAGAATATAAAAGGAATACTAATGAAAGGGTAAAGATTTCCACTTTCCCTCCTATTGTCTCTCATGGTGAAATAGGTGACGAGGAGGAACTCCTTATTCAACCAATCTCATCAATAAGAAGCTCGAAAAAATTAATTAAACCCACACATGATGTGGTGAAGAAGAAGAAAAGAAGAAAGAATAGAGGTAAAAAGGTATCTCTCCCAAATAATGTTGCTCCTATTATTGTTGTGCCTCATGAAAATGAATCAAAAATAATCGTGGAAGATGATGCACTTGATGATGATATTGCTTCTTTGCCTTATGGCACAATGTCCGAGAGCACTATTGATGTTGATTTTGTTATGCCTATTGCTTGTTGTGATAATTATGATTGGGAAGATAATGATACTTCTTATAATCTTGGAAATCTTTTTGGCACCAACTTGGGAAATTATGATGATAGCAATTGTTATACCATTGATGCTATTCATACTATTAATGATGAGAGTAATTATGCTTATGATATGCCAAGCCACAAGCTTGGGGATGCTATGTTTGATGAGAATGACATGTTTGAAAATTTATTTGCTGCAATTAATGTTTATCCCAAGCTTTGGGATGCTACGCTTAATGAAGATGATCTTTTAGTCCCCCTACTTTGAATGATCAAATTTGCTATGATGATTGCATGCCTCCTATTTATGATGATTGCAATATTTATGAAAGTGGGTTTGGAAGAGTGTCAACTTTAGATAATATTTATCCCACTATTTTGGAGGGTGTTGAATCCTATTATAATGATAAAAGTGGATTTGGAGAGGTCATGACTTTATTTAATAATGATTCCACTATTTTGGAAGAGATTTCAATTAACTAAGATGAGAACAAAGTTGCTACTTATGATGATTATTGTGATGATACTTATGTTATAAAAAGTAGTGATAATTATTGTCATAATTTTGAATATCCTTTTACTGAACATTACTCTTTTAATGTGGAAACAATTATAGTATTCGAGTTTCATATGATACTCCATATTGTGAATGAGAATAAAATTTCTTATATGGAGAGTAATAAATTTTCTATGCTTTTGGATCATGAAAAGAATGCTTTATGTAATGGTTATATTGATGAATCTATTCATGATGCTACTGAAAATTATTATGAGAGATGAACTTATGATTCATGATGCTCTTGTTATGTTTCAATTCTTATCTTTTATGCGAGCATCATTGAAATCATCATGCCTAGCTAGAAAGGCATTAAAGAAAAGCGCTTGTTGGGAGACAACCCAACATTTACCCCTACTATTTTTGTGCTTTCACATGATTATGATACTATAGTAATCATGTTCTATAGCTTTTGTTTCAATAAAGTGCCAAGTAAAGCCTTTGGGATAGTGTGGATGATAGTTGACTTGATTCTGTGCAAAAACATAAACTTTTGCACTCAGTACAGGAATTTTAAAAATTCACTGGAACATGATTTTGATCTGATTTTTTTTAGAAGATTAATATACAAATTCTCTACGTTATCCTAATTTTTCAGAATTTTTGGAGTAGTAGAAGTATGGTTAGAGTACAGATTACTACATACTGTTCTGTTTTTGACAGATTCTATTTTCAATGCATAGTTTGCTTGTTTTCTAGTTTCTATGGCTTATATTGCTCAATATAAAATGTGGAAATGATAAGGTACAGTAGGAATTGTGTGAGAACAATTATGAATCTTGTCTTTTACAGTACCAAAGTGAATGATTTGTCTTTATCATACTAACCTATCTCACGAAGTTCCGTTAAGTTTTGTGTGATTGAAGTTTTCAAGTTTTGGGTGAGATATCGATATGAGGATAATAAGGAGTGGCAAGACCCTAAGCTTGGGGATGAACAAGGCACCCCCAAGGTAATATTCAAGTAAGATCCAAGCAACTAAGCTTGGGGATGCCCCGGAAAGCATCCCCTCTTTCGTCTCCAACAATATCGGTAACCTTACTTGAGGCTATATTTTTATTTGTCACATGATATGAGTTTTGCTTGGAGCATCATGTTCTTTTGTTTTTATTTGCTTGTTGTTATTTAGAATAATGTTTTGTATCTTTTATTTCAATAAAAATGTCAAGTATAGCCTTTGCCATGCTTATTTTGCAAGTCTTTATGTGGCTGTTTGAAAACAGAAAGTTGCACGCTAGTGCGTGAATTCTTGAAAAAAAATCAGAGTGTGATAAAATGTTGAAACTTTTTGCAAAATAATCTATGATAAATTTTCTACAGTGTGGTAATTTTTCAGAATTTTTAATTTAAATAAGTATGGATCTTACTGCATACTTTACAAACTGTTCTGTTTAGACAGATTGCTGTTATGTTTGCATATGTTTGCTTGTTTAATGATTCTACTTGAGGATAGGAGTATTAAATATGAAGAGACATTTAGTATGCAATGTTGAATAATAATTTTAGTGATTTGCTACAGTAGAGAATGATAAGGTTTTGCATTGATTTATACTAACTTATCTCATGAGTTCTTCTTGAGTTTTGTGTGGATGAAGTTTTTAAGATTTAGGGAAACCGGGATATAAAAGGAATTAATGAGACACAAAAGCTCAAGCTTGGGGATGCCCAAGGAATCCCAAGATAATATTTCAAGAAGTCTCAAGCATCTAAGCTTGGGGATGCCCCGGTAGGCATCCCACCTTTCTTCATCAAGAATTATCGGTTAGTATCGGTTGAGCCTAAGTTTTTGCTTCTCCACATGAGTTGTGCTATTCTTGGAATGTGATTTTGTTTTGTTTAGCTTGATGTTTTAATGAAATACTTAGATCTAAAAGTTTTTAAATAAGAGAGAGTCCTCTGATGGCTACCCATTTATTGAACTACTCGTTTGGTCTTCACTTATAACTTTTTGGAGTAGTTTGCCATTTACTGTTGTGCTTCACTTATATCCTATGAGTAAATTTTTGAACGAATTAAATATCGTGAAGTTGAAATTATATGTTCATATCATGCCTAGTGGTAGCTTCACATTGGGTTTAGAAAGTGAAATCTTTTGAAGCTTGACAATCACAATATTGGTCATACAAGCAATTCAGGAATGATTAGTACAAGGAAGAGAACTTTCACACACAAATATATTATCTGGAACATTTTCTATGATTGTGAATACCCATTAATTATTTTCAAACTTGAGCAAATTAGTTGAATTTGGACAAGGAAGACAACGTAATGAGTTATGTTTGGGTATATTTGCATAGAAGTTATATTGTTATGGATCCTCCAACATGTGGTGTTTGCTTAGGATCTTTTGCTAGCCAAAAATTCGTACTAAGTAGAGATACTACCTATGCATCCAAAAAACCTTAAACCCAGTTTCTTGCCATGAGTGTCCGCCATATCTACCTATGGATTGAATAAGATCCTTCAAGTAAGTTGTCATCGGTGCAAAAAGGCAATAAAAATTGCTTCTAAATGTGTTTGATCATTTAGTGTAATTGAAAATTGAGCGTTGTACGAACTTGTGATGGCAAAGTAATAAAAGCGACGGACTGCATAATAAAGGTTGCTATCATAAGGGGCAATATAACATGACGTTCTTTTGCATTAAGGGATTGTGCATACAAAACCAAAAAGCGCATGACAACCTCTGCTTCCCTCTGCGAAGGGCCTATCTTTTACTTTTCAGTATTTATTTTTATGCAAGAGTCAATAGTATGCATTCTCATTTCAACCTCAATTATTTTCTTGTTGGCAAGCATCATGTGGTGGGGAAAGATCTAGGCACATATGACCAGTCAAATATATTTGATCATGAATTATTATTGTTGACAATTATCTCTAGATAAATGAGTTGGGAGGCGAAACATTAAGCCCCTATCTTTCTATGTGTTCGATAGATGCCATTTGTTCTAAGAATATGCTTTGAGTACTAGCAATCGTAGAAGACTATATGATGATTGAGTATGTGGAGCTCTTACTTAGACTCTGTTAAATAAGTTGAATTGCAATTGTTTGGTGACTAAGAATATAGGTTGTTGAGTTTCAAAAGAATTCATTGTTTGAAACTTAACATGTGAATTGGTTGCTACTTTATCATGATGAGTTTTATGAGAAAGAATTGCTGTTATGATGCTAGGAAAAGTGACTGAAATTATCATTGATCAAACTTATGCACTTTGCTAGCATTCACACTTCATAAATTATTTCTTTTTTCATTTACCTACTCGAGGACGAGTAGGAATTAAGCTTGGGGATGCTGATACGTCTCCAATGTATCTATAATTTATGAAGTATTCGTGCCATGTTTATAACAATTTTATATGATTTTGGTATGATTTGGATGGAACTAACCCGGACTAACACTGTTTTCAGCAGAACTACCGTGGTGTTGTTTTTTGTGCAGAAATAAAAGTTCTCCAAATGCAACCAAACTTTTTGACGATTTTTTTTGGAACAAAAGAGGCACTAGAAGCTTTGTGGGAGGGCCAGAAGAGCCACAAGGAGGGCACCACCCACCAGGACGCGCCAGAGGGGCCTGGCTCACCCAGATGGGTTGTGCTCACCTCGAGGCCCATCTTCGCGTGATTCCAACGCTGAAAAATCCTATAAATAGAGAAACCATCAGAAATAACCCTAGATCGGAAGTTCCGCCGCCGCAAGCCTCTATAGCCATGAAAAACCAATCTAGACCCTGTTCTGGCACCCTATCAGAGGGGGAAATCGCCACCGGTGGCCATCTTCATCATCCCGGTGGCCACCATGATGAGGAGGGAGTAGTCCACCCTCGGGGCTGAGGGTTTGTACTAGTAGTTATGTGTTTAATCTCCCTCTCTCATGTTCTTGATTTGGCATGATCTTGATGTATCGCGGGCTTTGTTAATATAGTTGGATCATATGGTGGTTTCCCCTCTCTATCTTTTTGTGATGGATTTGAGAGCACTTGATGTATGTCTTGCTATGAATACCCGTGGTGACAATGGGGTATCATATTGATTCACTTGATATGTGTTTTGGCACTCAACTAGCGGATTCCCGAGGTGACATTGGGGTAATCTATGCATAGGGGTTGATGCATGTTCTCGTCCTTGTTTCTCCGGTAGAAATCTTGGGGTACTCTTTGGGGTTCTTTGTGTTGGATTGAGTATTATGAATCTGAAATTGTTTGATGCATATCGTATAATCAACTCACGGATACTCGCGGTGACATTGGAGTATCTAGGTGACATTAGAGTTGGTTGATGTGTATCATATGGTGTTATTTTAGTACGAACTCTTGGTTAGATCGATCGGAAAGAATAGCTTGGTGTTATTTTAGTACGAACTCTAGGATAGATTGATCGGAAAGAATAGCTTTGAGGTGGTTTCATACCCTACAAACAATTTCTTCTTATGTTCTTCGCTAGATAAGAACTTTGGAGTGATTCTTCATCGCACGTTGAGTGATGGTTATGAGATCCAATTATATTAGCATTGTTGAGAGATTGCACTAGCAAAAATACGGACCCTAGGCCTCATTTTCAAGCATTGCAAAACCATTTGTGCTCCATTTTATCATTTGCTACCTTGCTGTTTTTTATTGTTCCTATTACAAAAATCAATATCTACTATCATTACTACACTTGTATCACCATCTCTTCGCCGAACTAGTGCACCTATACAAATTAACATTGTATTTGGTGTGTTGGGGACACAAGAGACTTTTTGTTATTTGGTTGCAGGGTTGTTTGAGAGAGACCATCTTCATCCTACGCCTCCCACGGATTGATAAACCTTAGGTCATCCACTTGAGGGAAAATTGCTACTGTCCTACAAAACTCTGCACTTGGAGGCCCAACACGAGTCTACAAGAACAAGTTGTGTAGTAGACATCAAGTAGCTCAATTGGTCTTCTCGTGGTCATGATGTTCTTTACGGGATGACTTCCTCCAACTTGTTTTCCTGCTTGACAAGCACTACAAAGTCTATCCTTGTCAAATATAACATCTTTAACACCAAGGATGCGATCGTCTTTAATAAGCTTATCAAGATTTCGCATGCCCACATGACCTAACCTTCTATGCCATAACCATCCTTTAGAAGATTTAGCAATTAAGAAAGTACGAGGTTGAGCTCTCTTAGTGAAATCAACAATGTATAGATCACCTCTACGAATGCCGGTAAAGACCATATTATGATTATCTCTACGAAACACTTGGCAATCTACTTCGGTAAATAGAACATTGAAACCAAAATCGGCTAGTCTAGATACGGAAAGAAGATTGTAGCCAAGAGATTCGACGAGCATAACATTTTGAATAGAGCTATCATTAGATATGGCCACCTTACCAAGGCCAAGTACCTTACCCTTGGAGTTATCTCCAAAAGTGACCTACTTGCATGGACCATCATTTTTAGCAAGCTCATGGAACATGTCTTTATCTCCGGTCATGTGATCGGTGCATCCACTATCGAGAATTCTTTCTTTTATTCCGGCCATGTGGTCATGAAAGTTTGCCATGAGACTAAGATTTCTCATAGTCTCCTCAATATCACTTTCTTCGTCTTCGTCATAATAGCCATGCTCAATGTCATCATCATGTATGTGATCATCACCTAGAGCAAGTGATTCATTAGATTTATGACAATGACAATGTGCAAGTTTATGAATTCTAATTGTCTCCGAGATGATGCTACTAATGACTCCGACATTTCCCTTAGCACACATAAGATCACAGAGCTCAAATAGACATTCATCAAACTTGGGATCACTAGGCTCCATTTTTTGAAAAGCAATAGACTTTTGGAGAATCTCATCTAGATTTTTCAAGGAATAATTCGAAAAGCGTTCTTCAAGATAATTCCATATGGTATATGCGCATTCAAAAGTAGGCAAGCACACAAGCAAATTTCTAGGCAATCATCTAATGATAAGATCAATAGTCCTAGGATTGCGAACCATGTCAAGATACTCATCGGGGGTAGGATCCAAAGGATCAATAGGAGGCACATAAGGGCTAAGAATATGCTTGTTCAAATTATATTCATTGAAAATCTCAAGCATCTCATTTTTCCATGAACCATAGAACTCCCCATCAAGAATAGGCACTCTATGTCTAATACTCCCGAACGTAGACTCATCCATCTTCCTCCAATGGTGATTAAACCAAAGCAATGGAGACCAAAGCTCTAATACCAATTGAAAGGATCGAGAAGAGGGGTCTAGAGGGGGGGTGATTAGACCCTTCACAAGCAAAAGTGGCAGTTTTTAATTTCTTCAAGTTAAGGTTGAGTTTAGCACATGTTAAGGCACACACAATACATCTCAAGCAAGCATGACAAGAGTATAGGCAGCGGAAAAGGTAAAGCATGCAATTTGCAAGAATATAAAGGGATGGGATTGGAGTGTGCAAACGCAATGGAGACACGGAGATTTTTGGCGTGGTTCCGATAGGTGGTGCTATCATACATCCACGTTGATGGAGACTTCAAGCCAGGAAGGGTAATGACTGCGCGAGTCCACGGAGGGCTCCACCCATGAAGGGTCCACAAAGAAGCAACTTTGTCTATCCCATAATGGCCATCGCCCACGAAGGACTTGCCTCACTCGGGTAGATCTTCATGAAGTAGGTGATCTACTTGCCCTTACAAACTTCTTGGTTCAACTCCACATCACAACGGAGGCTCCCAAGCGACACCTAACCAATCTAGGAGACACCACTCTCCAAAAGGTAATAGATGGTGTGTAGATGATGAACTCCCTGCTCTTGTGCTTCAAGTGATAGTCTCCCCAACACTCAACTCTCTCTCTCAGATTTGGTTATGGTGGAAGAGGGATCTGAGTGGAAAGCAACTTGGGGAAGGCTAGAAATCAAGGTTCAAAGGGTTGGAATGGAATCTCTTGATCTAAACACATGAGTAGGTGGTTCTCTCTCAGAAAATGAATGGTGGAAGTGTAGGCACGTTCTGATGGCTTTCCTCAATGAGGAAGAAGGGGTGGAGGGGTATATATAGCCTCCACAAAAATCCAACCGTTACACACTTTTGACTCATCTCGGTGGCATCGATTAGGAGACTCGGTGGCACCGATCTGTTCAAAAATATGAACGTTAGAAATCTCGATGGGACCGACTAGAACAACTCGGTGGGACTGATGTGCTAGGGCTTAGGGCAAACATCATCACGGTGGCGCCGATTGCATCAACTTGGTGGGACCGAAGTAAAGCAATAAGCAATAGAGAATCTGTCAAGCCAAATCGGTGAGACCGATAGCATAAACTTGGTGGGACCGAAGTGAATGCAATAGATCACAGAGCGCTGGCAAGGCCATCTCGGTGGGACCGAGATCCATACCAGTGTGACCAAATCGTTAGGGTTTCTGGCAGTGGCTATGTGAAGAGAACTCGGTGGCTCCGGGTACAAAGAATCGGTGGGGCCGAGTTTGGAATTAGGGTTTTGACATATTTGGATCAAGAAAGTGGCTGAGGGTTTTGGAGCAATATCACTAAGCACTTGAGCAAGTAGACCATCAAGCAACACCTCATCCCCTTTTAATAGTATTGGCTTTCCTATGGACTCAATGTGATCTTGGATCACTTAAATAGAAATGACGAGTCTAGAGCTTTTGCCAATCTTTGTCCTTATCATTTTGAAGGGGTTCCACATCCTCTTGTCCTTGCCACCCCATTGTTGAACTTACCTGAAACATGCTAGATAAAAATATTAGTACAACAAGAGATATGTTGACATTAATTACCAAAATCACCCAGGGAGCACTTGTGCTTTCAAACTCATACCAATCATGATCATCAATCAACCCATAGGACAAAACAGATCTACTCAAACATCATAGCATAACCACATATCATTGCATAATAATATATAGTGTTGAGCACCATGTTTAAGTAGAGAATTGCAGCGGGAATAGAGAGGTTACACTGCTACATAGAGGGGGAGAAAGTTGGTGTTGACGGTTGCAAGATTGTTGATGTAGATCGCCGTCACGATCCTTGCCCTGGCGGCACTCCGGCGCCACTGGGAGAGAGGGGGAGAGAGCCCCCTCCTTCTTCTTCTTCCTTGGCCTCCCCCCTAGATGGGAGGAGGGTTTCCCCTCTGGTCCATGGCCTCCATGACGGCGGAGGGGCGAGAGCCCCTCCGAGATTGGATCTCTCTCTATGTTATCTTCTGTTTTGCGTTCCTGTTTTCTGGCCCTTCACCGTTTATTAAATTCCCGGAGATCCATAACTCCGATTGCGCTGAGATTTTAACACGATTTTTTTGGATATAAGCTTCCTTGCGCCCGAATTAGAGCCCCAACCGACTTACGGGGTGCCCACAAGGCACCACCGTGTGTCAGGAGGGGAGGCCGCGCCCTGGTGGCTTGTGGAGGCCGTGGGCCTCCGTTTGCATTGATTTCACCTCCCAAAAATCACATATATTCCAAAATAATTCTCCATAAAATTTTATTGCATTTGGACTTCGTTTGATATGGATATTCTGTGAAACAAAAAAATGCAACAAACAGAAACTGGCATTGGACACTGGATCAATATGTTAGTCCAATAAATCATATAAATTGTTGCCAAAAGTATGTGAAAGTTGTATAATATTGGCACAAAACAATCAAAAATTATAGATACGACAGAGACGTATCATGAAGCGGCTGAACTACAAAGAGAAAAATCATGGGTTTACTCATTTTAAAGGCTCAACCCTCCAAAATGTTGTACGGATGACCATATATTTGGCATTTGTGAATGGACGTGCATATGCACCTTCAGTCCTCGCAGTTTTCACCTCTCTGTCTTTGAAATGCATGATACTTTAGAAATTAATGGGAGCGACTCTTTACAAATCTTAGTTTTGCTTATCGAGAAAGCAATCTTCCTGCTGTCCGGATTTCTGCAACAGATCCGCGTGATTCCTGCTCCCACTCCCGTTCGGGACTTGTTTTTCCCTCGCTTTGCCCGCTTCCCCTTTTCCTTTCTGAAGGCAGTAAAAATTTGGGAGAAAATGGAATCGAACCCAGTACCTCCTTGGTATCTCGCGGTGCCCCTAACCACAAGGACTAGATTGAGGTTGTGACTGCATTCAGGTTAGGTAATTTTTGTACTTGTAAAGAACGTGACGCGAATAATAAAGTGTCTTTTTTTTCTTTCTTTTTTACACTGAATTTTCCTTCTTTTTCCTACTGTTTTTTCTTCATTTTAATAGTCAAATGGCTCAGCTACTCTGTTAGTATTTTTAAGTTGAGGACTTTTTAACCCCAAATTTCTTGCGTTTAGTAGGAAGAACACTTACAAGAAAACAAACGCATAATATTGGGTATAAAAGCTATCAGTTCACCATGATTTTTTGCTACATTTCTCCATTGTATCATTCACATGGTACATACACTTTGTTGTACCCCTTGAACACTACAATGATAATGAGGACAATTTGTCGATGAGCCAATGAGGCGTACGAACACCATGATAACTTTTGACCCGGGGGAAAAAATTATTGAAGTATACCCCCGTAATTTCTGTGTAAGTAGCATCATAATATAGGAACCGCAGACCTGGTAACTTACGTACAAACACCGCGGTAACTTCGATCGCGGGGGAAAAGTTGGTTGAAGCCTACCCCGGTGGGAGGGGAGGGGGGTTGAAAACATATCCCTGGTAACTTTTATGTGAAGAGCATGATAATTTACGCACCACACACCTGATAACTTATGTACTAACACTATGATAATTTTGGCGGGGGTGAGGGTTGTTGTAATACATCCCCGATAACTTCTGTGTGAATAGCATGGTAATTATGCACCGTAGACCTGATAACTTATGTGCAACACGTTGATAACTTTTGACATGTGAAAACAAAGTTGAAGAAACATGTCCCCGGTAAATTTTTTGTGAATTACATGGTAATTAATTTACGCACCGCAGACCTGATAACTTACGTACAACCACGGTAATAACTTTGACCCGATAACTCATGATTAAATAACATTATAATATATGCACAACTTACTAGATAACTTACTTAGTCTAGGTGTGATAACTTTTGACCGGAGGGGGGGGCTTGTTGAAAAACACCCTTCGGTAACTCGTGTGTGAATAACATGGTAATATACACACAACAGAGCTAACAACTTAGTTAACTCAGGCTTGATAACTTTTTGACCGAAAGAAGTTGTCGAAACATACCAACATGAGATCTAG
This sequence comes from Thinopyrum elongatum, assembly GCA_011799875.1. Classification (NCBI taxonomy): domain Eukaryota; kingdom Viridiplantae; phylum Streptophyta; class Magnoliopsida; order Poales; family Poaceae; genus Thinopyrum; species Thinopyrum elongatum. Next base: position 485,581,013 of record CM022301.1, on the reverse strand, counting down.
TTTTGAAGGTCTCGTCGCAACGAATTTTTTATGTGAAAATGATTTTTGTATCGGAGCGACTGTTTAAGTTACAAAACATTTTATTTGTTTTTGAGTTTCGGTGGAATCCTCCCTGACATTAGCATTTTTCGTTCCCCGGGGCACTCGAATGTGCATGTGTGGAGAATGTTGAAGAAATCATTTTTTATGCCCCGATAATTTCTGTGTAAACAACATGATAACTTACGCTCAACTGGCATGATAACTTGTGTTGCACGTGCGTGGTAATTTTTTATCTGGAAAAAGTCGTTGGAACATACCAACGTGGGATCTAGTTTTGAAGATCTCGTTGCGACGAATCTTTGATGTGAAAACATTTTTTTGATCAAAGCGACGGTTTGAGCTATAAAACATTTTGAAATTTTGAAATAAGGAGAATCTAGAATGGAATCATAGTTTTGTCATCTAGTGCATATATATGCACGTGGAAAGAAAAGTTGGAAGACCATTTTTTCATGCCCGGTAATTACGATGAAAACATCTTGGTAACTTATGTGTCGCAGTCGTGATAACTTAGGTAGCACGTGCCTGATAACTTTTCACCCAAAAAAAGTCGTCGAAACATATTAACATGGGATCTAGTTTTGAAGGTCTCGTCGCGACGAATCTTTCACGTGAAAACGGTTTTTCAGTCGGATCAACGGTTTGATCTACAAAACATTTTGAATTTTGAAATTAAAAGGAATCTAGGCTAACATCATTACTTTTGTCTTTTTCTGCATGCATGCATATATGTGTTAAAAAGAAGGAGTGTACGTGAAAGGAAGGAGCGTTGCGTACACTTCGATCGTTATACTGCTCCTTCGATCGTTCGGATCTGCAGAACTTCCGACTGTTCGGAAGTTAGCACAGTCCTTTGCTTATTGTTTGCTTGTGGATGCAATCATGTGAAATATCTGTTCAGTCATTCTGTCACTTGGTGTTAGCTTTTGTTCAATCTGCTACGTGAGCTGCTTTCATGTAAAAAAACCGATCTGCTTTACCATCTTTCACATACCAAGTGTAAATATGATCCCCATACCTTCCATTTCAGGCCTTTAGATTTGTGAAATCTTGATGCCGTACTAGTTCTTTTTGCTATCGTGGCCATCAAATGAAATATGAAAATTGTGCTGCAGTTCTAGAAAATTACAATTTTATTTTTTCTAACACTTTTGCTACGGTAGAACCCTCAAAATACATCAACGGACGAGATCTGTCCATACTCCTTTATAATAAGGGAAAATTTTGTTTTTGCCACTCTAGATTTTGCCAATTTTCCTTATGCCACTCTAGATTTTGACATTTCACTTTTGCCACTCTTTAGTTTTGACAATTATCACAATTGCCATTCCCGTGGCAAAAACAAAATTTTCAGAGTGGCAATTGTGATAGTTGTCAAAAGCTAAGAGTGACAAAAATGAAATAAAATTATTTTGCTTTTGCCACTGAATGGTAATTGTGATAATTGTCAAAATCTAAGAGTGGTAAAAGTGAAATGTCAAAATCTAGAGTGGCATAAGAAAAATTGGCAAAATCTAGAGTGGTAAAAAAAATTCTCTTATAATAAAGGGTAGGATGGACTTTTTAGAAAATAATATGTCGCCGAGATCTGTCACGTTCTGACTCCGCCTTGGGCCGTGAGAGTGGCACAGATCGAGAATCCAAACAAATTGTGCGCCTATCAGGCATCGAACCAAGGACCTCCAGCGAGCGATTGTGAACTTGCTAATAGCCACCAGAACAAACACGATTTGTGATACATATGTAGCGCAGCTCTTTATCAACTAGAATAAACGTACTGTAGGACATTCTTTTAAATATTGTAGCAGTTAAAAATTGGTATTGTACAACCAGGCCGGACACTGTAGCAACCAAACAGGGAGTATTGTATCTAAAGCGTTTTTTAAGGCTAAAAAAAACTAATGTGTTTTTCATCTTTTGGAATATTATTTGAAAACATGAATATTTTTTAAAATATGAAACATTTTTCAAAATTTGAACTTCTTTTTGAAACGCAATTTTTTTTCAAATTTGCGAACCATTTTTTATGAAAAATATTTTGATTTGTGAATATTTTCAAATTTTCAAGAAACTTCTTTTCATAATTGTAAACATTTTTCTGAAACTGCAAACATTTTTTCGAAAAGATGAACAATTTATCAAATTTGTGAATATTTTCTTGAAAACATGAACAATTATTAAAATTCCCGATTTTTTTTCAAAATGCAAACACTTTTTCAAATTTTCGAGCATTATCCAAAAACACTACAGTTTCTCAAATTTATGATTTTTTTCAAATATACTAACATTTTCTGGAAGCATTTCTTATTTTCTAGGGCCTAAGCATTTTTTCTTTTTATTTGTTTTCGTTTTCTTTTCATTTTGTTAATTGATTTTTCTTATTTTGAACATTATTATTCTATGTGAAACTTGTTCAAAAATTTGAAAAATTGTTTGCCATAACATAAAAGGTTCTTGCTTTCAAACATTATTTACAATTCTAAAAAATGTTCTAGAATATCATAAAATGTTCCAGTTTTCAAATTTTTTGTTCACAAATTTAAAAAATATATGCCTTTCAAAAAAGTTGATATTTTTTTAAAAGTACGTGGTTTGCAATTTTTGTTTGAAATTTTCATCATTTTTTCGTAATTTGTTAACAATTTGGAAAAAGTGTCCAAGTTTGTAAAAATTTCATACAAACTTTCAAATTTCAAAATTGTTGACAAATTTCATGAAATTCTTAGGACAAAAGAGAATGTTCATGTTAATTGATAATGACAGAAATTACAAATACACTCATCTAAATTGGTATTTTGTAGGCTATGTATAGATGGTCCCAACTTCTTGTAACCATCGGGCATGGACATAGGAGGCATCCATGCTAGGTTTGAACGACTTCCAACACCGTTTACATGTTGCGACACGTCCGACCATTTATCAGTCTATTTTCACAGAGAAAACTTCAGAAAATCCAAAACTTTTCAAAAATCTAAACAAGTTGGCATGATGTCGTGAATTGGTCATAGAAGCTGGTGGAAAACATTTGGGGTCATTTAATTGATGTCTAAAAACAACGATCTTTCAAACGGACCCTTCTGGCCTATCTAAACACCTTCCGTTGAACAAAGTCTATTTTTGGACATCCTTGAAATGAACCCCACTTTTGCAAGAAGATAGGCATGCCCATGGTAGGCACATGCCTGGTTTGGATGATTTTCGACACCATATGCAAGTGGTGACACATCCGGCCATTTAATGGCATTTTTAACCAAGAAAACTTCAGAAAATGCAAAACTGGGCGAAAACCCAAACAATTGGCATGGTGCCTTGAATTGATCATACAAGGCCATGACAAAATGGGGCTATTTAAGGTATATTGAGAAATGAGGTGCTCCCAAACATACCCTTCTGGCCTATGCAAACACTCTCCATTGAACATGGTATTTCTTTGGAAATCTCGGGACGGGCCCCAACTTTTGCAAGCAAGTGGGCATGCCCATTTTAGGCATCCATGCCTGGTTTGAAAGACTTCCAACACCTTATGCACGCTGTGACACGTTCTGCCATTAATCAGTTTTTTTTCACCGAAAAAACTCCAAAAAATCGAAACTTGGCAAAAGCTCAAACAATTTGGCATGGTGCCTTGAATTAGTCATACAAGGCCATGAAAAAATGGGTTCATTTAAGGGATGTCGAGAAATGAGTTGCTCCCAAATAGATACTTCTGGCCTATTCGAACACTCTCCATTGAACATGATATTTCTTTGGAAATATTAGGATTGATCTCAACTTTTGCAAGCAAGTGGGCATGCCCATGTAAGGCATCCATACCTGGCCTGGATGACTTACGACACCGTATACACGTTGCTACATGTTCTGCCATTAATTGTCCTTTTTCACCGAGAAAACTCCAAGAAATGCAGAACTTGTCCAAAAAAACACCATGTTCTATGTAACATGTCCGAGTAGGCATCCATGCCAGGTTTGAAGGAAAAAGGTATTTAAAATCATAATTTATATAGGTACTTAAAATTGTCATTTTAATTTTTTAACATAACTAACAAATACAAATGATAGAATTGAAAACAGAAAATACTTTTTTAAAAGCATTTACTAAATATTTAAGGGAAAAGAATTTAAAATAGTTACCTAAAACTGTTATTTTGGTATTTCAATTTTTTGAACAGGTTTCAAAAGAATAATATTGTTTAAAAAGGAGAAAATAAATAAACAAAAAAGGAGAATAAAAATGAAAAAATATAAAAGAAAAAAAAAGCTCAGGCCTTTCCCACCTAAGCGATGGTATCGCTCCGGTTGGGCGCCTATTGGAATTTGTTCAGAATTTAAAAAATGTTCCCATTTTCAAAAAATCTTGTTGACAAATTGAAAAAATGTTCAGAAAATTTAGAACACTTTTTTGATATAATTTTGTGTTCGTATTTTGAAAATGTTTTGGAATTTAAATTTTTGTTCTTGCTCTCAGAAAATGTTTGTTTCACAATATTGTTCATGCTTTTTAATCAATTGTTCGAGTTTTGACATTCTGGAAAAAATTAAAGACACGAACATTTTTTGAAATTACCTTAAAAAAAATTCAAATGCAAATATTTTTTAATTTATGGACAAAATTTGGAAATAACAAAAAATTTGAAATTTTGAACCACGTTTTGAAATCGCGACCATTTTTTTAAAAAGAAAGAAGACACGTAACAGGAAAATGAAAATAAATAAATAAAAATAAATTATGGAAAAGAGAGCGGTTCACAAAGTGTTCCTAATTTTTTTTTACAATTCCCAGCCTGTCCGTTACTTAAAGTGTTTAGCTTTACATCGTTCACTAAAGGCTTGCTGTCCCTGTGGGTTTGAACAAAAGTTTATGCTGTGGGCCATCGCGGCTTCGATTTCTAGCTTGTGTTATCCATTTTTGCTGTTTTGTATCGCATGCCACTGCAAATGGGCCGGCCCAAGTGAGCTGCCCTGGCTTATACGTTACATAAAAAAAGTAGATACAAATTGTCAAAGGTCCATATTACCCTTTATACGTTTTGTGAGGGGGGTTGTACCGAAGCGGGTTCTATTGATTCTTCCTGCATTTCTTTCTTTCCTTTTGAGCATAAAGTCTCTGGTTCTTTGTGACCTAACAGCATTTTCGTAGGGGTTGTTGACTTGATGAGTGGATTTCCGCATGGACGGTCACTCTACGTATTCCTATTGCAAGGATGACCCTGTTCTGCTACGGGAATTGCCCAGACTCCATGTTTTGTTAACCTTATTCAGTGATGAAGATCCACCGGCCGCGAGCTTGGTCTAGGAAGGAGGACAAAAAACAAGCAGAAGCAGGAGAAGAAGCGGAAACGACCATCACAAGAAACTAGGTGTAGATACTATATATAGATAATATAGGATCCAACCTGATATGCCCGTTGGAAAGTTGCATGGCGTCCGTCTGTAGTCCGTCTATGCGTGCGTCTGATGGAAATATGCCCTAGAGACAATAATAAAGTTGTTATTATTATATTTCCTTATTCATGATAAAGGTTTATTATTCATGCTAGAATTGTATTGATCAGAAACTTAAATACATGTGTGGATACATAAACAAATACCGTGTCCCTAGTGAGCCTCTACTAGACTAGCTCGTTGATCAAAGATGGTTAATGTTTCCTAACCATGGACATGTGTTGTCACTTGATAACGGGATCACATCATTAGGAGAATGATGTGATGGACAAGACCCATCTGTTAGCTTAGCATATGATTATTCAGTTTATTGCTACTGCTTTCTTAATGTCAAATACATATTCCTTCGACCATGAGATCATGCAACTCCCGGATACCGGAGGAATACCTTGTGTGCTATCAAACGTCACAACGTAACTGTGTGATCATAAATATGCTCTACAAGTATCTCCGAAGGTGTCTGTTGAGTTGGCGTGAATCCAGATTGGGATTTGTTACTCCGTATGACGGAGAGGTATCTCTGGGCCCTCTCGGTAATACACATCACAAGAAGCTTACAAGCAAAGTGACTAAGGAGTTAGTTGCAAGATGATGTATTATGGAACGAGTAAAGAGACTTGCCTGTAACGAGATTGAACTAGGTATAGAGATACAGACGATCGAATCTCGGGCAAGTAACATACCGACAGACAAAGGGAATTACGTATGTTGTCATAAAGGTTCAACCAATAAAAGATCTTCGTGGAATAAGTAGGAATCAATATGGGCATCTAGGTCCCGCTATTGGTTATTGACCGGAGAGGTGTCTCGGTCATGACTACATAATTCCCGAACCCGCAGGGTCGCACGCTTAACGTTCGTTGATGCTAGAGTAGTATTGGGATATTTGATGAGTGGTAACCAAATGTTGTTCAGAGTCCCGGATGAGATCCCGGACGTCACAAGGAGTCTAGGAATGGTTGAGAGGTAAATATTTATATATGGGAAGTCATATTTTGGGTTCCGGAAAAAGGTGCAGTTTTTTCGGTATTGTACCGAAAAGCTTCCAGAAGGTTCCGGAGGATTCCAGAGGGGTCCGGAAGTCCACAAGTGGGTCCACCACGACCCAAGGGCTAGCATGGGCTGCGGGGAGGCACCCTGGCCTTATTGGGCTAGGCGCACCAAGTCCTCAAAAGCCCATGTGGCTAGGGAAGGCAAAAAAGGAAGGAGTCCTAGTAGGAATAGGATTGGACTTGGAGTCCAAGCCATCTCCCCCTTAGCTGCGCCCTAGGGCTTGGAGGGGCTGTTTCCCACACCCCTCCACCTATATATAGAGGGGAGGGGGCGCCCCAAGAGTTCACACCAAGCCCTTGGCGCCCCTCTATCTCCCGTTACTCCGTAGTTCCACCGCCTCGTCCCGGCAACGCTTAGCGAAGCGCTGTCGGTGCTCCACCACCACCATCACCACCACATCGTCGTGTTGGTTGTGATTCCATCTACTTCTCCTCTCCCGCTTGCTGGATCAAGAAGGAGGAGACATCATCGAGCCGCATGTGTGCTAAACTCGGAGGTGTCGCCCGTTCGTCACTAGATCGGTTGGATCGCGATCGGATCGCGAAGAGTACGACTACATCAACCGCGTGATAAATGCTTCCGCTTAGAGATCTACAAGGGTATGTAGATGCTCTACCCCTCTCATATCTATGCATATCCATGGATAGATCTTGCGTGTGCGTAGAAATTTTTTGTTTTCAATGCAACGTTCCCCAACAGTGGCATCATGAGCCAGGTCTATGCGTAGATGATATGCACGAGTAGAACACAAAGGATTTGTGGGCGGTGATGTTCATACTGCTTACCACCAACATCTTATTTTGATTCAGCGGTATTGTGGGATGAAGCGGTCCGGACCAACCTTACATGTCCACGCACATGAGACCGGTTCCACCGACTGACATGCAACTTGTTTTGCATAAAGGTGGCTGGCGGGTGTCTGTTTCTCCTACTTTAGTTGAATTGAATTTGACTACGGCCGGTCCTTGAAGAAGGTTAAAACATCAAACTTTATAATCACCGTTGTGGTTTTGCGTAGGTAAGAACGGTTCTTGCTAGTTGCCCGTAGCAGCCACGTAAAACTTGCAACAACAAAGTAGAGGACGTCTAACTTGTTTTTGCAGGGCATGTTGTGATGTGATATGGTCAAGATATGATGTGATATATGTTGATGTATGAGATGATCATGTTTTGTAATATTGACAACCGGCAGAAGCCTTAGGGTTGTCTCTTCAATGTATGAAGTGCAAACGCCATGTAATTGCTTTACTTTATCACTATGTGTTAGCGATAGTTGTAGAAGCAATAGTTGGCGAGACGACCCCGACGCAACGATGGAGATCAAGGTGTCGAGCCGGGGACGATGGAGATCATGACGAAGCTTTGGAGATGGAGATCAAAAGCACAAGATGATGATGGCCATATCATGTCACATATTTTGATTGCATGTGATGTTTATCCTTTATGCATCTTATTTTGCTTAGAACGACGATAGCATTATAAGATGATCCCTTCACTTAATTTCAAGATAAAAGTGTTCTCCCTGAGTATGTACCATTGCCAAAGTTCGTCATTTCGAAGCACCACATGATGATCGGGTGTGATAGACTCTACGTTCACATACAACGAGTGTAAGCCAGTTTTGCACACGCAGAATACTTGGGTTAAACTTGATGCGCATAGCATGTACAGACATGGTCTCGGAACACTAGAGACCAAAAGGTCGAACATGAGTCATATAGTAGATATGATGAACATAAAGATGTTCACCATTGAAGACTATTCCATCTCACGTGATGATCGGACATGGTTTAGTTGATTTGGATCATGTATCACTTAGACAACTTGAGGGATGTTGATTTAAGTGGGAGTTCATTAGTAATTTGATTAATTAAACTAAGATTTATCATGAACATAGTCAAAATGTCTTTGCAAATTATGTTGTAGTTCAATAGCTCGCGATATAGCTTCCACATTTTTTTGATACGTTCCTAGAGAAAACTAAGTTGAAAGATGATGGTAGCAATAATGCGGACTAGGTCCATGATCTGAGGATTATCCTCATTGCTGCACAGAAGAATTATGTCCGTGATGCACCGCTAGGTGACAGACCTGCTGCAGGAGCTGATGCAGACGTTATGAACGTTTAAAGCTCGATCTGATGACTACTTGATAGTTTAGTGCGCCATGCTTTACGGCTTAGAATCGGGGCTCCAAAGACGTTTTGAATGCCATGGAACATATGAGATGTTCAAAGAGCTGAAATTGGTATTTCAGGCTCATGCCCATATTGAGAGGTATGAGACCTCTAACAAGTACTTTGTCTACAAGATGGCGGAGAATAGCTTAGCCAGTGAGCATGTGCTCAGAATGTCTGGGTACTACAATCGCTTGAATCAAGTGGGAGTTAATCTTCCAGATAAGATAGTGATTGACACAGTTCTTCAGTCACTATCACCAAGCTACTAGAGCTTCGTGATGAACTATAATATGCAAGGGATGACGAAAACGATTCCCAAGTTCTTCGCGATGCTGAAATCGGCGGAGGTAGAAATCAAGAAAGAACATCAAGTGTTGATGGTTAACAAGACCACCAGTTTTAAAAAAAAGGCAAGGGAAAGAAAGGGAACTTCATGAAGAACAGCAAGCAAGTTGCCGCTCCCATGAAGAAGCCCAAAGCTGAACCCAAGCATGAAACTGAGTGCTTCTACTGCAAAGGAAATGATCACTGGAAGCGGAACTGCCCCAAATACTTGGCAGATAAGAAGGATGGCAAAGTAAACAGAAGTATATTTGATATACATGTTATTGATGTGTACCTTACTGGTGCTCGTAGTAGCCCCTGGGTATTTGATACCATTTCAGTTGCTGAGATTAGTAACTTGAAACAGGAGTTGCAGAATAAACGGAGACTAGTTAAGGGCGAGGTAACGATGTGTGTTGGAAGTGTTTCCAAGATTGACATGATCACCATCGCACACTCCCTCTACCTTCGGGATTAGTGTTGAGCCTAAATAAATGTTATTTGGTGTTTGCGTTGAGCATGAACATGATTAGATCGTGTTTATTGCAATACATTTATTCATTTAAGTCAGAGAATAATTGTTGTTCTGTTTACATGAATAAAACCTTCTATGGTCATACACCCAATGTAAATGGTTTATTGAATCTCGATCGTAGTGATACACATATTCATAATATTGATGCCAAAAGATACAAAGTTGATAATGATAGTGCAACATACTTGTGGCACTGCCGTTTAGGTCATATTGGTGTAAAGCGCATGAAGAAACTCCATGCAGATGGACTTTTGGAATCACTTGATTATGAATCATTTGATACTTGTGAACCATGCCTCATAGGAAAGATGACTAAAACTCCGTTCTCCGGAACAATGGAGCGAGCTAATGACTTATTGGAAATAATACATACCGATGTATGCGGTCCGATGAGTGTTGAAGCACGCGGCGGGTATCATTATTTTCTCACCTTCACAGATGGTTTGAGTAGGTATGGGTATATCTACTTGATGAAACACAAGTCTGAAATGTTTGAAAAGTTCAAAGAATTTCAGAGTGAAGTGGAGAATCATCGTAACAAGAAAATAAAGTTTCTATGATCTGATCGCGGAGGCAAATATTTGAGTTACGAGTTTGGCCTTCATTTAAAACAATGTGGAATAGTTTCACAACTCACGCCACCTGGAACACCACAGCGTAATGGTGTGTCCGAACGTCGTAAACATACTTTATTAGATATGGTGCGTTCTATGATGTCTCTTATCGATTTGCCACTATCGTTTTGGGTTATGCATTACACACAGCCACATTCACGTTAAATAGGGCATCGTCTAAATCCGTCACTACAAGAAATATGTCAACTTGTGACCTTCTGTCAGTGACCCTGAAAGAATTGGTCATAAATCTATGACCATTTGAGACTAATTGGTCAAAAGCTGTTCGGGGGGCTCCAAACCCTAAACCATAACGACCATTTTGGTCAGAAAGGTCGTAATTTCCTTACACGAAATGGTCGTAAAGCAAACAGCACTAGTCCGCTGCCTTATTTCTAGTTGATAACGACCAATATATATGGTCATAGCCTTGTAAATTGTGGTGCATTGCTATGACTAGGCACCACCTCATCAGTTTTGCCTATGTGACATGTCTATGTGTCAATTTTTGCCCTAGGTTGTGAAGCAGCCTATATTTTTGTCATTCCCAAAATTCCCAAAAAATTGGGCATTCTTTACTATCCAAATCATTGCCTCATGACAATATTCAGCTCCATTTGCCTGGTAAATCTTCCTCGGCAAATTTCCAAAGTTTCTGTTCAGCTAGAACCGTTGTGAAGGAAGTACTAGCTAGGCATATCCTAATGAGCTGAATTTTTGCCACATCTTCTATATTCCGAAATCATAGCTCTCCACAAAATTTGAGGCCCATCTAACAAACCATGCGAGCTCACCATCCAATCTTTGTTTCTGGTAATATTTTCAGTTTGTGAAGCAACTATATTTTATGTTAATTTATAATTGCTGAAAATTTACAACGACATGACCCTACCCATAGAACCTCCCTCCACCAAATTTTAGCTCATTTATTCTAGCCAATTTCTCTCAACATTTTTCACAATTTTCTGTTCGGTGGAGAGCACTGTGAAGGAAGTACCATTTTTATTTATCCAAATGGTATAAAATTTTTAAAGTGCCTTCATATGCCCAAATTATCATCCTCCTCCAAATATCAAATCAATCCATTCATTCATTTGAGTCCAGCTTCAACATTCATATTTCTGTCCAGTGTGGTACTTTACAAAGCAAGTGACACCTAGGCTTCTCCATTTGAGCTGCAAATTTTCCAAGACAGTGTCCTTAGTAGATGATCATCCTCGGCCAAAACTCAGGTCCATTGGCCGTGTGCATTTTCCCCACCACTAATCAAACACTTGGCTGCTAATTCATGTTTGAGCTCAGTTCAGTCTCCTCGTGAGATTCTTCTATTGCCTTCTTCTTCTTAACACCTACCGGAGGAGTACCCAACCCACTAGACATGCCTAGGCCACACAGAACGCGTGGCAACGCCACGGTCATGCGGTGACCACGCGGCGGGCATGCGAGTTTACGCGCTCTGGAGTTGGGGCCCTCGGCCACCGTTCGAACCTCGACGTATCGCCACCAAACCATGTATTTATGATTAAATACATACTTATGTACCTAGAAATGATTTTTGGAAAAAAATAAAGAGCAAACTATAAGGCAAGTGCAGTTCAAATTTGACCCGCTTCCTACTGAATCGACGGAAATTTGTCTTTTTCACGAGAGGTGGATCAAAGCTTTTGACACCCAACCATTTGGTCAATTGTGCATTAAATATGTCCTAGTATTTTATAAAATTGATTTGGTACAATTTTGCAACAAATATATGGTAGGTCCTTCACAAAAAAACTCATTTTGGGCACTCAAAAAATGGAAAATGAAATTTCCGTCCAAAGAAAATGAAAAATTCCTTAGGCAACATTGTTTGCCATTCCAATATGCACCCTTGTACACAATATTATATCATTTAAACAAACTATGCCATGAATGTGGCCATAAGATTGAGCATTTGGGTTGAAAGTCATGAATCTTCACATATGATAGCTCATTTCTGAGAACACTTTTTTAAAATAATTGCCATATTACAAGTTTATTATTTTTCCTGGTAACTTGGTCACATATAATGATACAATGCGAAGGTTTTCCAATTTTTTGATTTTTTTTGAATTTTTTATGCCCGTTTCAAAATGCGGTCAAAACGGCGGGGATGACCGTTCCTAGCTAGTGGTTGAATCTTGGAATTTTTTTGGTGTTAGTCTGATTAAATAGATACTTATGTACCTATAAATGATTTTTGGAAAAAATAAAGAGCAAACTATGAGGCAGCTGCAGTTCAAATTTGACCCGCTTCCTGCTGAATCGGCGGAAATTTGTCTTTTTCACGAGAGGTGGATCAAAACTTCTGACACCCAACCATTTGGTCAATTGTGCATTAAATATGGCATATTGTTTTAGAAAAATGATTTGGTCCAATTTTGCAACAAATATATTGTAGGTCCTTCACAAAAAAACTCATTTTGGGCACTCAAAAAATGGAAAATGAATTCTTCGTCCAAAGAAAATGAAAACTTCCTTAGGCAACATTGTTTGCCATTCCAATATGCACCCTTGTGCATAATATTAGATCAGTTAAACAAACTATGCCATGAATGTGGCCATAAGATTGAGCATTTGGGTTGAAAGCCATGAATTTTCACACATGATAGCTCATTTCTGAGAACACTTTTTAAAAATAATTGCCGTATTACAAGTTTATTATTTTTCCTGGTAACTTGATCACATATAATGACACAATGCGAAGGTTTTCCAATTTTTTGAATTTTTTTGAATTTTTTATGCCCATTTCAAAATGCGGTCAAAACGGCGGTAATGACCGTTCCTAGCTAGTGGTTGAATCTTGGAATTTTTTTCGTGTTTCTCTGATTAAATAGATACTTATGTACCTAGAAATAATTTTTAGAAAAAATAAAGAGCAAACTATGAGGCAGCTGCAGTTCAAATTTGACCCGCTTCCTATTAAATCGGCGGAAATTTGTCTTTTTCACGAGAGGTGGATCAAAACTTTTGACACCCAACGATTTGGTCAATTGTGCATTAAATATGGCATATTATTTTAAAAAATTATTTGGTCCAATTTTGCAACAAATATATTGTAGGTCCTTCACAAAAAAACTCATTTTGGGCACTCAAAAAATGGAAAATGAATTCTTCGTCCAAAGAAAATGAAAACTTTCTTAGGCAACATTGTTTGCCATTCCAATATGCACCCTTGTGCACAATATTAGATCACTTAAACAAACTATGCCATGAATGTGGCCATAAGATTGAGCATTTGGGTTGAAAGCCATGAATCTTCACACATGATAGCTAATTTCTGAGAACACTTTTTAAAAATAATTGTCGTATTACAAGTTTATTATTTTTCCTGGTAACTTGGTCACATATAATGACACAACGCGAAGATTTTCCAATTTTTTTATTTTTTTTGAATTTTTTATGCCCGTTTCAAAATGGGGTCAAAACGGCGAGAATGGCCGTTCCTAGCTAGTGGTTGAATCTTGGATTTTTTTTTGGTGTTTCTCTAATTAAATAGGTACTTATGTACCTAGAAATGATTTTTGGAAAAAATAAAGAGCAAACTATGAGGCAGTTGTAGTTCAAAATTGACTCGCTTCCTACTGAATCGGCGGAAATTTGTCTTTTTCACGAGAGGTGGATCAAAACTTTTGACACCCAACTATTTGGTCAATTGTGCATTAAATATGGCATATTATTTTAGAAAAATGATTTGGTCCAATTTTTCAACAAATATATGGTAGGTCCTTCACAAAAAAATTCATTTTGGTCACTTGAAATATGATTAAAAATAGCTAGAAAGATAAAAAATGCATGCAAATTTGTGATCATCCATAAAATGTGGTCTAACTTGAGTGATAAATCTAGTTGTGCCGTTTTGCAAAATATTTTTGATAGCTGCTTCACAAAACCTCCTAGTTTTAGTACTTGGAAACTATTTTATAAATCATAAATTTTCTGAACCAATCAGGGCTCTTCCCACGGATCACTCCAATGTAGCCGATCTGAACCGTCCACATCCGACGGATCCAACGGCTCTCACTAACCTCTCAGGTCTCTCTCCCCCAACCCAAACCCTAGCAGCCCCTCTCCTCGCTCCATCTAGATCTCTCTCCCCGAGAACACACCCGCCGCCGCCTGTCTCCTCCCATCGCACTCCTCCTCCCTCGTCCTCATCACCTCGTCGCCGCCGCCACCTCCTCACCGTCCCCGGCCTCCTTCCGTGACGCGCCCATCGATCCCGATCCCCTCTCCCCTCCCCTCCCGATCTCAATCCCGTCATTCTCACTCCTCTCCCCTCACGATCCTGATCCCGATCCAGTCCTCTTCCCGCCACTCCCACCCACCGAACCGCTCGAACCCTTCCAGATCGAGAGAGAGCGAGAGCTCGCCTCCTCCCTTCCAGATCGCCACCGCCACCTTCCTCCGGTGGAGCTTCCGTCGTCCATGGCCTCCCCCACGCCCGAGGTTCTCCGCTCCACCAGATCCGGCCTCCTCCTCGGTCCTGCCCGACGCGCTCAACCAGGGCTCTGACGCCTACGCCCGCAACGCCGCCGCTGCCGCGCTTAGGTCTGTTTGTCTGCTTTCAGTCATTAGTTGACGACTTCTCCACATGGGTTTGCGCAGTACACTGACTAAACCTGTTGAAGACCAGCTAGTGTAATCAAACCGCCGCTGCTTGTTCATGCTTGCTTGCCGCCGGATTTGGTAGAGGGATTCAAATTGCTAGTAGTTTGCTTGCTGCTGCTTGTTGATGCTTGCTCGCAGCTAATGTGCATCGCTGAATTTGGTGCAGACCGGACTTGCGGGCTATGCAGAGAGCAAAGGCCAGGAGCAGAACGGGCCGGTGAAGACAGAAGCAAGAGGCGGCATCACGTAGAGGTGGGGAGCAGCGTGTGGTTTGGTTAGTTCTTCGCTTAATATCCCGAACCCCCAACTCCCCTATTTTACTCATCTGAATCACAAGAGCTTTAAGTTTCCCAATTCTGATTCATTCTTGTTGTTGACCAGAAAGAATATTGTGCTGGAACTGATGAATTTATTTATTTATCTGTCTGTCAGTTTGAATTGGCATCGGCGCATAATGTCGTCCAATTGGCGGTCACTACAGCACATGCATCGCTACACCTACACATCAGTTGTCTTCCCCAAGCACTACCTGGAAGCACTACCCCTTGTGCCGGCCCAGGTCTCTGCGTCCAATTTCTTCGCCCGGTTGAACAATTTGATATCCCTGCCATCTACCTACGCACAAATTATTGTGGTCAAGGACTTTGCCTCGATGTTTGTGCAGTTTCTTTTTGCTCCAGCGATATCTGATGATGCCGTGCTTGCTGCCGCCAAGCTTTATTTGGAGATCCTCTTCTTTGAGAACTCGCTCCCTCTCCATCGCATGCTAATATCTGTGCTTGCCAAGTGCAACAAGTTCTCCGCACTCATGTTTACCTCATGTTTTTCCCCTGGTTGCATTTAAATGAAATCAAATTGCTCAATAGGTAGCCATTGTTGGTATCTATAATAAGCTAATTGTAGTGGCCAAACTGGAGTTCTGCTGTTCTGATTTTCATGCCTGTACTGTAAATCTTTGCCTCCAAGCTTATTGGCTATGGACTTGACCCCCTTGCACTTTGTCCAAGATCATCACTATAAAACTGTCACATATTGTTTAGCTGGAGGAGTTTGTTTATACTCTGAAATGATGTTAAAAATTTGAACCAACGAAATTTGATAAATGTGCTTCGCTTGCACAGGATGTTATGTTTGTTGCAACAAGAAGGATTATGAGGCCACCAAAGTACATTAGTTCGTAATCTGCTATTAAAGTACTTGTAATCTGCTATACAACTAGGCCATCCATAGTGTCAGATGATGCACCTAAATATATTCAGCAGCTGACTTACATTGTAGGGAAAGTCGGCTCCCGCTATTGTGGACTTCTTGTATGAGTGGGGATTGTGGTAGTTTTGTCACAACATTCTGTTAGCTAAAATGAAATCAGACAATGAGCTTTGTTTGTTCTTGTACTCTTTGTTTGTTCCTTTCGTTCTTTTTTAATTTGATGACAATGGACCAATATAACCAGTCACCAGTAACTAGTGTGCATTGCCAAGTACAACTTTTCTACTTTGTATGGAATCATCTATAGATATTATTTCTTTAAGTGTTGCTGGCTATATTAAAATTATACTCCGAGGCACTGTAGCATTAGTGTGTTGTTTTGCTTTTGGTCTTCTCTATCTATGCTTATAAGTCAGGTTGTTTTTGTGGCATCCAGGGGCACAATGCTGGAGCTGGTAGGCAAGCTAGCACCCATGGATTCGTGAACTGGCTTGGATGTGTACTTGGTCGCCGGGGTTGGATGAGGATGATGGCAACAAGGTGAGACCATCGTGATCCACCCTCCCACTTCCTTCTCATGATTCCCTAACTGCTCAACATGTTGATCTGTTCTGAACATCTGAAACTTGCTGTGTGCAGGGTGACTAGTGATATTCAGTGTTTCTTGTGTGTGTTTTCTACATACACACACACATGGTCCTTCCTTTTAAATATCCTCTGCTGCTTACTGACATAGTACTACGCACGTACAGTAGTTGAGTAGTAGTGTGTAGGGACTGGAGAAAAGTTTACGTACTTAAACATTATGCTTAAAAATTAAAATGTGTAGTTCCCTTGTAGTAGTATGTTTATGAATGGCTGCATGAAATGATTGTCCGGTACTTAAAATATTTGAATCGGGGTCAATGTAATCACTTGCTGCATCCTGTTTGATTGATAGGAGATGCTAATAGGAAAGCAAATCAAATAGGAAAAGCATGTGCTGCTGCTTTTGCTTATCCTCCGCACACAAGTAAAGCAACGCATCCTATTTTGATTTCTTCATTCATGATGCATACAATTCTAGTATTGTTAATTATGGGTTATTTGATTATGTTCATATAGCTAATATGCTACTATTGTGCATAAAATTCCAGGATCTTTGCGTGTAAGTTCTGGCTGTAGTGTGCTCTCACGTTGTACATGCCCCTATGTTTAGTAAGATTAAATTGCTACTATTAATGATGAATGGTTGAGTTTTAAAATTTGAAGCAGCACCTACTTTCTGGTCCTGTAGTGTTTAAAACTAATAATTATGATGCATTGGTCCATATGGCGTTGTTTTTTAATGCATATATATATATATGATGTAGTTGATAGGCCTTGATCTCAACCTCTCAAGTTTATGTTCCCTGGTGTGTAGGTAACTTGTCATTTTTATTGGCAAGCCTGTGATGAATTTATTAGAATTTTGCTCCCATTGTCGTGTACAGTATGTAGCAAAAAGGTCTATATTAGTGAGGATGTATAATGTAGAAGTATAGAAACCATAAATTCAAGCTTCTGTTGTAGCATGCTCAATATATATTGTTATAGAATAGTGTTCCACAAAAGGTTGAAACACCATGGTCTCAGTCATTTGTAGGAAGTAGAAACACTGAGGCTGACATCTTTTACACTTCACTGTTTCATTCATTTTTTCTAATTTAATTTTGTGGATAGTAAATTTGCAATTGTACGCCCTTTGTAAAAAAATGCATTTTATGTTTCCATGCCTTGTAATGCTGAAGCACGGTTCTCTTATATTCTATACCACTGAAAGGCTGATATCTTGTATAAATTTGGCTTTTGGCAGGTAATCCTTTTCCCTGCCACGTTCAGTTGCATCACTCTGATGCCCATGAAGGGTGAGATCTTGGTCGGCACTATGGAGAAGACCCTGAAGCCTGGTGTGTTCCTCAAATCGGGACTGATAGAAACCGAAGGGCCATTCGAAGCTGTCAAAGTGCACTTGTAGAGCTTGTGGCTGTGATTACACTTATAGAGACTTGTAGAGCTTGTGGCTGTGATTACCATTGTATCCAAGTTATATGATGTAACAGACTTATTTTGGCTGTTATTTGAAGTATTATGTGTGCTTTCTATCTGTTCTGATTTGAATATTGGTTATTTATTTACTGGTGAATTGAAAACATGGACCCACATACTAGAACCTGACAATCGGGACCCATTTGAGTACTCGACCCATCTTCTGGAAAAAAAACCTATACCGTTAAGCCAGAAAGACCTCAGCCCAAAAACAAAAAGGCTGAAATATTGGGCCAGGCCCATGTAGCCGACCAGGATGACAACAAAAATGATAATTAAAAAGGCTGAATTAATGGGCTCGGCCCATATAGACACCGAATTGGACCGAGCTGATTCTTATCAACGACCAATCCAACTGGTCGCAATTTTGCCACGTCAGCTTGCCACGTCGGATCTGACGTGGCCTGGGCAGACAACCAGCGACCAAAACAAAAGGTCGTTGAACCAACGACCTTTTGTTTTGGTCGTTGCCTTCTACGACCATATCACAGAGAAGGTCGTTAAGATTCATTAAAGACAGTCAGCTTTTGACCAATTGTTTTTGGTCATAAAAAGGTCACAAATGAAAAACAACGACCATTCAGCGACCGATAATGATGGTCGCAAGTTGACATATTTCTTGTAGTGCGTTGAGATGACACCGTATGAACTGTGGTTTGGCAAGAAACCTAAGCTGCCGTTTCTTAAAAGTTTGGGGATGCGACGCTTATGTCAAAAGGCTTCAACCACAAGCTCGAACCCAAAGCGGAGAAGTGCGTCTTCATAGGATACCCGAAAGAAACTATTGGGTATACCTTCTACCACATATCCGAAGGCAAAATCTTTGTTGCTAAGAATGGGTCCTTTCTAGAGAAGGAGTTTCTCTCGAAAGAAGTGAGTGGGAGGAAAGTAGAACTTGATGAGGTAGTTGTACCTTCTCTCTAATTGGAAAGTAGTACATCAGAGAAAGCCGTTCCCGTGATGCCTACACCAACCAGAGAGGGAGCAAATGATGATCATGAAACTTCAGATCAAGTTACTACTGAACCTCGTAGGTCGACCAAAACACATTCCGCACCAGAGTGGTACGGCAATCCTGTCCTGGAAGTCATGTTGTTGGACAACAACGAACCTACGAACTATGAAGAAACTATGATGAGCCCATATTCCAAAAAATAGCTTGAGGCCATGAAATCTCAGATAGGATCCATGTATGAGAACAAAGTGTGGACTTTGGTGGATTTGCCCGATGATCGGCAAGCACAAAAGAATAAATGGATCTTTAAGAGGAGGACGGACGCTGACGGTAATATCACTGTCTACAAAGCTCGACTTGTTGCAAAAGGTTTTCGACAAGTTCAAGGGGTTGACTATGATGAGACTTTCTCACCCGTAGCGATGCTTAAGTCTGTCTGAATCATGTTAGCAATTGCCACATTTTATGATTATGAAATCTGGCAAATGGATGTCAAAAACTTGCATTCCTTAACGAGTTTCTTGAGGAAGAGTTGTATATGATGCAACCGGAAGTTTTTGTCGATCCTAAAGGTGCTAATAAAGTGTGCAAGCTCCAGCGATCCATCTATGGACTGGTGCAGGCATCTCGGAGTTGGAATATACGCTTTGATGAGGTGATCAAAGCATATTATTTTATACAGACTTATGGTGAAACCTGTATTTACAAGAAAGTGAGTGGGAGCTCTGTAGCATTTATGATATTATATGTGGATGACATATTGCTGATTGGAAATGATATAGAATTTCTGGATAGCACAAAAGGATACTTGAATAAGAATTTTTCAATGAAAGACCTCGGTGAAGCTACTTACATATTGGGCATCAAAATCTATAGAGACAGATCAAGACGCTTAATAGGACTTTCACAAAGCACATACCTATTGGGGAACGTTGCATGGGAAACAAAAATATCCTACGCTCAGCAAGATCCAATCTAGGAGATGACCATCTACGAGAGGAGAGATTGCATCTACATACCCTTGTAGATCGCTAAGTGGAAGCGTTAAAAAACACGGTTGATGTAGTCGAACGTCTTCGCGATCCAATCACGATCCGTCCCGCGAACTCCGATCTATTGCCGAACGGACGGCACCTCCACGTTCAACCCATGTACGACTTGATGACGCCTTCACCTCCTTGATCTAGCGAGCGATGGTGAAGTAGTAGCTTGAGTCCTCCGGCAGCACGACGGCGTGGTGGCGGTGGTGGTGGAGAAATCTCAGCAGGGCTTCGCCAAGCCTCACGGAGAAGAAGAAGGACTACGAGGGAGAGGGAGGGCAGCGCCGTGGCATAGATGGGTGCGGCTGCCCTCCCTCTACCCCTCTATATATAGGGGGAAGGGAGGAGGAGGGGTGCCCTAGGGTTCCCAAAGGGGGGGCGGCCACCAGGGGGAAACCCTAGATGGGTTTTGGTGCGCCTCCCCCTTGGGAGCCTTGGCCCCCAAGGCAAAGGGGGTGGCTGCCCTAGGGGAGCGCCCCCACCCCTTCTGGTTACATAGGAAAGGGTGAGGGGGGTGCATAGCCCCTTAGTGGGCTGGTTTGCCCCCTCCCCTTGGCCCTTGGGCCCCCCAACACTTGTCGGGGCCCCCCGAAACCACTTTCGGTGATGCTGGTCATCACCCGGTACCCCCGGAACAATTCTGGACTCCAATACCCTTCGTCCAATATATCAATCTTCACCTCCGGACCATTCCGAAGTTCCTCGTCATGTTCGGGATCTCATCCGGGACTCCAAACAACCTTCGGTAACCACCATAATGGCTCAACTATACTTATATCATCACCAAACGTTAAGTGTGTAGACCCTGCGGGTTCGAGAACTATGCAGACATGACCGAGACACCTCTATGGTCAATAAACAATAGCGGGACCTGGATGCCCATATTGGTTCCTACATATTCTACGAAGATCTTATCGGTCGAACCTCGATGCCAAGGATTCAGCTAATCCCGTATGTAGTTCCCTTTGTCCATCGGTATGTTACTTGCCCGAGATTCGATCGTCGGTATCTCCATACCTAGTTCAATCTCATTACTGGCAAGTCTCTTTACTCGTTCCGTAATAGAAGATCCCATGGCTAACCCATTAGTCACATTGCTTGCAAGCTCATTGTGATGCTGCATTACCGAGTGGGCCCTGAGATACCTCTCCGTCATACGGAGTGACAAATCCCAGTCTTGATCCATGCCAACTCAACTGACACCCTCGGAGATACCTGTAGAGCACCTTTATAGTCACCCATTTACGTTACGACGTTTGGTACACACAAGGCACTCCTCCGATGTCAGTGAGTTGCATGATCTCATGGTCATAGGAACATATACTTGACATGCAGAAAACGATAGCAATAAACTTGACACGATCATATGCTACGTTTATAATTTGGGTCTTGTCCATCACATCATTCTCCTAATGATGTGATCCCATTATCAAATGACAACTCATGTCCATGGCTAGGAAACCAAAGCCATCTTTGATCAACGAGCTAGTCCGGTAGAGGCTTACTAGGGACACGTTGTTGTCTATGTATCCACACATGTATTTGAGTTTCCGGTCAATACAATTCTAGCATGGATAATAAATGATTATCATGAACAGGGAAATATGATAATTACTAATTTATTATTGCCTCTAGGGCATATTTCCAACAGTCTCCCACTTGCACTAGAGTCAATAATCTAGTTCACATCACCATGTGATTAACACCCAATTAGTTCTGGGGTTTGATCATGTTTTGCTTGTGAGAGAGGTTTTAGTCAACGGGTCTGCAACATTCAGATCCACATGTACTTCGCAATTTTTTATGTCATACTGTAGATGCTGCTACCATGCTCCACTTGGAGCTATTCCAAACGGCTGCTCCACTATACGTATCCGGTTTGCTACTCAGAGTCATCTGGATTGGTATTAAAGCTTGCATCGACATAACCCTTTACGCCGAACTCTTTATCACCTCCATAACCGAGAAACTCTACTCAGAGTCATCCAGATTAGTGTTAAAGCTTGCATCGACGTAACCCTTTACGCTGAACTCTTTATCACCTCCATAACCGAGAAACATTTCCTTATTCTTCTAAGGATAATTTTGACCTCTGTCCAGTGATCCACTCCTGGATCACTCTTGTACCCCCTTGACAGACACGTGGCAAGGCACACATCAGGTGTGGTACACAGCATGACATATCGTATAGAGCCTAGGGCTAAGGCATAGGGGACGACCTTTGTCCTTTCTCTTTCTTCTGTCGTGGTCGAGCTTTGAGTCTCACTCAACTTCACACCTTACAACTCAGGCAAGAACCCCTTCTTGGACTGATTCATTTTGAACTTCTTCAAAATCATGTCAAGGTATGTGCTCTGTGAAAATCTTATCAGGCGTCTTGATCTATCTCTATAGATCTTTATGCCCAACATGTAAGCAGCTTTACCCAGGTCTTCCTTTGAAAAACTCCTTTCAAACAACCCTTTATGCTTTCCAGAAATTCTACATCATTGCCGATCAACAATATGTCAACCACATATACTTATCAGAAATGTTATAGTGCTCCCACTCACTTTCTTGCAAATACAAGCTTCTCCGTAAATTTGTATAAACCCAAACGATTTGATCACCTCATCAAAGCAAAAGTTCCAACTCCGAGATGCTTGCACCAGTCCATAAATGGATCGCTGGAGCTTGCACACCTTGTCAGCATTCTCTGGATCGACAAAACCTTCTGGTTGCATCATATACAACTCTTCCTTAAGGAAACCGTTAAGGAACGCTGTTTTGACATCCATCTACCAGATTACATAATCAAAAAATGCAGCTATTGCCAACATGATTCCGATGGACTTAAGCATCGCTACGGGTGAGAAAGTCTCATCGTAGTCATCTCCTTGAACTTGTGCAAACCCCTTTGCCACAAGTCGAGCTTTATAGACGGTGATATTACCGTCCGCGTCCGTCTTCTTCTTGAAAATCCATTTATTCTGAATGGCCTTTCGCCTTTCAGGTAATACTTCCAAAGTCCATACTTTGTTTTCATACATGGATCCCATCTTGGATTTCATGGCCTCTAACCATTTGTCGGAATCCGGGCCCACCATTGCTTCTCCATAGCTCGTAGGTTCATCGTTGTCCAACAACATGACCTCTAAGACAGGGTTACCGTACCACCCAGGAGCAGTACGTATCCTTGTCGACCTGTGAGGTTCGATAGTAACTTGATCTGAAGCTTCATGATCACTATCATTAGCTTCCTCTTCAATTGACGTAGGTGTCACAGAAACATCTTTCTGCACTGCACTACTCACTGGTTGAAGTAAAGGTTCAACAACCTCATCAAGTTCTATCTTCCTCCCACTCAATTCTTTCGAGAGAAACTCTTTCTCGAGAAAGGACCCGTTCTTAGCGACAAACACTTTGCCCTCGGATCTGAGATAGAAGGTATACCCAATCGTCTCCTTTGGGTATCCTATGAAGACACATTTGTCTGCTTTGGGTTCGAGCTTTTTCGGCTGAAGCCTTTTGACATAAGCATCGCAACCCCAAGCCTTAAGGAACGACAACTTAGGTTTCTTGCCAAACCACAGTTCATACGGTGTCGTCTCTACGGACTTAGATGGTGCCCTATTTAAAGTGAATGTAGTTGTTTCTAATGCATAACCCCAAAACGATAGTGGTAGATCGGCAAGAGACATCATAGAACGCACCATATCCAATAAGGTACGATTACGATGTTCGGACACACCATTACGCTATGGTGTTCCAGGTGGCGTCAATTGTGAAACAATTCCACATTGTCTTAAGTGATTGCCAAACTCATAACTAAGATATTCTCCCCTTCGATCGGATCGTAGGAATTTAATCTTCTTGTTATGATGATTCTCAACTTCACTCTGAAATTGCTTGAACTTTTCAGATGTTTCAGACTTATGCTTCATCAAGTAAATATAACCATATCTACTCAAATCATCGGTGAAGGTGAGAAAGTAATGATATCCACCGCGCGCATCAACACTCATCGGGCCGCACACATCAATATGTATGATCTCCAACAAGTCAATTGCCCGTTCCATTGTTCCGGAAAATGGGGTTTTAGTTATCTTGCCTATGAGGCATGGTTCAATTGTGTCAAGTGATTCAAAATCAAGTGACTCCAAAATTCCATCAGCATGGAGTTTCTTCATGTGCTTTACACCAATATGACCTAAGCGGCAGCACCACAAGAAAGTGGTATTATCATTATCAACTCTACATCTTTTGGCCTCAATGTTATGAACATGTGTATCACTACGATCGGGATTCAATAAACCGTTCACATTGGGTGCATGACCATAGAAGGTATTATTCATGTAAACAGAATAACCATTATCCTCTGATTTAAATGAACAACCGTATTGCAATAAACATGATCTAATCATGTTCATGCTCAACGCAGACACCAAATAACATTTATCTAGGTTCAACACTACTCCCGAAGGTAGAGGGAGCGTGCGATGGTGATCACATCAACCTTGGAAACACTTCCAACACACATCGTCACCTCGCCCTTAGCTAGTCTCCGTTTATTCTGTAGCTTTTGTTACGAGTTACCAATATTAGCAACTGAACCGGTATCTAATACCCAGGTGCTACTAGTAGTACCAGTAAGGTACACATCAATAACACGTATATCAAATATACTATTGTTGAAGTTGCCAGCCTTCTTATCTATTGGGGTAGTTCCGCTACCAGTGATCGTTCCCCTTACAATAGAAGCACTTAGTCTCGGGTTTGGATTCAACCTTGGGTTTCTTCACTGGAGCGGCAACTGGTTGCCATTCATGAAGTTTCCCTTCTTACCCTTGCCCTTCTTGAAACCAGTGGTCTTGTTAACCATCAACACTTGATGCTCCTTCTTGATTTCTACCTTCACGGCCTTAAGCACCGCGAACAGCTTCGGGATCATCTCCATCCCTTGCATGTTATAGTTCATCATGAAGCTCCAATAGCTTGGTGATAGTGACTGGAGAACTCTGTCAATCACTATCTTATCTGGAAGATTAACTCCCACTTGATTCAAGCGATTATAGCACCCAGACATTCTGAGCACATGCTAACTGGCTGAGCTATTCTCCTCCATCTTGTAGGCAAAGATCTTGTCAGAGGTGTCATACCTCTCAACGCGGGCATGAGCCTGAAATACCAATTTCAACTCTTGGAACTTCTCATATGTTCCATGGCATTCAAAACGCCTTTGGAGCCCCGATTCTAAGCCGTAAAGCATGGCGCACTAAACTATCAAGTAGTCATCAGAACGTGTCTGCCAGATGTTCACAACATCCATAGACGACGCTAGAGGGGTTGGCACACCGAGCGGTGCATCAAGGACATAAGCCTTCTTTGCAGTAGTGAGGACAATCCTCAAACTACGGCCCTAGTCCGCATAATTGCTTACAATATCTTTCAACTTAGTCTTTCTCTAGGAACGTATTAAAACAGAGAGCTACAACGCGAGCTATTGATCTACAACATAATTTGCAAAGACAACTTAGACTATTGTTCATGGTAATGAGTTCAATTAATCATATTACTTAAGAACTCCCACTCAAATCAACATCCCTCCGGTTGTCCGAGTGTAACACGATCCAAATTCACCAACCCAAGTCCGATCATCATGTGAGATGAGGTGGTTTCAATGGTGAACATCTCCATGTTGATCATATCTACTATATGAATCATGTTCGACCTTTTGGTCTCTTGTGTTCCGAGGCCATGTCTGTACATGCTAGGCTCGTCAAGTTTAACCCAAGTGTTCCGCATGTGCAAAACTGGCTTGCACCCATTGTATGTGAATGTAGAGTCTATCACACCCAATCATCATGTGGTGCTTCAAAACGACGAACTTTCGCAACGGTGCACACTTGGGGAGAACACAATTTTATCTTGAAATTTTAGTGAGGGATCACCTTATAATGCTACCATCGTCCTAAGCAAAATAAGATGCATAAAAGGATTAACATCACATGCAAATCATAAGTGACATGATATGGCCATCAACTTGTGCTTTTGATCTCCATCTCTAAAGCACCGGCATGATCTCCATCGTCACCGGCATGACACCATGATCTCCATCATCGTGCCGCCATCGGGTTGTCACGCCAACCATGCTTCTACTACTATTGCTACCGCTTAGCGATAAAGTAAAGCATTACATAGCACTTAATGATTGACACGCAGGTCATACAATAATTAAAGACAATCATATGGCTCCTGCCGGTTGCCGTATGCATCGACATGCAAGTTGATATAAACTATTACAAACATGATCAACATCAAATATATTTCATCATGTCCTTGGCCATATCATATCACAACATACCCTGCAAAAACAAGTTAGACGTCCTCTAATTGTTGTTGCATGTTTTACGTGGCTGCTATGGGTATCTAGCAAGAACGA
Source organism: Thinopyrum elongatum (assembly GCA_011799875.1). Taxonomy (NCBI): domain Eukaryota; kingdom Viridiplantae; phylum Streptophyta; class Magnoliopsida; order Poales; family Poaceae; genus Thinopyrum; species Thinopyrum elongatum. Next base: position 485,554,503 of record CM022301.1, on the reverse strand, counting down.
TTCTTACCTACGCAAAGCCACAACGGTGATATGCAAGTTGCTATTTAACCTTCTACAAGGACCGCCTTTGTCGAATCCGATTCAACTAAGGTGAGAGAGACACACACCCGCCAACCATCTTTATGCAACAAAGTCACATGTCTGTCGATGGAACCGGTCTCATGTACGTGGACATGTAAAGTTGGTCCGGGCCGCTTCATCCCACAATACCACCGAATCAAGAAAAGACCAAGGAAGGAAGCAATCTGAATATCAACGCCCACAAACTCCTTTGTGTTCTACTCGTGATGTCATCTACGCATATACCTAGCTCATGATGCCACTGTTGGGGAACGTTGCATGGGAAACAAAAAATTTCCTACGCTCACCAAGATCCAATCTAGGAGATGACCATCTATGAGAGGAGAGATTGCATCTACATACCCTTGTAGATCGCTAAGCGGAAGCGTTAAGAAACGCGGTTGATGTAGTCGAACGTATTCGCGATCCAATCACGATCCGTCCCGCGAACTCTGATCTAGTGCTGAACGGACGGCACCTCCGCGTTCAACACATGTACGGCTTGATGATGCCTTCACCTCCTCGATCCAGTGAGCGATGGTGAAGTCGTAGCTCGAGTCCTTCGGTAGCACGACGGCGTGGTGGCGGTGGTGGTGGAGAAATCTCAGCAGGGCTTCGCCAAGCCTCACGGAGAAGAAGAAGGACTACGAGGGAGAGGGAGAGTAGCGCCATGGCATAGATGGGTGCGGCTACCCTCCCTCTACCCCTCTATATATAGGGGGAAGGGAGGAGGAGGGGCGCCCTAGGGTTCCCTAGGGGGGCCGGCGGCCACCAGGGGGAAACCCTAGATGGTTTTTGGTGCGCCTCCCCCCCCCCCCGGAGCCTTGGCCCCCAAGGCAAAGGGGCTGGCTGCCCTAGGGGAGCGCCCCCACCCCTTCTAGTTATGTGGGAAAGGGTGAGAGGGGCGCACAGCCCCTTAGTGGGCTGGTTTGCCCCCTCCCCTTGGCCCATGGGGCCCCCCAACACTTGCCGAGGCCCCCCGAAACCCCTTTCAGTGATGCTGGTCATCACCTGGTACCCCCGGAACAATTCCGGACTCCAATACCCTTCGTCCAATATATCAATATTCACCTTCGGACCATTCCGGAGTTCCTCATCACATCCGAGATCTCATCCGGGACTCCGAACAACCTTCGGTAACCACCATAATGACTAAACTATACTTATATCGTCACCAAACGTTAAGTGTGTAGACCCTGCGGGTTCGAGAACTATGTAGACATGTCCGAGACACCTCTACGGTCAATAACCAATAGCGGGACCTGGATGCCCATATTGGTTCCTACATATTCTACAAAGATCTTATCGGTCAAACCTCGATGCCAAGGATTCAGCTAATCCCGTATGTAGTTCCCTTTGTCCATCGATATGTTACTTGCCCGAGATTCGATTGTCGGTATCTCCATACCTAGTTCAATCTTGTTACTGGCAAGTCTCTTTACTCATTCCATAATACAAGATCCCGTTGCTAACCCATTAGTCACATTGCTTGCAAGCTCATTGTGATGCTGCATTACCGAGTGGGCCCTGAGATACCTCTTCGTCATACGGAGTGACAAATCCCAGTCTTGATCCATTCCAACTCACCCTCGGAGATACCTGTAGAGCACCTTTATAGTCACCCAGTTACGTTGCAATGTTTGGTACACACAAGGCACTCCTCCGGTGTCAGTGAGTTGCATGATCTCATGGTCATAGGAACTTATACTTGACATGCAGAAAACGATAGCAATAAATTTGACACGATCATATGCTACGTTTACAGTTTGGGTCTTGTCCATCACATCATTCTCCTAATGATGTGATCCCATTATCAAATGACAAAGCATGTCCATGGCTAGGAAACCATAGCCATCTTTGATCAACGAGCTAGTCCGGTAGAGGCTTACTAGGGACACGTTGTTGTCTTTGTATCCACACATGTATTTGAGTTTCCGGTCAATACAATTCTAGCACGGATAATAAATGATTATCATGAACAGGGAAATATGATAATAACTAATTTATTATTGCCTCTAGGGCATATTTCCAACAATACCTTGACAAAGTTTTGAAGGAGTTCAAAATGAATCAATCAAAGAAAGGGTTCTTGCCTGTATTCAAGGTGTGAAGTTGAGTAAGACGCAAAGCCCGACCACGGCAGAAGATAGAGAGAGAATGAAAGTCATTCCCTATGCCTCAACCATAGGTTCTATAAATTATGCCATGCTAGCTATGTACCAGACCTGTTGTGTGCCTTGCCATGAGTTTGGCAAGGGGGTACAATAGTGATCCAGGAGTGGATCACTGGATAGCAGTCAAAATTATCCTTAGGTACCTAAAGAGGACTAAGGAAATGTTTCTCGGTTATGGAGGAGATAAAGAGTTCGTCGTAAAGGGTTACATCGATGCAAGCTTTGACACTGATCCAGATGACTCTGAGTCTCAATATGGATACATATTGAACGTGGGAGCAATTAGCTAGAGTAGCTCCATGCAGAGCATTGTAGACATAGAATTTTGCATATGGATCTGAATGTGGCAGACCCGCTGACTAAACCTCTCTCACAAGCAAAACCTGATCACACCTTAGCACTCTTTGATTGTTAATCACATGGCGATGTGAACTAGATTATTGACTCTAGTAAACTCTTTGAGTTTTAGTCACATGGCGATGTGAACTATGGGTGTTAATCACATGGCGATGTGAACTAGATTATTGACTCTAGTGCAAGTGAGAGACTGATGGAAATATGCCCTAGAGGCAATAATAAAGTTGTTATTATTATATTTCCTTATTCATGATAAAGGTTTATTATTCATGCTAGAATTATATTGATCGGAAACTTAAATACATGTGTGGATACATAAACAAATACCGTGTCCCTAGTGAGCCTCTACTAGACTAGCTCGTTGATCAAAGATGGTCACTACTAGGAAAAGGCTAATTAGTGGCGCACCTATTTTGGCCATTAATGGCGCACTACAGGTGCACCACTATCATCACGCCACTAGTAACTAATACTAATGGCGCACCCCTGGTGCGCCATTAGTATACCAGACAATAGTGGCGCACCAAGGAGTGCGCCATTAGTATGTCAAACGGTGCGCCATTACTATGCCTCCCCTGGGGCCATATTTACCTTGTGCTCTGGGTTACTAATGGCGCACTTCTAGATAATGCACCACTAGTGTGTTTATTGCAGTGCGCCACTAAAGTGCAGTATGGTGCGCCACTAGTATGAATATTAGGAATTTTTTTTCTTTTCTGATATTTGCACAGGTTACAAAATATATTACTACACAGAATATAGACAACACAACATATAAACAGCAGATTTATCGAATACAATAGAAGATTAGTCTCCGAATACAATTCATCATATTAGTCTCCGAATTCAAAATACCGAACAAAGTTAGAACATTACAAGTCTCGAGACCGCGAGTAGCGAGTTTGTCTTCACATTACAAGTCGATATCGATCATCTAAACTACCATCACATAGAAGAGAGCTGCGGTCACGATGAGCATCATCGCGATGAAACTGGTCTTCATCCGGTTCCTCCTCCGCTCCCTCCTCTCTCCCGCTAGATAGCGCGCGTATCTAGCTTCCGCCTCCGCCCTAGTGGTGTACCCTTTGTAACTGTTACCGCTGAAATGGTGAACCTGTCTCTGACACTCCTCCCAGTCGTCGTAGACTCCGGGAACCTTACCCTTGTACACGACATACGACGGCATCTCTATGCACTAGACAAACAAAATGTTAGTAGCAATTCACAGACAATACATAAGCAATATATAAGTATGCAACAAAAGGATCGGAAGAGAAAAGCAACACATTAATAGCACGATTCATGGTCCTACTAATAAATAGCATTGATTACATATAAGTTGAACGACTGTCCAAACTAAAGAGACATACGAGTTCATTAAAGTTTAATTACAACATGAGCTAATCGATATTTCAGAACTACATAGCATCACTACTTTCGACTCAACTCAGGGACCGGAGCGTGGATGAAGCCGCCGTCTTTCGTGATGGTCATGAAATCGCGGGCGTTGTCAGCCTGCATTTGTAGCGTTGTTTCTATCTCACTGTTGGACGGTTGATATCTGAGGTAGAACTGCCCCGAGGTACGAAGGACATCTTGATGGATGATTTCTGCAAACTTCGACTGGATGCGAAAGAATTCTTGTCTGATGTCCGCGTCCTGGATTGCCGACAAGCGTGCGGCCCAATCTTTGAGATTATTTGGTAGCAGAAGGTGATTATGGTCCCGTACGATCGCCCGCATGTGATGGAGGGCGTAGTAGGCATCCTTCTGACCGCCAGGCGGCTGCTTGACGCAGGGGAACGTCGTATTGTGGGTGAACACGTGCTTGCCGTACCTACGAATTGGCCTGCTGAAGGTGCCTCCAGATCTGGCGTAGCCGGGAAGAGCTTCATCAAGAACTTTCTTGATATTTGTGTAGTCTTTCTTCAACTGACGGTCCGAGTCGAAATACGTGGCCGTGGAATATTTCGGGCTTAAGAGGATGAGTGTGCAATGTGTGTCACTGCACAAAACACGGAATGTTAGAAAAAAAAAAAGAACGATCGAAATCTAAGAAATCATATGTTACGAGGCGGTGAGGGGATGACTTACTCGGGAAAGTAAGGCACGAGGAAGTTATCCTTATCTGGGTTTGCCAGAATGACGCCTTCGAGGTATGAACTCGCGACTTGCCGGTCCCCAGCGCTGCCCAAGATCTTGGCACGCATGTAGAAGGGGTCGACTATCACGATGTCCGGGGTCTTGTCTCTAATGATCCGCATCTCCATACTCAGCGAAAATAGCCGAATGAAGGTGTAGTGCAGCGGATGAAGGTTAAACATAGCGAAGATGTCATCAAACCGCAGGACGATCATACCCCCGATGGTGCTATCGACAAAGCCCTTGCCCTCTGGCACCTTGGCCACGAAAACCGGGTATGCCACATCATTCTCGGAGAGACGCCGCTTCTCCAAAGAAAGAACACTGTCATGCAGACTCCGCATAGCACCAGTTGCAGCATTGAGCAGATTAGTCGGTAGCATCGGCCTACCCACCACATGCACCCTTCTCGAGATAACCTTAGGTGAAGGTGGCCCGTCCTGAGCACGGATCATACTCGGTGCCGGCTGGCTTGCACCCTTGTTATTCTTTCTTTTCCGTCCCTTCTGCTTCTTCTGCTGTAATGGGATCGAGTTCTGCTCAGAGACCACCTTCTTGAGTGTGTTGGGGCTGATAATATTTCGCACCTTGGCTATCTGAGGCTCGGTGAAGGCGGCAGCTGGAGGCGTCTCCTGAGAACTGAACGCCAGACGACGCCTGTTGCAATTGGGTTTCTCCGCGGTACCAGCTAGATCGCGACCGTCTTTTGCAGGGTTGGGTTCTTGAGAAGGAGGCCCCAAGAATTCGTCATCGTACCCATGTTCGTTGAAGTACTTATCGACGTTGGTAAATGTACCGTCGTCGTCGTCGTCCGGATCCTGTACCATATGCATGTCCGGATCAGCTGACGGCGGTCTTGCCATGGCTTGGCGCCGGCAAGACTGGCGGTGTTGTCTGTGGAGTGGTGTCCCCCGCCCCCAAACGAATCAGGCTCTTCGGCCAAAGCAGGGGCCAGCTTAAGCAGGCGCTGAGGGTCATCACATCATCTTCGTCAGCCCCAGGGGGTCGAAACGGAGGTAACAAGTCGTCGCAGCCCCGCAGCACCCGAACCAGTTGAACCCTATACACGTTGGGTGGCATCGGATTACCGTGGAACAGGCGGTTGCCCGGTTGAATGATTCTGGCCTTGGCGACATCGATCAACTCGCCGTCCACGAAGTGCAGGAGAGTGCATGGAACATCGGCGGCGCCCTGCGAAAACATGTAGGGCGTCAGGGATGCCCAGTCAAAGGCAAGGAGATGAAATCATCGGCCGAGAGGCTTAATTAGTTACCGTGATGGCGTCGAGCTCGGCTAATGTCGAGGCACCGCCAACGGCGGGCGTGCAATTGACGGAGGGGCCGCTTGCTGCCGAGGTGCCAGCCGGCGTATTCTTCCCACACCCGGGTGCATTAAGTTGCAATGCCGGCGCCGCCGCGGGAGACACCAATGCCGCCTCCGCCGGAGACACCAATGGCGCCGACGGCGTGTTGCGCGAGTTGCTGCCCATGAAGCTGGGAATCGGGGGCGGCCCCTGTTGGCCGCCCGCAATCCACGCCTGCAGCCCAGAAACCAAGGTAGGTATAATGGCGGTGATCGTCGCTCCCAGTTGGTCTCACACTTGCTCTTCGACCATCTCCGGAATCCGCGCCACTTGTGCCTTGAGTTGTTGAACCTCGCGCTCCTGGCTTTCCGAGCTGGCCGTCTTTCTCTCCTTTCGCCCAGCGGTATAGTATTCCGACCATTTCGTGGACAAGCCTTTGCCGGCCACACGACCAGCTGACGACGGCTTACTGAGCTTATCCTTGTTTTTTATTATGTTCAACGCCCTATTTAAAGGGGTGTCGAAAGGGGAGCTCTGAGACGACCCCGCGCTACTGCTTTCAGTTTCCTGCGGAAGGAACGTGAACCATTTAGAAATTTGGCTTCATTAATTAGAATGCAACCATATGAAGCTAATTACGCGGGGGTGTATTCCTTACCAGAACACGCTCAAGCGCCTTGGTCTTCGGATCCATGGTAAGCTCCTTCGTTACCGGGTCAATCTTGTACCGGGCCCTGACATAGTTCCTGGTCTACTTGTCACGGTATTTATCGAAGCGGGGCGGTAGGCCTTGCTCGGCACGCTCCGCGTCCTCCTTGTCCCATATAGGTTCCGCCACTCTGTAACTGCCGGGACCGAGTGTGTGTTGTCCTAGGTTCAAGTCCCGCATATCTTTCCCCCACCGACTTGATTCCTCGGATGCGGTGCTCTCGCACTTGATCTTGAACTCCAGGTAGTCAGCTTCGCTGATCGAAGGATTTTTCTCCTTGATCTTCTCATAACTATCACCTTTGTCAATCATTCTCTTCACCGCGCCTCTCCAAGTAGCCAGGGCCGTGCTCATCTTCGTGAGGGCGGCACTGTTCACTTTATTCCCTGAGAGGCGTGTGTTTGCGAAGTCACCGGGGAACTTGTATCGTTCGTGCAACTTTGTGAAGAGGAGGTTGCGCAAATTCCCTCGGTCACGATGCCTTAGGTTCTCGGTGTTGATCGAGACGGTGCTCCGGAGAATGCACCCGAGCTGTCCCGCGTACCCCTTGACTAATTCTTTGGGCGCCGTTGGATGCCCCTCGGAGGACACTTCAGTAAATTCCTCCTTGACGGTGCCGACCATGTTCGGGCGCCGGTCCTTCCGTTGCCTCTTCGGTTGGCTGCCATCTGTGCGTGCGCTGCCATCATCAGTGGTGGCATCCTCGGCGGCACCATCAGTGGTGTCATCCCCGACGCCACTAGGGGTTGTGTAGTCAGGATCGGTGTCTTCCGCGGCGTCCTCATAGCGGTGAGGTTCTTCCTCCATCTCCTGGGACAGTTCCCAGAATGCCTTGCCCGAACCGCCAGCCTCATCGTTGTGGGCCATGTTTCGCTCTAAATAGGAAAAAAGTTTGGTCAAAAAGTTGGTTATTGTCATCACCGAGGCATCCTAAAAGCTAAGCTTTTATCATTTAGGGTTTGTTGACACTGAGGCATCCTAAAAGCTAAGCTTTTATCATTTAGGGTTTGTCGACGCCGAGGCACCCTAAAAGCCTAAGCTTTCATCATTTAGGTTTTTATCGACACCGAGGCACCCTAAAAGCCAAGGTTTTATCATTTAGGGTTTGTCGACGCTGAGGCACCCTAAATGCTAGGTTAAGTTTTCATCATTTAGGGTTTATCGATGCCGAGGCACCCTAGGTTGACTGATATATATGGGTATCTTCTAATAATATACCCTATCAAGAAAAGGGAAGGAGAATTCTAAGTTGGGCCTAATCACTTGGCTCTATTGCCACCTATGGCAGTTGCATATTAGTTGTGCAAAAAAAATTAAGAGCGGGCAGTAATGAATAATATTTAATGGGATACCTCAAAAAGCTAATCTAGTATCTCCATTTAACAGTTTTCAACTAGAAAGTGCACAAAGTGCAACAAACAGACTATTTCAACCCCCCAAACAATAATGATAACATTCTTTTCCTGAACTATAAATGACTAATGGTTTCATCTGTCCACACATGAATTCAGCATATGTGTTTAATGCATCAAGAATAAAGGGGCAGTTGATCCTACTTAATTAAGTACTAAGATACCCCGGCCCATGCATTAGTCGCAAGTACCCCATATGTCCTATTTTTAGCAAAGTCATGCTAAAATTCACGGAAAATTTCAGCATGACCTTTGCTGAAAATAGGACATATGGAGTACCCGAATTTGCCGGAACGGAAGTTAATCGACATTCCGGCAAACTCAAGGGCCTCTCGGGGTACCTGCAAAATCATCACGACACGATGGTCGGAGACAAAACCCAACAAACTAGCAAAGTTACTGACGTGTTTACAGAAATTGTTTTCTGTAAAAGATGATCATCATCTTTACAAGTCTTTCTCAATGTCTACAACTATCAGACCATCACAAGTATCAACAAAACATGTCTACAACTATCAGACCATCACAAGTACCATCATTCAGGCCATCACAAGCATAACAGAGCAATGGTGTTTTCTTCAGTTACCTTTGATCTGGCTGCTCGGAATCCACTGACCTTCAGATCCACTGACCAATCCACTAACCTGCTGTAAACTGTACATCATTGTAAAAACACAGTTCATTTCATTTTATTTGTAAATAAATGCAATTTGTAACAAATTGTTGTACAGCAATATATCTTCTAGCCATGAAACCCTACCCTGATTCTCCTTTCTTCCTCTTGTCGAAGAGAAGTTGGCTGCAGAGGATGGTCCAACTCAGATCAGCCTGCAGAAGTTCATTGTATAATTCTGTTTAGTTCCAAGCATATACGAATACTCTTCATATAAGGCCAGCACCAACTGGTATATTGGTCTGTTTTAAAATAATAAAACAGCAGTAGTTCAAGAAGTGCAAATTGCAGAAGTTTGAGAAAGCACTAACTGGAAAGTCTGGTGTTTCCTTGTCCTCTCCTCTTATCCTCTACTGCAAGAAGAGAGAAAACAGATGCAGGAAGAGTATACTGTAACTGAAAAAGTTTCAGTTAATTAACTGAAACTTAACAGTAGCAGCAAGTGCTACACTATTGTTGTCCTACACTAAACTAATACAACCAAACAAATTAATTGAAGAAAAACTACTGAAACTATACAAGCACTACAGTCAGATTACACAAAAGTACTGATGCAAGCAGTACAGTACACAAAACTTGCAAACTTACAAGCACTACTGCAACTTAATTAAGCTACTGGAGTAAGTGAATCAACTGCACTTAATTAAGCTACTGGAGTAAGTAACTCCATGGAGTACTCACTGGAGTACAGCTAAATGTTCAGGAGTACTTCTCTAGCATAAGCAACTGCTGACAACTTTCATACTCCAATGAGAAGAGTACTTGTACTCATAGCAGTTCAGAAGTGCAACTACTCTTCTGTGAAATTCAGTGCATCTACTGCAAATAAAATTCAGTAAATTTCCACCCAGCAACTAGATAGGATGGCCATGAAATTCAGTGCATCTACTTCAACTACTCTTCAAGTATATGAATACTGTGAACCTAACAAGTTTTCCACCCAGCAACTAGATAGGATGGCCATGAATCCTCTCTCCCCGGAGCACCCCAATGCACACACTCCAGAAAATTCAAAAAATTCAGTAATCTGGAGAGCAGGGTAGGTAACTAGATCGATTTCATGGTGATAACTATACACTTAGCATCTGGGTAACTGAATCAGTACTACCTAGGGAGTAAGGTAACTAGTGGAGGAGAGGACAGTTGATAATCCATGCGAATCAATCAGAAATTCAAAATACAGTCTTTTTAGGCAGCAGTAACATTCGAAATAGAGGAGAGGAGTAGAGGAGGGAGGGAGGGAGGGAGCATTTACATTCGTTGACGAGGCGGTGGTTGGCGTCGCGTCGGAGATGCAGACCGTAGAAGGAGGAGGATGCCGGTCGTGGTCGTGGTCGTGGGTCGGCCTCGTGGCGTCGCGTTGGCCGTCGAGGGAGATGAGAGACAGAGCGGGTGTTCGTTGTCAGCCGTCGATGGACTGCGAGTAGCCCCGCCGAAGTCTCCACCTCCGGGCTCCGGCTTCCTCGTCACGGCGGCGGAACGAGGTGCAGCTGCCGGTGGGGTGGGGTGGGGCGGCTGCGGCGAATGGGGTTGGGGCGCGATGCGACCTAGCCTAACCTAGGTTGGAGCGGGGGAGGGTGCTGGGGGGGTCGTCGGCGGCGGTGGAGCGGGGAGGGTGTGGGGGGTGTCGGCGCGAGGGGATCTGGCGAGGGGGATCGAGATGGAGGGGGATCTCTAGCGCGGGGGGCGAGGGGGAAAGGGATAGAGGGGGGAAGGATAGCAATGGCGCACCGCCCAGGGGTGCGCCATAAGTACATCCATAGCAATGGCGCACCACCGAGGGGTGCGCCATAAGTAACTTATTATTATTATTTTTAGTTGCGTCTAATTTTTTTATAGAAAATAACGATCAAATTTGAAAACATTTATGAATGTGAAAAAATATCATCAAATTTGTTATTTGAAAATATTTATGAATATGAAAAAATATCATCAAATTTGTTATTTGAAAATATCATCAAATTTGTTATTTGAAAATATTTGAAAAAATATCATAAAAATTGGTATACCAATGGCGCACCTCCTACGGTTGCGCCATAAGTACATTGATAGCAATGGCGCACCTTCTCCTGGTGCGCCATTAGTAACTTTTTTTTTATTTTTAGTTGCATCTAATAATTTTTTAGAAAATGACGATCAAATTTGAAAACATTTATGAATGTGAAAAAATATCATCAAATTTGTTATTTCAAAATATTTATGAATATGAAAAAATATCATCAAATTTGTTATTTAAAAATATCATCAATATTTTTTTTTGATTTTTAGTTGCATTCATTTGGGAATTGGTAAAACATTTATGAATATGAAAAAATATTCATGAATTCAAAAAGTGCCCATGAAATTTAAAAATATTCATGAGTTCAAAAAATATTAACAAATTCAATACTTTTTGTGAGTTAGAAATTCAATACCATAATAAATATAAATAAATATTCATGAGGACTAGAACAGAAGAAATATCATTTCAAAATGTCGAAATACAATCGAGAAATGAAGACTACGATTTAAATACAATCGATCTTAGCTAGCTATCTTTTCACAACCTTCTTGCCCTTCTTTTTCGCAAATGGAGTTCTTCTGTTGAACGGACGTCCTTTAGGTAGGGTGGTCCTGCTTCTTCTTGTGGTGTATGGCACTTCATCGTCGTCGTCATGTTCCATCTTCGGGTCGCCGTACTTGTCGAAGTCTTGCTCATTGGCGACTCCATCCATTCCGATGATCTTCCTTTTGCCTCTCCTCACGACAACACGACTGGGCTTTGACGGGTCGGTAATGAAGAAGCATTGGTCCACTTGGGAAGCCAGTACCCATGGCTCATTTTTCGCGGTGACGTTTGCGCCCGCGGTCTTGGATTTGGCTTCGGGTATAACCATGGTGGTGAAATACCGGTCTTCTTTTAGGACGCTCTTGGCCCATCTGACACGGAACATCGGGACCTTCTCTCCAGCGTAGCTCAGCTCCCAGATCTCCTCGATCCTTCCGTAGTCTGTCCTTGTCGTTACCGGTGTAGGATTCCATCGTTACCCCGGAGTTCTGATAACCATCGCTCTTCATGTCCTTGTCCTCGGTGTAGAATGTGTAGCCGTTGATATCGTACGCCTCATAGGTCATCAGGTTGTGCTCGGCGCCCTGTGACAAGGCGAATATGAGTTTTTCTTCCGCGGAAGAATCCTCATGTAAAGGGTATGACAGAAGCTTCTCCTTGAACCAACGCATGAAACATGAGTTGTGCTCTTTGATTATATCTCCGTCCGTCCTCTGTTGGCCTCGGTCATTGTACGTCTTCTCAATAAAGGTTTTGTGCTCTACCACCCAAGGATCGACCACGTCTATGTGTTGTAGCGCGACTAGGTTTGCTCTTTCAAAGTCGGCGAGTCGACCCTCGAAGTCGACATGCATTTCGCGGCGACCATCGCGGTGACCCCATCCAGCGAGCCTGCCGAGGTGCCTGTTGACGGGCAGACCAACGGGGTTCTCGATGCCTAGATAATTCGTGCAGTAGGAGATGCACTCTTCGGTCAGAAAGCCCCTGGCTATGCTTCCCTCTGGACGTGACATGTTGCGAACGTATCCTTTGATGACACCATTCATCCTTTCGAACGGCATCATGCTGTGCAGGAACGTCGGCCCGAGTTGGATGATATCCTCCACGATATGGACCAGCAGATGCACCATAACATCGAAGAATGCGGGCGGGAAGTACATCTCAAGCTCGCATAGTATCACCACGATTTCTTCCTGTAGCCTTCTGAGTTGCCTCACGCCAACCGACTTCTGAGAGATGACGTCGAAAAAGTTGCATAGGCCAAATAGCGTTTCACGGACGTGCGCGTCCATGATCCCACGGATTGCAACTGGAAGTATCTGCATCATCAGCACGTGACAGTCGTGAGACTTCATCCCGCTGAACTTCTGCTTCGCTGAGTCTAGGTATCTGCTTATCTTCCCCGCGTAACCGTAAGGAAGTTTTACTCCTACTAGGCAGGTGAAAAACTGCTCGATCTCCTCCTGACTTAGAGTGAAGCACGCGGGAGGGCAGTCATTTCCGATCTTCTTGGCCTTTTTGCCTTTGCGACGACTTTCCGTGTCCTTCGCCTCATCATCATCATCATCATCATCATTAGCGTGAAGCTCCTCCCTGATGCCCATTGATTTCAAGTCCGCCCTTGCTTTCGGCCCATCTTTGGTCCTCTCTGGCATGTTGAGCAAGGTACCAAGCAGACTCTCGCACACGTTCTTCGTGATATGCATGACATCAAGGCTGTGAGGCACACGGAGGATCTTCCAGTACGGCAAGTCCCAGAAAACCGACCTCGTTTTCCATACCTTCAGCAGCGGCTCTGGCGCCTTTCTCTTCTTTCCCGGCAGTGGGCACTCTTTCCAATTTTTCAATAGCTCATCTATTTCCTCGCCGCTCCTCGTACGCGGGCGTCTTCGGGGTTCGGTTTCACCATCGAACAGATCCTTGCGTTTTCTCCATGAGTCATCGTCGCGAAGCCACCTTCAATGTCCCATGAACACGGTTTTCGAAGACCCGGGATCTCTATCTAGCTGGCGATACATTGTGTCATCCATGCACCTGATGCATGCACAAAATCTGTGGACCACCTGCCCCTCGACATATCCGTAACCGAGATAGTCTTGCACCGTCGTGAGCAGTGCGGCTCTCATAGGGAAATATTCTTTCTCTGCGGCGTCCCATGTATTGGCTGGCGTTTTCCACAGCGTGTCTAGCTCCTCTTTCAGCAGCCCCAGATACAGATTGATGTCGTTCCCTGGTTGTTTCGGCCCTTCAATTAGCATACTCATGTGAATGTACTTCCTCTTCATGCACTTCCAGGGGGGAAGGTTGTACATCCACACAAACACAGGCCAGGTGCTATGTGTGCTTCTCTGGCTGCCAAACGGATTGACTCCATCGGTGCTCGCACCCAGCACGATGTTCCTTGGATCGTTCCCAAATTCTGGGTGTTCGAAGTTCAACGCTTGCCACTGGCTCGCATCCTTAGGGTGACTCAGCATCTTGTCTTTTTTATTTATCTCCGGATCATTTCTGTCATCTTCTCACTTCTTCTCCTCCCTATCCGCGTGCCAACGCAGGAGCTTTGCTGCCTTAGGGTCCGCGAAATACCGCTGCAGATGAGGAGTGATCGGAAAGTACCACACCACTTTTCGAGGAGCTTTCTTCCTCTTCTTGTATCGAGTGACGCCGCACACCGGACATATGGTAGACTCCGTGTGCTCGTCCCGATAAATGATGCAATCGTTCATGCACACATGGTATTTCACGTGCGGTAAATCCAGAGGACACACGATTTTCTTCGCCTCCTCGAAACTGGTCGGGCACTTGTTCCCCTTGGGAAGACGTTCGTGCCAGAATGACATGTTCTCGTCGAAGCATGCGTCGGTCATTTTGTGTTTTACCTTCATCTCCAGAGCCATGAGCGTTACTTTCAGGCGGGTATCCTCGGGCCTGCATCCTTCATACAATGGAGTAACCGCGTCTATCTCTAGTTGATCCAGCTTGGCTTTCTCTCGGGCGGCAGCTCTTGCGTTATCCGTCTGCTTGAGAAGCAGCTCTTGAATATGAGGGTCCTGCACCCAGCCCATCGATGGTCCATCGTCGTCTGCTCCGGCATCTTCATCTTCATGATCAAGCCCTTCGTCTTGATCTTCCTCATCATCATGTCCGGCATCTTCTACATGATGACTTTGTACTGCATTACCGTCGTGATCATGTCCTGGAGATTCTTCGTCTTCTCGCCCGCCCTCGCCGCCGCGGTTGTCTTGCTGCCCTTCCTCATTTCTTGCCCGGCCCCCATGGACGACTTCATAGTCATCTTCATCACCTTGCCACCGATAGCCATCCATGAAACCACGCAAGAGCAGGTGGTCCCGCACCTGTCCGGAATCCGGGTCCGTAATAAGGCTCTTCAGCTTGCATCTTCGACACGGACATCTTATCTCCGTCTCGTTCTTTTGAAGCATCTCGGCCTTCGCGGAGCTCAAAAACCTATTCACGATGCCTTCGGTCATCGTGCGGACCATGGTCGCCTGCGGGGTAGAGCAAAACGATATTTTAGAACCAAGAAAAAATTTGGCATGACTTTGCCTAAAAATAGGACCAAAAAGAATGCATAGTGCCAAATTCTCGCCGAAACGGAAATGAATCAACATTCCGGCAAAATATTGGCAACTATCACATTTCAAATACCGGTACCTGCAAACACAAACATATGCAACACCACAAACATACGTAGATCTAGGCCATAAAAAGTGCATGTGCACGTTGTTGGAGGGAGAAAAAAGTAGATCTACAACATAAAGAAATCTTTCCCCTTACTTACCTATCAAAAAAAGGTAATTTAACCACTTAATTTGGGTGAATCTATGGTACAAATGAGGTGAGGGGGAGGAGGCAGCCGAGACAAGCTTGGAGGAGGAGGTGAAGAGAATGAAGTGGGAAAAGTGAGTGTGGTAGGTGGCTGTCCAAAATATCTAGCTGCTCTCAGGTTACCAATGGCGCACCACCTAATAATGCGCCATTAGTAACCCTGGTTACTAATGGCGCACCTGTTACGTGGTGCGTCATTACTAGTTTTGCAAAAAAAAATTATAATTGTTAGTAGTGGCGCACCGTGGTTGTGGTGCGCCATTACTAGTTTGAACTAGTAATGGCGCACTTTACCCTGGTGCGCCATTACTAGTTTTGAAAAAAAAAAGAAAAAAAAATTGTTAGTACTGGCGCACATAGTGTGTGGTGCGCCATTACTAGTTAAAACTAGTAATGGCGCACTGTGCCTTGGTGTGCCATTAATAGTTTCGGAGAAAAAAAAATTGGTAGTAATGGCGCACCGTGTGTGTGGTGCGCCATTAGTAATGAGGACACTAATGGCGCACCTGTATCTGGTGCGCCACTGCTATATAGCAGTGGCGCACCACATACATGGTGCGCCATTAATGTCCATATTAGCTATAGCCCTTTTCCTAGTAGTGGGTTAATGTTTCCTAACCATGGACATGTGTCGTCACTTGATAACGGGATCACATCATTAGGAGAATGATGTGATGGACAAGACCCATCCGTTAGCTTAGCATATGATCGTTCAGTTTATTGCTACTGCTTTCTTAATGTCAAATACATATTCCTTCGACCATGAGATCATGCAACTCCCGGATACCGGAGGAATACTGTGACGACCCCGGCTTAATCGTGCACTAATCATACACGCAAATGCGCACGATCAAGTCTAAGGACTCACTTGAAGATATCACAACACAACTCTAAAACATAAATAAAGTCATACAAGCTTAATATTACAAGCCAGGGCCTCGAGGGCTCGAATACATAGCTCGATGGCATACAAGCGTCAGCGGAAGCATCAGATATCTGACTACAGATATTTTACAGAGAGAGAGATAAGCCTTCACAGAGGCGGGGTAAAATAAAATACTACGATCGAAAGGCGTAGGCCTCCTACCCTGGACCCTCCGATCCTACTCCTGGTCGTCGAACGGCTCCTCGTAGTAGTAATACTCGCCAGGCGGGTAGTAGTACTGGTCGTCGGCTGGGGCGTCTGGCTCAGGGGCTCCGTCGTCTGGTGGCATCAAAAGGAATATGGGGGAAAAAGAAAATAAAGCAAACATGAGTACTCATCCGAAGTACTCAGCAAGCAAGGATCTACACTACATATGCATCATTTTCAAAGGGGGTTGTATGTGTGGAATGGGCTGCAGAAATGCCAGATTAGAGGGGGAAAGCCTAGTCCTATCGAAGACTAGCATCTTCAGCATCTTCAACAGTCTTACAGCAAAAGACGAGATCAGATGAACATAATGTAAAGCAGCAGTAGTAGTATCATCAACCTCGACTTGAGATCCTTTCTCGACTCCCTGCGAGAAAGCAATCCCAGAGCCGTACTATCCAGTTCTCATCACATGTTCTAGTTGTACCGATCGGGATACAACTCCGAGTGTCCGTTACCGTAGGACAGGCTATCGATAGAAGTTTCTTCCCTGCAGGGGTGCACCAAGTTACCCACCACGCTCACTTAACTCTGGCCGGACACACTTTTCTGGGTCATGCCCGGCCTCGGCTAAGCAACACGCCGCAACCCGACCAAATACCTAACAGAGAGGTCAGCACGCCGGACTAACCTATGCCCCCAGGGGTCTTGGGCCATCGCCCGGGAACTCCTGCACGTTACGTGCACCGCCGGTGAGCAGACCTAGCAACCCCTTATACAAGCGCGGTTGCGTTCCCAGTCCAACCCAACGTGTGCCGCATCAGTCGCTGACGTCCATTAAGCTCCGGCTGAAGTATACGACGCAGAACGCCCATACTATGCCCACGTGATGGTTAGTGCTATCGGGCCAGAGGCCCCTCGGATCAAATATCCAAATCGTAGTGGATTAGGAGCGCGCGGAAACGAGCAGAGACTCACGATCGATGTGACCCCGTCGCCCCGTCTCGAGGACTTGCGGCAAGGGCTAAGAATGCCCGGCCACGCCTCATAGTTATCTCGCGGGCACCATCCAGGTCAACCCGACTCCACCTCACTTCGCAATAAGCTCGCGCGGGTACCCCTCAGGGCCGACCCGTCTTTAGTATCATGGTTCATAGTCAAGTCATAATATCCAAGGTAACTGTGTGTCTGACACCGAAGGGAACCCTAAGGAATCACCCTCGATGGAGTTCCCGCTCGATGTTATCATCAAGGTGAACGAAGGAGGAATCACCCTCGAGGTCCACACTTGAGAGGTTGCGCGACGATGTCGTTATCGGGGGTGGTGTAGGAGGAATCACCCTCGCTTACCACGACCGAGTAACTAACCTACAAGGTTAACATCAGAAGTGCTAACGAGGTATCACCCTCGGCACTCGACGGTAACCCAGCAGTGTCGGCAACTAAGGGGAAGTGAGGTGCGGTGCCAGGGTCTAGTCTTCAATCCCGATGGTCGGGTCTTCTGATGTCCAGCAGGGCAGTCGGGATCAAGTGGGGGTCTCTGTCGTGTCTCTACCCAGCCTATACTAAGCAGTCTAGGATAACCAGTAAGGTAACAAAGCAGGGTACAATAATCAGGCTATGCAGCAGATATAGGAAAACAGTAGCAGTAGCAGTTCTAATGCAAGCATAAGAGAGAAGGGAATAGGCGATATAGGCATGCTCAAAATGGGGGTGCTTGCCTGTTTGCTCGGGGGCAAGGGCAAGGTCTTCAGTGGTATCGTCGGGGACGTAGTCGTACTCCTGTGCGGCGTCTGCCTCGGAAGCTATGTCAACGTCGGGGTCTACCGAGAGAGAAGAGGGGGAAGAAATAGGTAAACATAATGCAAACAAATGCAATACGGTGCGTGTGATGCTATGATGCAGTGCAGGGTTGCCTAATTATGCATCTAAGTCATTTTAGTTATTTTTAGAATTATTCTGGGATTTAATATCCGACGTGTGTGCACTATTCATCTGCCAGATTCGGGTCCGGAGTTACGAGTTCTTCTACGTAGGAGGTTCCGATGGAGAAACAGACGGCACGATCAAACTTGGCTCGTCGTTCTGAGCAACTTTCATGTTTTAACTTTTTCGATCCGAACTACGGTTTAAAAGTTATTAATTTTTAAAGTTTATTTGAATTTCTGGAATTTATTTATTTATCAGAAAATGAATTATGACATCAGCATTACATCACAGTGACGTCAGCGGTCAACAGCGGTTGACCAGGGTCAAACCTGACATGTGGGTCCAGTGGGACCCACATGTCAGTCTCTATTTAGTCTAACAGTGGATTAACCTAATTAACTGGGTTAATTAGGGGTCGGGCCCCACTTGTCAGTGAGACATTAGACTAATCTAATTAATTTTATTTAATTAACTGTTTAATTAGTCTAATTATCGAATGGGGTCCACATGTCAGCTACAGGGGTGAACAGTGCCCGCATTGACTCTGGTCAACGCGGTCAACGGAGCAGCGGGGCCCACCGGCCAGCGACCCAGACGGGTCTACGTGGCGGCCAGGTCAGCGGACGGCCGGCGGCAGGTCGCCGGTGACCAAAACAGCGGCGGCGCGGCCCGGGGCTCGCCGGAATTCGCCTATAGGCCACCAAATGGGACGGGGCCGGGTGCGTTCGAACGGCCGTTCGACGGCGCCTCTAACGGTGGCGGTGAGGTGGCCGGAAACGACGTGTGTCGCCAACGGCGAGCTTTGCGGCGGGCGCCGGAGTTCGGTCATCGATGGGATCGAGGCAGCAGCGCGCAAGTGACCAAATGGCGAGGCTGTTGGGAACCTACTCGATGCGCTGAGCGCAAAGGGCTCGGCCCGGTGACCATTTGGTCACCGGAAGGGCGCCGACGGCGAGCTCATGCGGAGGCGCATTCGGGCGCCGGTGAGACTAGGGATAGGGAGCGTGCGAGGCCAAACAGAGAGACGGAGTAGGTAGAGTGGCTCACCGCGCGGCTAAGAAAAGCCCTCGTTAGGCTTAGTAGCTGCAGACGGTGCCGGAGACGACGAAGCTCGCCGGAGGCAGAGAGGTGCGGGGATGGCTCGATTGGCTTGCTGCAGGGCTCCCCGGCTCCTTCTAACTGCGCTGTTAGACGTGGTCGACGACGGCGCTTCTCCCTGGCACCTCCAGGCGTTGCGGGGAGGCCGCTGACCACGGCGGTGGCGATGCATGGCGACGGCGGCGCTCGGGCGTCTCGGATCTGGGGAAGCAGAGGGAGAGGCGAGCGAGGGAGGAGAGGGGAGAGTGAACGAGGGACCAGGGGAGCTGGACGGGGCTCCTCCTTATCCTCCCCCCGTTCATGTTTCGTCGGTGGCTGCCCCGGTGTCGCGCGCTCGCCGGCGCGCGCGCGCTCGGCCAGGGGCGCGCCGACACGCACGAGGAGGGAGAAGGGGTGGGCTGCTGTTGGACTGGGCCGCACACTGTGCACTTAGGCCCAGCCAGCAGTAGCGTTGCCCTTTTTCTTATTTCTCTTCTCCCTTTTTTTTATTCCTTTTTCTGTTGCAAAATGATTAGGCCACTTGTGCTCTTTTGAAAAATGTGAATGTTGGCCCAAATATTGCAATGCAATATTATCTCTCACCAAAAAGTGGTTTGGGCAGATTTGGAGTTCATTTGAATCTGTAATGATTTTAAATGGATTTTAATATTCTGTTTAGGTGCTGTTTCACCTTGTTTGAGTCACTTGTCCAACTCCAATTATTTTGATATTGGTTTTAGAAATGTTCCTGGATTATTGGCCATTTAATGAACATTTTCCCAACAGAGTTTGAACAACTTTATATTTCACTTTTGAATTTGAGTTGATTTTCAAATGTGGATTTGAATTGGATCATTAACCCATGTGACTTGGCACTGCAAATGATCATGACTTGGTAGTTTTAACAGAGTGTCACAGAGCTTATTACAAGGGGGTGTTACAAGTTCTCCTCCTCTAAAAGAAATTCTCGTCCCGAGAATTCAGGAGGTAGAAGGAAAGAGTCCGGGATATTCTTCCCGAAGATGATCCTCGCGTTCCCAAGTGGTTTCATCTTTAGTGTGATTCGACCATTGCACTTTTAGGAACTTGGTCGTCTTCTGACGAGTACGACGCTCAGCTTCGTCGAGGATGCAGATCGGATGCTCCTTATAGGAAAGATCATCTTGTAGCTCGAGCATCTCATGATCCACTGCACGGTGCGGGGATTCCTTGAAGCACTTACGGAGTTGCAACACATGGAAGACATCATGAATATGGGAGAATTGCGGTGGCAACTCCAATTTATATGCCACCTGTCCCCGTCTAGCCACGATGCGGAAAGGACCAATATAGCGAGGAGCTAGCTTGCCCTTGATTCCGAAACGACGGGTGCCCTTCATTGGAGTGACACGAAGATAGGCTTGATCACCAGGTTGATAGATCACACCCCATCGCTTGCGATCATAATTACTCTTCTGACGGTCTTGAGCTGCTTTGAGATTCTCCCGGACAATTCGGACTTGTTCTTCGGCATGCTGAATAATGTCCGGTCCAACAAGAGGTCGTTCCCCAGTTTCTGACCAATTCAGAGGGGTTCGACATTTACGTCCATAAAGAACCTCAAATGGGGCCATTTTTAAGCTGGCTTGATAGCTGTTGTTATAGGAGAACTCGGCATACGGAAGAGATTCCTCCCATTTCTTACCGAAGGATATAACACAGGCTCGAAGCATGTCTTCAAGCACTTGAATAACGCGCTCAACTTGGCCTTGGGATTGGGGATGATAAGCTGAACTCCAGGTAATATGAGTTCCCATTGCTTTCTGGAAACATTCCCAGAAATGGCCAGTGAAAATGGTGCCACGGTCTGAACTAATTTCCTTGGGAATACCATGGAGTGAAACAATTCTGGAGATATATAGCTCTGCTAACTGACTAGCAGTAATAGTCTCCTTAACTGGCAGAAAGTGTGCAACCTTGGAGAGTTGGTCGACGATGACAAGAATGGCATCGTGACCCTTCTGAGACTTGGGAAGACCAGTAATGAAGTCCATTTGCACTTTATCCCACTTCCATAGAGGAATAGGGAGCGGTTGCAGAATTCCAGCAGGTTTCTGATGTTCTGCCTTCACGCGACGACAAACGTCACACTCGGCAACATAACGAGCAATATCCTGCTTCATCCTAGACCACCAGTACCTTTGACAAAGATCTCGATACATCTTGGTACTACCCGGATGGATAGATAACGGTGTATCATGGGCCTCCTTCATGACTTTGTCAGTCATCAGCTCAAAGCGAGGTACTACAATGCGATCTCGGAAGTACAAGGTTCCATCGTCAGCAATCGAGAAATCCCTGTACTTTTGAAGGTGAAGCTCTTTCTTCATTAGATCAATTTCAGCATCCTTAGATTGCGCAATCTTGACAGCTTTCTCAAGATCTGACTGTATCACAAGGTTATTAAGAGAACCTTGCGGAATAATGCAGAGATTCAGCTTGCGCAATTCTTCATATAGCTGGGGTTGAGCTTGCTTTACCATGAGGTTACTACAGTATGACTTGCGGCTCAAGGCATCAGCCATCACATTAGCTTTGCCGGGAGTGTATGAAATTCCACAGTCATAATCGGTGATTGTTTCCAACCAACGCTGCTGACGAAGATTAAGTTCCGGTTGAGTGTATAGGTACTTCAAGCTCTGATGATCGGTGTAAATCTCACACCGATTACCAAGGAGGTAATGACGCCACTGCTTCAAAGCATAAATGACAGCAGCAAGTTCGAGGTCATGCACTGGGTAATTCTCTTCATGTGGACGCAGTTGTCGCGAAGCATAAGCAATAACTCTTCGCTCTTGCATTAGGACACAACCTAGTCCTTGGCGAGAGGCGTCGCAGAAGATCACAAAATCTTTGCGGGAGTCTGGAGGAGCAAGGACTGGAGCAGAAGTCAGCTTGTCCTTGAGGGTCTGGAAGCTTTCCTGACATTTGTCTGTCCACTCAAACTTAACGTCTTTGTGAAGCAGATTAGTCAGGGGCTTGGCAATCTTAGAGAAATTTTCGATGAATCGGCGACAATAACTTGCAAGCCCGAGGAAACTTCTGACTTGCTTGACATTCTTCGGAGGGGTCCAGTCAAGAATAGCCTGAACTCGTTCCGGGTTAACTGCGGTACCATCCTTGGAAATGACATGTCCAAGGTAGGTTACTTCAGAAAGCCAGAATTCGCACTTAGAGTACTTGGCATATAATTGGTGCTCTCGAAGTCTCTCCAGAACAAGGCGAAGATGCTCAGCATGTTCTTCTTTGTTCTTCGAATAAACCAGAATTTCATCCAGATATACCACGACGAATTTGTAGAGGTAATCCATGAATATGTAATTCATTAGGCGGGAGAATGTAGCTGGAGCGTTTGTTAAGCCAAACGACATGACTGTGTACTCGTAAGAGCCATAACGAGTAACGAATGCAGTCTTTGGAATATCCTCTTCACGGACACGGATCTGGTAATAACCCAACCTCAAGTCGAGTTTAGAAAACACCGAAGATCGATCAACTTGCAGGATCCTACTCTCCGTGTGCACTCTGATGCAGAATACGGTCTTATCGAATGACAACTCGGAGTATAATACAACTCGGAGAGAAAGGTTAAACAAAACAATGGAAAGAAAAATGATTATCAGACTAATCAGATCAACGTTAGGGAAATCGCACTGAATCCAGCTCTCCGGGTGGATAGAATTAACGAGAACCTAAATGTCGGTGTTAGTAAATTTTATTAAACCCGAATAGATGAGAGATTAGAATCCCAGAGTAAAGACGAGGAATAAAAGATCCTAATTCCACCCAGTTGGCGACGTGGGCCCGTAAGCCACACAGCCAAGTTAGTAAAATCAGTTTTTGACTTCTAGACTCAACTTCGGCCAAGGAATTGGGAAGGGGGGCTCCTAGAGGCAGTCGGCTCTGATACCAACCTGTGACGACCCCGGCTTAATCGTGCACTAATCATACACGCAAATGCGCACGATCAAGTCTAAGAACTCACTTGAAGATATCACAACACAACTCTAAAACATAAATAAAGTCATACAAGCTTAATATTACAAGCCAGGGCCTCGAGGGCCCGAATACATAGCTCGATGGCATACAAGCGTCAGCGGAAGCATCAGATATCTGAGTACAGATATTTTACAGAGAGAGAGAGATAAGCCTTCACAGAGGCGGGGTAAAATAAAATACTACGATCGAAAGGCGTAGGCCTCCTGCCCTGGACCCTCCGATCCTACTCCTGGTCATCGAACGGCTCCTCGTAGTAGTAGTACTCACCAGGCGGGTAGTAGTACTGGTCGTCGGCTGGGGCGTCTGGCTCAGGGGCTCCGTCGTCTGGTGGCATCAAAAGAAATATGGGGGGAAAAGAAAATAAAGCAAACGTGAGTACTCATCCGAAGTACTCAGCAAGCAAGGATCTACACTACATATGCATCATTTTCAAAGGGGGCTGTATGTGTGGACTGGGCTGCAGAAATGCCAGATTAGAGGGGGAAAGCCTAGTCCTATCGAAGACTAGCATCTTCAACAGTCTTGCAGCAAAAGACGAGATCAGATGAACATAATGTAAAGCAGTAGTAGTAGTATCATCAACCTCGACCTGAGATCCTTTCTCGACTCCCTGCGAGAAAGCAATCCCAGAGCCGTACTATCCAGTTCTCATCAAATGTTCTAGTTGTACCGATCGGGATACAACTCCGAGTGTTCGTTACCGTAGGACAGGCTATCGATAGAAGTTTCTTCCCTGCAGGGGTGCACCAAGTTACCCACCACGCTCACTTAACTCTGGCCGGACACACTTTTCTGGGTCATGCCCGGCCTCGGCTAAGCAACACGCCGCAACCCGACCAAATACCTAACAGAGAGGTCAGCACGCCGGACTAACCTATGCCCCCAGGGGTCTTGGGCCATCGCCCGGGAACTCCTGCACGTTACGTGCACCGCCGGTGAGCAGACCTAGCAACCCCTTATACAAGCGCGGTTGCGTTCCCAATCCAACCCAGCGTGTGCCGCATCAGTCGCTGACGTCCATTAAGCTCCGGCTGAAGTATACGACACAGAACGCCCATACTATGCCCACGTGATGGTTAGTGCTATCGGGCCAGAGGCCCCTCGGATCAAATATCCAAATCGTAGTGGATTAGGAGCGCGCGGAAACGAGCAGAGACTCACGATCGATGTGACCCCGTCACCCCATCTCGAGGACTTGCGGCAAGGGCTAAGAATGCCCGGCCACGCCTCGTAGTTATCTCGCGGGCACCATCCAGGTCAACCCGACTCCACCTCACTTCGCAATAAGCTCGCGCGGGTACCCCTCAGGGCCGACCCGTCTTTAGTATCATGGTTCATAGTCAAGTCATAATATCCAAGGTAACTGTGTGTCTGACACCGAAGGGAACCCTGAGGAATCACCCTCGATGGAGTTCCCGCTCGATGTTATCATCAAGGTGAACGAAGGAGGAATCACCCTCGAGGTCCACACTTGAGAGGTTGCGCGACGATGTCGTTATCGGGGGTGGTGTAGGATGAATCACCCTCGCTTACCACGACCGAGTAACTAACCTACAAGGTTAACATCAGAAGTGCTAACGAGGTATCACCCTCGGCACTCAATGGTAACCCAGCAGTGTCGGCAACTAAGGGGAAGTGAGGTGCGGTGCCAGGGTCTAGTCTTCAATCCCGATGGTCGGGTCTTCTGATGTCCAGCAGGGCAGTCGGGATCAAGTGGGGGTCTCTGTCGTGTCTCTACCCAGCCTATACTAAGCAGTCTAGGATAACCAGTAAGGTAACAAAGCAGGGTACAATAATCAGGCTATGCAGCAGATATAGGAAAACAGTGGCAGTAGCAGTTCTAATGCAAGCATAAGAGAGAAGGGAATAGGCAATATAGGCATGCTCAAAATGGGGGTGCTTGCCTGTTTGCTCGGGGGCAAGGGCAAGGTCTTCAGTGGTATCGTCGGGGACGTAGTCGTACTCCTGTGCGGCGTCTGCCTCGGAAGCTACGTCAACGTCGGGGTCTATCGAGAGAGAAGAGGGGGAAGAAATAGGTAAACATAATGCAAACAAATGCAATACGGTGCGTGTGATGCTATGATGCAGTGCAGGGTTGCCTAATTATGCATCTAAGTCATTTTAGTTATTTTTAGAATTATTCTGGGATTTAATATCTGGCGTGTGTGCACTATTCATCTGCCGGATTCGGGTCCGGAGTTACGAGTTCTTCTACATAGGAGGTTCCGATGGAGAAACAGACGGCACGATCAGACTCGGCTCGTCGTTCTGAGCAACTTTCATGTTTTAACTTTTTCGATCCGAGCTACGGTTTAAAAGTTATTAATTTTTAAAGTTTATTTGAATTTCTGGAATTTATTTATTTATCAAAAAATGAATTATGACATCAGCATTACGTCACAGTGACGTCAGCGGTCAACAGCGGTTGACCAGGGTCAAACCTGACATGTGGGTCCAGTGGGACCCACATGTCAGTCTCTATTTAGTCTAACAGTGGATTAACCTAATTAACTGGGTTAATTAGGGGTCGGGCCCCACTTGTCAGTGAGACATTAGACTAATCTAATTAATTTTATTTAATTAACTGTTTAATTAGTCTAATTATCGAATGGGGCCCACATGTCAGCTACAGGGGTGAACAGTGCCCGCGTTGACTCGGGTCAACGCGGTCAACGGAGCAGCGGGGCCCACCGGCCAGCGACCCAGACGGGTCTACGTGGCGGCCAGGTCAGCGGACGGCCGGTGGCAGGTCGCCGGTGACCAAAACAGCGGCGGCGCGGCCCGGGGCTCGCCGGAATTCGCCTATAGGCCACCAAATGGGACGGGGCCGGGTGCGTTCGAACGGCCGTTCGACGGCGCCTCTAACGGTGGCGGTGAGGTGGCCGGAAACGACGTGTGTCGCCGACGGCGAGCTTTGTGGCGGGCGCCGGAGTTCGGTCATCGACGGGATCAAGGCAGCAGCGCGCAAGTGACCAAATGGCGAGGCTGTTGGTAACCTACTCGATGCGCTGAGCGCAAAGGGCTCGGCCCGGTGACCATTTGGTCACCGGAAGGGCGCCGGCGGCGAGCTCATGCGGAGGCGCGTTCGGGCGCCGGTGAGACTAGGGATAGGGAGCGTGCGAGGCCAAACAGAGAGACGGAGAAGGTAGAGTGGCTCACCGCGCGGCTGAGAAAAGCCCTCGTTAGGCTTAGTAGCTGCAGACGGCGCCGGAGACGACGAAGCTCGCCGGAGGCAGAGAGGTGCGGGGATGGCTCGATTGGCTTGCTGCAGGGCTCCCCGGCTCCTTCTAACTGCGATGTTAGATGTGGTCGACGACGGCGCTTCTCCCTGGCACCTCCAGGCGTTGCGGGGAGGCCGCTGACCACGGCGGTGGCGATGCGTGGCGACGGCGGCGCTCGGGCGTCTCGGATCTGGGGAAGCAGAGGGAGAGGCGAGCGAGGAAGGAGAGGGGAGAGTGAACGAGGGACCAGGGGAGCTGGACGGGGCTCCTCCTTATCCTCCCCCCGTTCATGTTTCATCGGTGGCTGCCCCGGTGTCGCGCGCTCGCCGGCGCGCGCGCGCTCGGCCAGGGGCGCGCCGACACGCACGAGGAGGGAGAAGGGGTGGGCTGCTGTTGGACTGGGCCGCACACTGTGCACTTAGGCCCAGCCAGCAGTAGCGTTGCCCTTTTTCTTATTTCTCTTCTCCCTTTTTTTTATTCCGTTTTCTGTTTCAAAATGATTAGGCCACTTGTGCTCTTTTGAAAAATGTGAATGTTGGCCCAAATATTGCAATGCAATATTATCTCTCACCAAAAAGTGGTTTGGGCAGATTTGGAGTTCATTTGAATCTGTAATGATTTTAAATGGATTTTAATATTCTGTTTAGGTGCTGTTTCAACTTGTTTGAGTCACTTGTCCAACTCCAATTATTTTGATATTGGTTTTAGAAATGTTCCTGGATTATTGGCCATTTAATGAACATTTTCCCAACAGAGTTTGAACAACTTTATATTTCACTTTTGAATTTGAGTTGATTTTCAGATGTGGATTTGAATTGGATCATTAACCCATGTGACTTGGCACTGCAAATGATCATGACTTGGCAGTTTTAACAGAGTGTCACAGAGCTTATTACAAGGGGGTGTTACAAATACCTTTTGTGCTATCAAACGTCACAACGTAACTGGGTGATCATAAAGATGCTCTACAGGTATCTCCGAAGGTGTCTGTTGAGTTGGCATGAATCAAGATTGGAATTTGTCACTCCGTATGACGGAGAGGTATCTCTGGGCCCTCTCGGTAATACACATCACAAGAAGCTTGCAAGCAAAGTGACTAAGGAGTTAGTTGCAAGATGATGTATTACAGAACGAGTAAAGAGACTTGCCTGTAACGAGATTGAACTAGGTATAGAGATACCGACGATCGAATCTCGGGCAAGTAACATACCGACAGACAAAGGGAATTACGTATGTTGTCATAAAGGTTCAACCGATAAAAGATCTTCATGGAATATGTAGGAATCAATATGGGCATCTAGGTCCCACTATTGGTTATTGACCGGAGAGGTGTCTCGGTCATGACTACATAATTCCCGAACCCGCAGGGTCGCACGCTTAACGTTCGTTGACGTTAGAGTAGTATTGGGATATTTGATGAGTGGTAAACAAATGTTGTTCGGAATCCCGGATGAGATCTCGGACATCATGAGGAGTCTCGGAATGGTCAAGAGGTAAAGATTTATATATGGGAAGTCATATTTTGGGTTCCGGAAAAAGGTGCAGTTTTTTCGGTATTGTACCGGGAAGCTTACAGAAGGTTTCGGACGATTCCGGAGAAGTCGGGAAGTCCAGAAGTGGGTCCACCATGACCCAAGGGCTAGCATGGGCTGCGGGGAGGCACCATGGCCGTATTGGGCTAGGCGCACCAAGTCCTTAAAAGCCCATGTGGCTAGGGAAGGCAAAAAAGGAATGAGTCCTAGTAGGAATAGGATTGGACTTGGAGTCCAAGTCATCTCCCCCTTAGCTGCTCTAGGGCTTGGAGGGGCTGTTTCCCACACCCCTCCACCTATATATAGAGGGGAGGGGGTGCCCCAAGAGGACACACCAAGCCCTTGGCGCCCCTCTCTCTCCCGTTACTCCGTAGTTCCACCGCCTCGTCCTGGCGACGCTTAGCGAAGCGTTGTCGGCGCTCCACCACCACCATCACCACCACGCCGTCGTGTTGGTTGTGATCCCATCTACTTCTCCTCTCCCGCTTGCTGGATCAAGAAGGAGGAGACGTCATCGAGCCGCACGTGTGCTAAACTCGAAGGTGCCGTCCGTTCGTCACTAGATCGATTGGATCGTGATCGGATCGTGAAGAGTACGACTACATCAACCGCGTGATAAACGCTTCCGCTTAGTGATCTACAAGGATATGTAGATGCTCTCCTCCTCTCGTAGCTATGCATCTCCATGGATAGATCTTGTGTGTGCGTAGAAATTTTTTGTTTTCCATGCAACGTTCCCCAACAACGTCGCAGTCTTTGGTCTTCGGTAATTTCCCCGCAAAAAAAGGTATTCGGTAATTGATGGACCAATGGTGTGAGAATAGCTTGTCATCATGGACTGGTGTATTGATGAATTGATCTATGGTGAGACTTAATGCACGCTCAAAGTTATCGACCAATGGGACTGTGGGAGGGGGTTGGGAGGTTTAAACATATTATTCAAAGACATTAAGTTCTTCTAAGAACAGAGGTAAAACAGAACTACTAAACAATAGTAAAGAAGAATGTACTAAAAAGGCAGATGGCTAAACTTAGAGGCATCATTGCAAAATGACTATTTCTAAACAGGAGCAAGCTCGAGAAAATGAAACTAAGCAACATGGTAGGTAAATATAACTAGCAAGTGAGTAGAATTCTTCGACGAGTAATTAATGAAACTAAACAAAAGTAAAGCAGCAGAACAAAAGTAGTTGGAAGTCTTCACACGTTAGATTTTTTCCGTCATATTGCGTTGCATTAACTGATTAGAAAAGGAAAAAAACAACTGCATGTGATAGCCTATTTAAATTTCAATTGCAATAACAAAATGATTTTTTGTACAAAAATGATTTGATAATAATGGTTTGAGACATAAAGTATGACCAAGTTGATTATATAAGAGCAAGTAACAAGAAAAAAGGGAAAACCTCTCAAAAATTAATAAAGCCTTTTGTGAACCAAATCTCAAATAAGAAGTATTTTAGCCTATATCTCACATGAAAAAGAACAAGTGTGAGATGGGCGAATAAACATGCTTAAAAAGAAAAGGTGAAAAATAATATTCAAGTATTTTGATAAAAACTGAGGACCCCTTGCTTTTTCTCGGTTGAAAAATGAATAGCCTATTACATGGAGTTTTGACACGTTTACTAATGAATTAAGTAGCAAGGTGTGGAAGCCTTCATGATCATCCTAACGGTGAAAATGTGCTAATACCGGTTCGATCATTTATCTTATGTGTGTTTTGATTGCTTGTGATGGACTCATGCCTCTATATTTATCCGCACCTCATAAAACTCGATGACCTTGTACTTACAAGTTGCAGTATTTGCTCACGGACGAGCAAGACTTAAGCTTGGGGATGTTGATGAGTCCAAAATTTACGTTATTTCTACCTTTTTATTTTGCACTGTACTAGTAGGGTTTGTCCGATTTTACCGAATTCGTGCACCTCTTTTGCCTATTTTCACATGGATGTCATCTAGAGAAGCATTTTCAGAGTACGAGGAAACAACGCCAAGACGTCAATTGACGTGATATAATATACCATAAAAGAGAGAAGTGAATGGGAGAAGAAAGAAGTTCAACAAAGGAGTCAAAGGTACGAACGTGCATGCTCGTATCGTTTGTCGTACCAGCTGTCGTCGCCACCGCCTGATCCAGTATTTTACCCCGGTGCGGTCGGATCATGAATCAAAGACCCGTAGCCACTAGAAACCATTTCGGAACACAGAGCCCTAGCCTTTGGAGGGCGAATCGACAAGGAGGACTCCGCCATCGTCATCACCTCATGCACGGAGACACCGGCAGTTTCCATCTCCATCATCATCTTCACCACCATCCCCTCTCAGCTCGTTGTAATATCGAACCCCAGTGGATCTGTACGTGTATTACTCTGATTTATCATCCATGCATGTGTATCGCCGCTATTCCTATGATGCTTGCCATCTCCATGTGTAAGTAGTTCCCTTAGTTCTCATGGATATGGATGAACCCTAGTATGTATAGTGTTGAAATCTTATAAGGATACAAGATTCTCTGTTGAATGTTTGACTTAATAGCCTTTGCGAATGTTGCGAAGGGGCCCCACTCAACCCATGGAGCATATTACCATCATGGTAAAGGTTATGATGTAGGGGTAAAGAGGTGACAATACTATGCTCTATTACCGAACTTTGCAACTGATAGAGGAGTAACAGAGCCTTAGTGTGGCCGCGTCCATGGGGGAACCCTAAATTATCGCAATGAGAACCGGAGAGGGGAAACTACGGTAGTGGTGTGTGTTGTATGGAGTCTACTTCGAGTAGAACGTATAGTGTAGCCGATTCCCCCCAGTTACAGATATCAAGAGTGGCTCAAGTATCCAACCTAGGAATATGCTATAGTATATGTTAGACACATACTAGTCGGAATTCCGGACTCCCTGAGAACGATTTAATCTTCTTGTTGGTTTCATCGCTTTATTTACTTCGCATTCTTCTTTTACTTCTTTTGCACAATTTACTTTTGTCCGCACTTCACTCAAAATTATTACAACCTTCCGCCTTCATTTTGCTTTGCATCTACAGCTAACTTGCAGGCATATGTCCATAAGTCTCTAGAAGGGACAAAGTCCAATTCATGTGCCCCATGTGGGATCGATACTCTTATTTTGAAAAGGCTACAACTAAACCATGTGCACTTGCAGGCCATCAGCGCCCGTCGTGATCCCCTTCACGGACGCGAGTGCCGCAAGCACCACGTCCTCCCTCGCGCTCCTGGCCGCCGTGACTATCGTGGTCAACCTCGCGGCGTCCCAATGATGAACCTCGATTAATTTCTAGACTTCCCTGAAGTTCCCGAGGCCATTCCCTTTGGACTGATGGAGAGGGCACCACTTACTTGTGCCCTCTCCGGCAGCCTCAACCTTCTCCTTGTCGGCTTCCAGCTCGCCCCGCTGTGTCTTGCGGCCTTGGGGCTCCACCGCTAGGACAAGCTTGGCCTAGCACGTCTTCATATTTTCGGTGATGTTATTATGGTCGGCGCCCCTGACCTTCGTCTGGTCGGTTCTTGTGTGATGAAAAGCACGTGCCTTGGCGGTCTTGGCGCACTTCTTCGCCATGGAGAACAACTCGGCCACCGACAGGATCTCTCGAGTCTCGAGCTTCTCCAACATCTTCTCGTAGCGGAGGCCAAGGCGGAAAGTAAAGATGACGGCCTGCGGGGAAATCTTGTGATCGTGTTGTGGGTCTGGCAGAAACATTGGAAGCATGTGAGGGCGCACAAAAGTGCCCTGGAAGTTGGCCACGAGCTGGCGGCAGAGGTCGCCGTAGGAGACCACCGAACAATGAGGGAGGTTCATGAGCCATGACGTGGTGGGTCCCTTCAGCCGACGCCGGATCAACGGGTTTTTGTTGGTGGAAACTTGCTCGCTGACAAGCTTCGGCGGGGATCTGCCGCCCCCACACAGAGGGGCCTCTTTGCTGGGATGTGTCGTGCGTACTGGAGGTGGTCACTGCTGCCGTTGCTCGTGATCCGACATGGTTGGAGAGGCTGGCCTAAGAGCGATCTGACGCCTTGACCCCTACCTGACGCACCGTATGTCGGCCGGTGCTCGTCGATATCGGAGATCGTTGGGATCGACCTCCACTGTCAGATATACTCCCTCCGTTCTAAATTACCCCATATTTATCTAGACACGGATGTATCTAGACACTAAACAAGTATAGATACATCCGTATTTAGACAAATTCAAGTCAACTAATTTGGAACGGATGGAGTAGAAAATTGTCGCATCATGCGACTATGTCTCGTCCTTCCCTTCGCGAGGGGTCAGCAGCGAAACATGCCAGCAAATGAAAGTACGGATACGATTGTTATGAGTTTCAGACCAACATTGAAGTACTCAAATATCAAATACTCGGACCAACATTTAAGTACCGAAATATCAAGTATTTCGATTCTTGCGAACCGTGCGTAACTAAAATGGTTAGGTTCCTTGAGGTGGAACCAAACCACCAGGGTTCAAGTCGTAGACTTGGCACTGGTGCTCGCATTTTGCTCTTTTATTTTAGTCTTTTCGGCAATGTTCGTTCAGTGGGAGGAGACGGTCCCATCGACTACAAGGCGCCTGTGGTGACTTTTTGTAAATCTCAAGATGTTGTGCTGGCTTAGTATCTCGAATGTGCTCATAGGGTTAGGGTGTGTGTGCGCGCATTCATAGGAGTGAGTGTATGTGAGCATCTGCGATCGTACTGTATTCAAAAAAATACTTAGATTGTTTGCTGCAACAGAGTAATACTTAGATTCTTTGCTGCAATAGAGTATATCCCTTAGCAGAAGAATTTTTAAGGACGACGATAACTGCCACACGTGTGGCATCTATGGGGTAGGTGCCGCACGTCCCGTGTGGCATCAACACAGGCCCGCCCGCACGAGCACGTATGGGCACACCCCGTCACAGCCCGCACGTCTGGTGTGCTGCCCGATCGCCCACACGTCCAGGCGAGCGACCCCCCGCGGCCCGCACGACCTCTCTCGGCCGTCGCCCCTCCCCGCCTGCGAGCCACACGCCCCGCGTGGCAGTAACCACGCGTCCCCGCAGTTGCCATGGTCCGGACCCTCTTCCATGTTCGTTTAACTGCAGTTGCCATGTTGCTGAACTACAATTGCCATGTCTAACAACTACAGTTGCCATGGTTGCTCAACTGCAGTTGCCATCTCAGGTTAAGTGCCAGATGCCATTTTTGGACAACTGCAGTTGTTGCCATGTATGGTCTGGTCTACTACAATTGCCATGATTTGAAAACTTTAGGAGTTGCCACCTATTAACACTAGGCAGTTGCCACGTAGCACTACAAAAAAGACATGGCAAAAATAACATGTTCGGGTAAAGAGAGAGTTGCCATCTGCTTACAAGCACACTAGGGGCAGTTGCCATGTACCCTGCAAAACACATGGCAACTGACAGCTTTGGGTGTGGGAGAGGAGACGGGCGTGTGGGCAACGGTGGTATCTTTAGGACTTGCCACCTACTAACACTAGGCAGTTGCCATGTAGCACTACAAAAAGACATGGCAAAAAAAACATGTTCGGGTAAAGAGAGAGTTGCCATCTGCTTACAAGCACGCTAGGGGCAGTTGCCATGTACCCTGCAAAACACATGGCAACTGACAGCTTTGGGTGTGGGAGAGTGGGAAAATGGGCAGACGTGGGAGACGGTGAACAGTAGCCGTGTGCGGTGTGCGGGCGCGACGGCAGTTCCACCGCACGTCCGACTCGCAACCGGCCTCGTCCGAGCGAGAAATCAACGTGCGGGCGAACTGCGAAACCTCCACACACCGGCCTTGTCCTACGTGGCACGCGAAAACTGTCTCAGTGTGTCAAGATTCGTGTAAATTTAACTGGGTGGTGATCCACACGTGTGGGCGAGTTACAAAGCTGCCACACGTGTGAGCGTTAGTGTTTCCGATTTTTAAAATTAAAATTCTTCCTTATTCACAGCCGCATCAAAGTAAGCAAAGCCTGTCGGATTTTCTTCAGTATGTCCGTAGTGCGAGCATACAACCGTTGCTGGTATGATCTTGCGACACCATGATGGGACGGTTATTTTTGCTGCCTACAGATATCTGTTCCACCGCAATGACGCCTTGAAAGCAGAGATACATGTGACGATACACCGAGCTTTCGAACATTGCGCAGTGGGATTGTCTATG
Source organism: Thinopyrum elongatum (assembly GCA_011799875.1). Lineage (NCBI taxonomy): Eukaryota > Viridiplantae > Streptophyta > Magnoliopsida > Poales > Poaceae > Thinopyrum > Thinopyrum elongatum. The sequence goes on along the minus strand of CM022301.1, from coordinate 485,520,234 downwards.
GCCCTATCTATGCTAAGAAAGTCACTTGTTCGTTCTCCATACGGTCATCTTGCATTGGAGATCAATGCCCTAAGAGAGGATCGGGAGTTTATTCCATAAAAACTTCACCATAACCTGAATAGAGTTGCAGATTGTCTCGCAGGATACAGTTGTACTGATTGTAGCACAGCAGTTTGGCTACACAGAGGATCACCATGCAGTACGGAATTCTTGTTTCTTATCTGTAACTCTATTATCTTGGAATAAAACTCCCTTTACCCAAAAAAAAAAACAGAGTGCCGGCAGAAAAAAATGGAAACAAAGATGGGAATATTCCCTTTTTCGCGAACGAAGGAGGATCGGCGATATTCATCCAGCCAGGTCCCTATGCGATCACGACGGGATCACCAACAGCTGACCAACGACGACGCCCAAACCGACGATTCCCTTCCAAAAACAAGCTTATCGCGGCCCCAAGGGCCAAAGCACCCCATCCCGCAGCGAAAGGGACGCGCAGGACGGACGGATGGAGACGAGCAGACGACGACGAAGACGCTGCAAGCAACAGCAAGGAGGATATTCCCGTGCGTGCCAAGAGGAAGAAGAGGAAAGTGCCCCTTGCGACCAAAGCGAGCGACGCGCATCAGAATAATCCCAAACTGGTTTTATAATTGCCGCCGATGCGTATAAGATTATGCGAAGATAATCCCACACCGAACCGCGCCAGTCCATCTAATCAGCACATGCTCATCAGAGCGATCGGGCAGCCGGCGTGCGAATCAATACTGCATTATACTTGGCCGTGGATAAGCACAGACAGCAAACAGATGTGGTGGTAGGATTAGTTATTAATGGTATAATAGTTGTTGACCCACGACAGGGGATAGCAATGGCGATTAGGGCATGCAGGGGAAAACGACGTGCAGCTTATCGGGGATCAGTGCAGGCACCCCAGCTCATGGTCAGGATTCCAGAACGTGCCGTGATTTCCTTCTTCGGTTCCTTCAGTTTTCCCAAACGATTTAATTTGTCTGTCGTCTGGATGCTGAAGCTTTACTCGTAATAAGAGATGATTGCTCATCTTCCAAACAGGCCCGAATGGGTTAGGCGAGCGTGCACCAGTTGCAGAAAAGCATGGTGCGATTCGGTCGGACTGCCCATGCCAAGGAGAAAACCAAGAGAGCAACCATGGTGCTCTTGTCCTCGAGCTCCTTTGGTTCAGAGAACCTTGATTTTGCTGCGATGATTGATGTTGCTGATGAAATTTCAGCAACAGATAGAGGAGCACATTACATGCTGGGTGTATCAGAAGTTCAGAACCAACTCCTGATAGCAGAAGAGGAGGGATATGCCATTTTCACCTGGTCAGGAAAAGGCAGTTCAGCAAGCCTGCTATTGCAGTACAAGGTTGATGGTGAGCATTCATATGCAGGCAAGAACCTAGTAGTAGCAAAAACTGGAGCACCTTTATTCATCTCAACAGAGCAACAGCCAAACAATATTCGAATCTTATATATCTCTCATTATATATGTATGTAATTCTCGGGGCGAAAATTGGGGGTCTGCCCGAAACGCTCGCGAAACAAAGCCTCATGTACATCACAAGAACAAGGCCATGATCAGTTCATTTTTTGGGTGTTGGATCAACGCCCAATATCCCTGGATCCATGGCCTGCACCACACCCTCTCGATCGAGAGTGCGTGCCGTTATTGCCATCCATGCCGCAAAGCTATCTCTACCTCTCCCTCATGAAAATCTCCGACGGTAGTCCCAGAGCCTTCAGATCACCTCCGGCTATAGCCTACCGACCTGTCGTCTTCCTCAGAACTGTCGCTGACGGTGAGTGCCGAGACGGCCACCCCTGAAACAGAGAGCTGGAGGGGCCCTTCAGGGGACCGGGACTGTGAGCTGCTTTGCTCCTGATGAGCCCAGAGATCGCCCACCAGCATAATCGGATGGCTAGCTGAAGATGAGCTAGGGGACCTCTGGTTGTGCAGGCGGTATTTCTGAACATCAACATGATCCAAATTAGTCTCGAGACAAGATATACAGATAGCGTTTCAAAATGATGATTATTCACACAAAATTGCAGAGAGAATGGTTGCTAACCTGGAGGTGGCTTTTCACTTCATCGTTGGTGAGGCCATCAACTTTCATCACCTCCCTGATTTGCTTTGGAGTGGCAACTGCAATCATGATGGAACAACTCTTTTAGGAATCCAATATTTTTTGAATGTTCCAACTAGCACTACCATTAGATTAAATGATGGCTCAAGTACCTTGAGGGCCACCGAGTTGGTGCAAGGCGGCAACAAAGTGCCGGTGAAGCTCCGGCGACCAGCACCGCCTTGTCTTCCTCGACTGCTGCTCATGAGACTGCAAGCCAGGCCCTGGGGGTGGCATGGGGGCAGCAAATTTTGCGGCGAAAGCCTGATGATCATCGCCATGGGGAGAAAACTGCCTGTTCGTAGCCGGAGAAATCATGGGCAGAGCAGGCAGGCCTTGTGTGCCAACAATCTTGTCGTCCCTGCCGAAATACTGGGGAGCAGCCGGCGGCGGCATTGCACCGCAGCTGACTGCCATCGGCGCACCGGTGGCACCGCCGAGCAGCATCGGCTTGGACAGGGCGGTCTCCTTCCTCTGTTCCTTCTGAAACCGAAGAAATGGATTCGTTTCGGTCAGGATCGGATTTTTTCTTAGAATCGTATCGTGTAGCAACAACTTGTATGGAGATCATAAAGATCAAACCAGAGCGAAAGTAAATAAATAAAAACGGATGGGAGCGAAGATGTACCACGGGATCGGCGGCGTCGGTGGCGCGGCTGTCGACCCAGAGCTGCGCGGTGCTCATCCATTTCCGCTTGTCGTTGTCCTCGGCGTCGCGGCGCTCGCTCCTCTTGGCCGCCTCCTCCTTCATGAACTCGATCACTGCACAAGGCGCAACCGCACGCGTCAGACAAAATCCAAACAAACAAACGGAAAAACAAAAACAAGAAAAAATCCATCGGGGTGGAGGGAGGGACGGATGGGTGGGTGGCTTACCGTCGGCGAGGAGGCGGGCGCAGAGCGGCAGCTCGCGGCGGAAGACCTCGATCTTGCGGCGCTCCTCCTCGAGGCCGCGGATGCAGGCGTCGACGGCGGGCGCCTCCTTGGCGGCCGCGGCCAGCCGGCCGGCCGTCTTGGCGACGAAGAGCTTCAGGTCCAGGCCCAGGTCGAGGGGCATCCCGATCTCGCCGACGTCCAGCCCCATGCAGCAAACGCAAACGCAAACGCACGCACGCGGACGACAAGGGAACACGCCACCTCTTCCGATCGAAAGAAACCTCCGCGGCGAAGGAAGGAAGGTAGGAAGGAAGCTGGAAGCGCTGGGAGGGAGGTCTGGTTGGAGGAGGAGGATAGGAATGTGGTGGGGGATCTGGAAGGTGCGCGCATATATAGACGGCGAGGGGGAATCTGCGAGCTGGACCGCAGGATTTGTTCTGGCCGTGGCTGGTGGTGTGAGAGAGAGAGAGAGAGAGAGAAGGGACCGTGATGCGGCGCGTGGGGTTGGGTAGGGGCGCCGCGTCCGCCCAGCGTACGTTGCCGATTCCTCACGTCGCGGCCGGGGCGAGAAACCCGCACTCACTCCGCCCGATCGATCTCGAGCCACCGCTTCTCACGCGCCATTCTTTTTTTCTTTTTTTTTTACGTTCGTTCGAGCCGCCTGGCTGGGCTTGCGTCTGCCAGTGGCCGAATTTCGTGTTTTGACCCTTTTTTATACTATTTTTGGATCTGACCCCCGCGCTGAGAAAAATTTCAGAATTTGACATTTTTTCTACCGCCAGACCCCTTGGCGATAGGGTATAACAGTCTACCGCCAGTAGGCCCTGGGCACGCTCTGTGTTAGAAACTTAGAACTTTTTTGGCGGTAGGGTGTCCAACCCTACCGCCAAGGGGCATGACGGTAGGCTATTATACCCTACCGTCAAGGTGCCTGGCGGTAAGAAAAGGGTCAGATCCCGATTTTTTTTTCAATGAGGATTAGATCCCAAAAAAGTATACGAAAAAGGTCAAAACATGAAATTTAGCCTCTCCCGGTTGTCTTGCCAAGTATAGCCAACGGAATCACAAAAAGGATGCGTACCGCCCTTGTCTTGTTCGTGCGTGCATGGCGGTTTATTAACCTGCTTGCGCCTCACGGCGCGATCCTTAATTTGGTGGATCTTCTCCGATCGTCAAGGCGCCGGCCCATCGGTTCCGTTGCCCGCTGGTTTCGCAGGGCTGCATGCACGCACTCTCACGCACGCACAACTTCTTCTTTTTTGCTTTTTTTAACATAATACAGACGCAGACACAGACACTAGACACTGTACATAGGCACGTACACTTATATCCCTATAAACACATACTAGTACACACACAACTTCTTCTTCTTTCTGCTACTGATTCACTTGTTGCGACGGTGCATGCGGTGGTGTTCTTCTCTTCCGTGGAACGCTGGTCTAGAACCGAGGTGTCTTTGCTTATACGCTTTGTTTTGTTACTTACGACAAACACGAGTTTATGTCACGTGGTGGTGCGTGCACGCACGCACGCAAAAGAGAGAGTTTGTAATTACGTGCACCACCCAACATCTGCACTGTCCATGCACTGTAGAAGGATATGCATCGGTCGATGTGGCAGCATTATCAGCCAGAGACGTTTCCGTGGAACGCAGTCGAGAAAAAAAAATTAAGATTTGATTCGACTGAAATATATATATTTATTTTGCGGGTGATTCGACTGAAATCTAGCCACACGCATTTTCTTTTTGACAAAGATTCATATCTATTATGAAAGTTCATCGGAAATACAAATCACCTCAAATATAATAAAAATTACATTCAGATACGTAGGCTACCATCACCGACCGCCTCCTATCGCCGACCTCACCTCCAACTCCGGCATTCCCCACGCGGCAAGTGTGATTAGGGTCTTGTTGCTTTTATGCAACAAGGATCCTATTGCGATTGCAACTACGGTGCGGCAAATGGCGGCGCTGCTGCTCCGTCGGCAAAAGCGGTGACGTTTCTGCAACATCACTTATGTGAGAAGTTTTCTGCGACATAGATCTGTTGCATAGGTGAAGTTGAAGCTCGGGCGCACGATGACGCCAGATCCAGTGGCTCGCGACCCGGTTGATCTTTTAAAAAGGTCGGCCAGCCGACGCGTAGCACGCCTCATATATTTTGGGGAAGAATTCAATTCGTAGGGATGAGGTAATCTGGTAGAAGGAAAGAAAAGATTTGTTGGATTGGATTTGTTTGATGCGGCGGTGAACTAGCGCTGGGACCATGTGTCCAGCATTTTTCCAGCCGTGTACTGAGGTATGATGGGAAAGGAAGGCACATATGAGTTTTTGTTCAGGAAAGGAAAGACAAAAATGATTTAGGTGAAATTGGTAACTGTCGATTGTTTTTTGAGAATTGGCAAGTTACGATTTGATTTGTTAACATGGATTCAAACGAATTAAGAAGGAGAAATGAAAACGGTGTGGAGGTGAATGATTGAGAGGGACAACACCAAATTGAAGGGGAAAAACCAACGTGGCGTCACGTGTAGCACGCCCCATATTTTTTAGAGAAGAATTCAATTCGTAGGGATGAGGTAATCTGGTAGAAGGAAAGAAAAGATTTGTTGGATTGGGTTCGTTTGATGCGGCGATGAACTCACGTTGGGGCCACATGTCCAGCAATTTTCCAGCCTACTGAGGTATGATGGGAAAGGAAGGCACATGTGAGTTTTTGCTAAGGAAAGGAAATAAAAATATTTGATTTAGGTGAAATTGGTAAGTGCCGATTGTATTTCGACAATTGGCAAGTTACGATTTGATTCGTTAACGTGGATTCAAATGAATTAAGAAAGAAAAACAAAAACGGTGTGGAGGTGAACGATTGAGAGGGACTAAACCAAATTGAAGGGGAAAAACCAACATGGTAGGTGGAGGTGTATGGGGAAAAGCAATGTGGAGGGTGGAGGCGTAGGGGAGGGGCTGGAGGCGAACATACAAACCTCCCCCCGTTTTGTTTTGTGAAAATGACTAGATCTATTATAAAGAATTCGTCAGAAGTACAAAAATCACCTCAATAAAAACTACATCAATGTCCATGAATCACTGGACGACTACTGCCGCCACCAGAAGATGCGTCGTTATAACCGCTCTCGTCTTGGAGCCGGCCTGACCTGTCAATAACAGTCGGGAAGTCTTTGTGCATGTACTCTTAAGGACCAGCATCTCGGAGCCAGAGTCGTCGTCATTGAACCTTTGAATCGATGCAAAAAAGCTGACACCAAATCTCGCCTTCGCGTACGTACGATGAGAAACCCTAACCTCGTCTCCCCGAGGAGGTGGCAAAAATCTATGTAGGAGCTTCGTCTAATCCGTCATGACAGACGAACTTGAGGATTGAATCCCGAAAGACTGACTCAAAAAAGAAAGCGCCCCATACGTCCTAGCGCCGCCCCTGCGAGGAATAAAACCCTATTTATCTACTAGCCGAAAATGAGGCATCATAATTCCACTTCCCGTCATCAGCCGCCGGAGCGGCAGGAGGAGGGAAGATGAATCCACGGGCTCGCCGGCGAAGATCAAGGGGAAGAAGGTTTTGTGCTTGTTGCGCGACTCAAGCGATTAGGGTTTCTCGCCTCCCGCCAGCACCACCGCATGTTTGCCTCATCTCTTGCGGCCTTAGGCCATGGAGGCATGGTGGACCTCGACCCTTGCTGACGGTAGGGCTCCCGCTTCGTTTTTAGGTGTCTTTTTGTGTCTGTTTAGGGTTTATGTCATAGCCAGAAAGGCGAGGCGGCGGCGGCTCTCTGAAGATGGAAAAGGGTTTCTCCGCCTAGCCCCCATCCCGAAGGTGCATCTAGCGTCATCAGATGGTGTGTGAAGGTGTGTCTTCGGTGGTTCTCGTGGGATTCGATCGACGTTTGTTTTCGGTGGATCTATTTGGATCTGGTCTTCGTCCGTCTACGTTGTTTTCGGTGGACGATGACGGAGGCACACTTTCGGCTCACTCCAGTATTTATAGTGGTCCCTAGATGGTCTATGGACCGGGGTGTCATCTCTATGTCTTTATACTATCATGACTATTGATGAAAACACCAGAAGTTATTCCGAAAAACAACTTTGGATAGCTAATTTACATGGACCAACTGCTCTTTAATAATAGTGATATTTCATACAACAACCAAGCCCATCAAAAAATATTACTACATTTTTCATGAAAGGCACAAAATATCTTTCACTCACTTCATTCCACAATAAGTGTCATGGTTTGCAATGGAAGCGGCCGCACTATTGAAAGGATTGCAACTTGCAGACTCGCTAGGTATCTTCTCGATGGCAGTGGAGAGTGATTCAACGGCGATAGTTCAAGCCAGGCTTGATCTAGCCAAGTATCGAGCAGCAGGAGTTGTGGTGACTGATGACTGTCGAGAGATTATGAATTCTTTCGGCAGGGCGACTATAACGCATTGTGCTCGGGAAAGCAATGGTGCTGCACATTTGCTTGCTTGAGCAAGTTCCCTCCATCCCATAATGAATGACCTTTTTTGACACTACACTATAGTAAAAAAAAATTATATTATAGGACAGAGGGAGTAACAAACATGACCGTTATCTAAGAAAGGTCATCGAATTTAAAAGAATTGTGACACTTATACTCCCTCCGTTTCTTTTTACTCCGCGTATAAAATTTGGTCAAGTCAAACTACACAAAATTTGACCAAATTTATATTCAAAAATATGAACATCTGTAATAATAAAACTATATAGTATGAAAATACATTTCATGGTGCATCTGATAATATTGATTTCATATTGTGAATGTTGTTATTTTTTAATATAAAGTTAGTTAAACTTTACAAAGCTTGACTTTGACTAAATTTTATACGCAGACTAAAAAAGAACGGATGGAGTACTTTGAAACGGAAGGAGTAGTTTTTCTAAGCGTGCGAGCCACTCGCGCCTTCGCGGCAGGAGATGCGCCACGTACACGCCCCAGCTCGGTACGGGGAAGACTAGTGTAAAAACAGAACCTAGGGTGCAAGAATAGAAAAACTCACTGACATCCGTCGGATCCAGAATGGATGTCTCACATTCAATGCACGGAGTGGGGAAGCTTCCTGTTTATTTTATGAAAACCCCCCTGACTAACATTTATGTATAAACTGGTCCTTCCACCATGTCACTTAAGTTGGATCTGAGACATCCATTCGACATCCGATGTATGCCGTTGGTTTTTCTATTTTTGCACCCTAAATGTTGCTTTTATACTAGTCTCTCCCCTGTACTACTCACCGCCACACTAGTGTACGTACAAGGCGATGACACGGGTGCAGTAGTCCGTTACGAGCCATCAATCATGCGTACATCCCGACGAAACCAGCATGATTGATTTCTCCGCGCGCGCGCGAGAATATCCGGCGCACATCTACGGCCCGCCGCCGCTCTAGCCCGGATCGAATTCGCGCACCACCACACCGCTGTAGCTCCGGCGGGACCACCCTGAGCCATGAGATATTTCGCCGGTGTGGGGAGTGGACCCCGGCGGGAATCCCCAGTGGGCGGATAGATCCCGGACGGCCGTGGCGCTCGGATCCGATCAGAGATCGAGATACTCTCTCCTTTCTCCGGGGGAGATCGAGGGAGAACTCAGGCCGTCCGTCCGTCCACCCACGTACGGGCCCACGCGTTGCGCTGCGTGTCGGGCGCTCGGATGTGGGGTGTGACGCGGCCAACACTCATCAGCGCACGGCCAGGCGGAATCGATTCGCCGCGACGCCGCATCTGGTAACGTACGGCCTCTGCTCGCCGAGCCGCAGCGCCAGTGCGGCACCAAAGCCGCACGCCAGCCACACCTATCTATTGTGTTCTGGAACCACTTTTCGCAAAGTACGATCGCCTTTCTCCTCACCTGGCAGCTGGAGTTTCAAGTGGAGACTGCACCCCCGTTGGTCCGCTCGTTTCCGATCCATCCATCATTATCTTGGCAAAGATCGTAGCTGCTCCGTAGACTAGTTTACCACACGATCTTTCCGGATCATCATTTTTGTGTGTCAAACTCGTCTGAGGGTGATGGGACGATAAAAATTAGTGTGCATGCTTTTGGCGTGTCTAGACTGGTTAACCTCCATAGATATCTTTATTAGTACTGGCCTTCTCGTCAAAGGCCATTTAACGTCCGGGACGACATAAGCTACGTGACCTTTTCTTCTCATATCATCAACCAAACCCTTTTTTTATTTCACTTTTGTTCTCCTCTGTTTTTCACTGTTCGAGATAGGGCCTCCGCATATTGGACGCACGCACACTGACTAGGACGCTTTATTCTGGTGGGCAAGTTCGGCACGATTGGTCCATGACCAGGCAACCTGATCTCGTATCGACTACCGTAGCTTATCTCCCAGTCACGAGATTATATTGTCGTCTGCCCAAGGATGAATAATGGCGATGTCTCCCCCTCGAGGCCTCGTGATGATACGATGGAGACAGCCACTGGCCATCGAGAATCCGTCCTACCGTGCCCTGGCCCCTCAATTATCCAAGCCGTATAAATGTGTGGGTTGCATATAATTAGTTTTGTCACGGCGCAGTTGTGTGGCCGGGAACTCTTTTTTTTTTGCGAGAAGGATCAAATTTATTACAAAGATTCACTGAAAGTGCAAAACACCTCAAATATAATAAAAATTACATCAAGATCAATAGACCACCGAACGACCACTGTCGTCGTCAGAACGAGCCGCTCACGCGCCGCTGTCGCCGCTCCTATATTGGAGCCGGACTGACCTTGTCGATGACAACCGAGAAGTCTTCGTGCACGTGCCCCTAAAGGCCAGCACCCCGAAGCCGCAGTCATCACCGTTGAATTCTCGAATCGATCTGATGAACGTGACACCAAATATCGTCATTCCGTACGCACAACGAGAAACCCCAAGGAGCTGACAAGAATCTACGCTGGAGCTCCGTCTAACCCGTCGCAACGCACAAACTTGAGGGGGGTCGGAACCCAGAAGACTGACTTGAAGAAGAAGCGCCGCCATCCGTCCAAATGCCGCCCATGCGAGGACTAAAGTCCTACTTATCTACTAGCCGGATCCGAGGCACCCAAAATCCCCTCCCCGCCACCGGAGCGGCGGGCGGAGGGGAGGCGAATCCACGGGTTCGCCAGTGAAGATCGAGGGGAGGAAGGCTTTCCCTAGTCGCCTTGAGAGAGAGAAAAAAAAAAGCCCTTTAACCTTACGCCGGGAACAGTTTCGGACGTGCTACGTAGTAAAAGTTTCGTACGAGGTAGACTAACACGAATCAACCTGTGATTGGATGGTTATGAGGACAGTGGTATCCCTAACCCACCAGAGTTCGAGTCATAGAGTTGGCACTGATGCTCTACGAAGGGGTCGCGCTCGTGTTTTCCTAGATTTATTTTAAATCTTTCAGTGATGTGGGTTCAGTGGGAGGAGACGTTCCCGTCGACTACGAAGGCGTCTGTGCTGACTTCGTCAATCTTAAAATGATGTGACGCTCAGTCTCTCGGAGGTGCTCATAGGAATAGGGTATACGTGTGTGGGTTCAAAGGGGTGAGTGCAGACAGTGCTTCAAAGAAAAAGAAAACAAAAGTAAATGCAAGCATGGGTATCCTTGAGGAGTCGTTCCGATGATATTTCAATTTGGTTATATGAGGTGTTAGCACGACGACTTTCAGACTGTGTACTACAACATGTTTTGTCTGGCTCCGGTGAGGAAGCAGCGATGACGACGGCGCACCTTCGTCTCGCTTCAGTGCTTGTAGTCGCCGCTAGGTGATCTATGATCTGAAATTTTTATTATTTCTATTGCTCGTTGTACTGCCATGATTGATGATGAATAAATCGAAAATTTTCTCGCAAAAATAATGTTAGATATAATACATTTTTGAAAGAGAAAAACAAGTATGGTGTGTAAATACACACACTGGTACAATGTGTGTTGCATGTTGGACTCGTGAACCTTGAAAAACAACTAGCTGAAACCCTGAAGTTTTTATATATAACAACAACTTTAATTTCCCAGTAGAGAAAAACAACTATAATTGAACTTAGGGTATACTATTTACGATCCTCATCCTTGTAGATTATACGGGCAGGTGTTTCGTAGAAACCATATTTGAAAATTTAAAGTTTCATTAAAGATACAAAATTTTATGTGGTTTGTTCAAAAGGAAGTGATCCTCATCAAGGATAATTTGGCTAAAAGAAATTGGATGGATGTAAAAAATGTTGTTTTTTTATCAAGCCGAAACCATTCAACATCTTTTTATTCTTGTCCTCTTGGCCCCTTGATCTGGCGCACGGTTCACATTACATATAACTTATCACTCACAATTAGTACCTTAAATTTGTTTGACAACTGGTTGGTTGGTATAACCCAATTATTAAGAGCCATATTCGGAATTGGAATTGCCAAGATAATTTGTCTTACTTTGAGCAATTTGGAATTGCCGGGATGACTGCGTTTTAACAGATTATGCTTTCTAAACTTTTTGCAGGTTATCTATTGGACCACACCATCCATCCGTATGTGGTCGCTACTTTAGTGTGTGTGGGGGGGGGGGGGGGAGGGGATTTGGAGCTTCCTTTGGGTACAACCGTCTCAAGATGGTTGACGGTTTGGCTAACATGGCACTAATAGATAATCTGGTTAGGTCATACAATCTTTCTACTACCTGGTGGTGAATAGGGAGTTTTCATTTTTATTTATTGGAAAAAATAGTTTGAGAAATAAAATTACATCCAAAAGTATTGGAGAGAGAAATGTGTCTAATCATAAAGTGGCTTGCTAGAAACTCCGTCTTTCTTCCCCCTCTCGCAAGGCGATTACGACAAAGCCTTCCTCCCCTCGATCTCCGTCGGCCGCTCCGGCGACCGGTGCTCGACAGTGGAATCCTGGTGCCTCAGCTCCAGCTAGTAGATAGGTTGGGATTTTTAGTCCTCGTAGGGGTTGCGTTCGGACGTATGGCAGTGCATCCTCTTCGAGTCAATCTTCCGGGCTCTAATCCTCCTCAAGTTTGCCTATCGGGAGAGATTAGACCGAGCTCTGACTTAGATTCCCGCCGGCTCCTTGGAGCGGTGATGTTAGGGTTTCTCGTGCAATGACGATATTTGGTGTTAGGTTCTTCGGATTGATTCAAGGGTTCAACGACGACCACTGCGGGTCTAGGGCGTTGACCCTTCGGGGCACGTGCACGAAGACTTTCCGGATGTCATCGACAAGGTCAGGCTGGCTCTGTTATGGGAGCAGCGACAACGGCGCTTCGCCGGCTCATTTTGGCTACGTCAATTGTCGTTTGGTGGTCCAGAGACCTTGATGTAATTTTATTATGTTTGTGATGCTTTACTTCAGATGAACCTTCATAATAGATCTGAGCCCATTTCGAAAAAAGTGGCTTGTCATACTAGTATCTACAATTTCCAAGCCATATTATTTCTTTTACGGTTTTATTCCTCAAAAAATAAGTGGACATTAGAGAAATTATTTATTTCTAGACGAGACAATATTCGTGATATGCACATTGCAGTTTTATAGTTTTTGTGCCCACATTTCATGCTTTATATTTTGATACTTGTATGGTTTTGTGCATCTATGCAGAGGTTGGGGTGATTTTTGCGGTTGTAACATTCGATGCGACGTTGAGACCAATAAATCTCCCATTATCAAAAGTTTGCAACATTGCAAAAGATCTCATACTAACTCTCTTATATACTATATGATTATAGGAATAGCACATCTAGTCCTTGCATGGATTGATGCACACATCCATCAATTAATTATTGCAACCTACTTCCCCTGTTCCATAATATAAGATGTTATTATATTCAATATGCGGAGTATATAAGATCCATACAAAACACGCATAGAGAAGGAGTACCAACAAAAATGATTTATTATGATGGTACATATAACCCTGATTTATTATGAATTAGATGTCTAACCTCCGGCTAAGATAGATTCCAAACGATCAAACCAGCATGTTCCCCCTAATATTTATCTTATCTAGGACGACAGAACGTTGGGTTCCAACTAAAACTAGTTGGAAACAAAAGGCGAGCACTATGGACGTCGGCGCGCTGAGGAATCTCCTGTTTTCCATTCCACCACCTCGAGCAAGGAACCGCAGATGAGGAGACAGGAAAGGTCCACGGAACAGGTGAAGATGGACTCCGCCCCAACCCAAAAGAGAGCATCGTTTGTTTAGTGCTGAATGGGATTCCCTGATTGGCCGACTGAGTGCTCTTCACTCCGAACCTCTCCAATTTGCATCCACTGACGAACGGCATCCGATGCCTCTTTCGCGTGACCGCTACCTGCCCGGCTCTGCTAGCTCCACCCATTCCTTTTTTTGTGTGTGATAGCGCAAAAGGATTATATAATTATTATTCTTTTTTACTTACGCACAGTCAATGTCAGTGAGCCGTGGAGGACGTTCCATCAAAATTCAGATTCAGACAGGGTACCAGGACCCGACCAAGCTGACCCCCATGGGGGTTGCGAAGGCGAACTTGGCACCCTTAATCCGGCGTGAACAAGGGCGTGCCCGTCCCTCAAACGGCCCTCGTCGCCGCGGGAAGGCAAAGGAATCCGCAAGAACAAAACGCCAACATGCCCATGGCCGTGGCCGTTCCGTTCCTAATCTTCTCTCTACTTGTTGTGTGACAGCTTGATTCCAACGGCCGCACATAATAATATACTGGTATCCCAGAGAGGAATCAACGCGTTCTCTAGCCACTTTCAGCGGTGGTATCTGCTTAGCTTGGGTGCAGAAAGCCGAATGAGTCTCCGACCTGGTTTGTCAAATTGGGTGGCCGGTTTCAACGCAAGATTCTTCCAGTGCGTTCCTCCTTAATTAATCTGGCTTGGCAGTGGGCAATATGTTACTCCAATTTGCAAGGCACTCAGAATCTCTCAGAACATATCCACAAGATTCGCCGCAAAATGTGGGAGACAAGAAGAAGCAGGGCTTGATGACGATAACATATACTACAAAGCCCGGTCCTTTGCGAAGTACGTCTGCGCATTGTTCTAGTAGCAGAAGACACAGGGCACGCTGTTCTTGTACATACAAATGCTAAAAGCATCTACAACCGGGCGCCCTATATCCGTCTCATACGTCTGGACAGACCGTCCGGTCACTGACCGGTCTCAAAATACCGACCTAACCAGAGCTCTCAAACGGGACTCAAATGCTCGGACTGGCCGACACCCTTTATATCCGTCCCAAATATAGGGCGGATATGAGGCGGTCCGGGCACGTCCGGGCACGCCCGCCACATCAGCCCGGCCCATCATTGGCCCACCCCGACCCCACAAAAACCCCCGTCCGGCAGAAACCATAGCTCACTCTGCTCCGCTCCCCTCCCCTCCCCTTCACGATAGTCCCATTTCCCCAATCTGCTAAACCCCTAGCGCCGGCGACCATGTCCAGCACCGACAGCCACTCCGACGGCAGCTCCGGAGAAGAGGAGGAGCTGGCGCTCCGTATCGCGCTCCCGGGTCGATACGGGCGGCAGCTCCGGGTCCGGTGCGACGCCCCCTGTCGCCCGCCGCGCCAGCGCCAGCGCCGATGCCGGCGTCGGCCCTTCCCACCCCGTGCGCGGATCTGAGAGGCCTGCCAGATCTGCTCCTCCCGCCCGACGACCTCCTCCACCTCCGGCCGCTGCTCCGCGTGGGCAGCGCTGGTTCTAGTGCCCGCTCAACCGACGCCGCGGATGTGGACTCTGGAGTCGGAGGCACGAGCTGCCCGCCGCGAGAGGCAGAGGGCTAGGGAGATGACGGGCGGGTTCGACGGGTCTGCGCAGTCCGCCCGCCGCCGCCGGGTGCACGACGAGGAGGACCGTCTCTTCGAGTGGGCGTGCCGCCGGTCATTGACTGAGGCGAAGACGAAGGCCCGACGGCTCCAGAGGCTCAACGCCAAGCAGTTCCGGCTCGACATTGAGCAATCCGAGCGGCAGGCGGCGGAGGCAGCGAGGGTGGCCAGGCTCAAGCGCCAGCAAGACCGCGTCGTCCGGCGCTTGCAAGGCTTCATTGTCATCTCCGATTCCTCCTCCTCCGACGGCTCCGACGTGGACCCACCTCCTGCCGCGGACTCCTACAGCTGCGCCACCGACCGGAAGGGCGAAGGGCCGGCGAGGAAGTGGTGAAGATCCGTCTTTATTTCAAGTTTTTAGTTGTAGTTTGAACTTGTCCGGCGTATTATGTGTATTATGTGAACTTTGGCTATCTTTCGATGATCTGGTTGTGATCTTTTGATGAACCGATTGTGCATTTGTATGTCCGCTCATGATCTACGTAGTTTTTATCAACGTTGCATGGTTTAGTATGAAAATTGGGGACGAAATGTAAGATACATGGTGTGGAGATGCGGATATAGGGAGTGCCCGATCAGTGCCCGCGGACGCACCGGACACGTCCGCGGGCGTTTGAGGGGCTGGATTTGCTGAGTCCGGCTGTAGATGCTCTAACGTGACCCCATATAGCATACGTAGCTCAGAACGAGTAGCTACTGCTCGGCAGTAAATTAATACTGTACTGATCCTAGACGTTTTGATTTAGTAGTAAACTCCTATCAGTTCGAGTTCCGGTGCACTTATAAAACATATTCAAATGTTTGACCTGAATTTACCATATCCAGCCCATGGATCACAGCTCAGAGCTTGGTTGTGCTACAGCAAGGCCAAGCACACGGGTACAGCAGCGGAAGCACGCGGCAGCCTTGCTCGACCGCCGCCTAGCGCTTGTGGAGGAGCCTCTCAGCTTTCTCCCGCACCATGCGGAGGGCCACCACGGGAAATATATACCGACCCCGGCCGCAGTGCCCTGGCGGCATCCTTCCCCCTGCCAGCGGCGGCGGAGGTGTCGCTTAGCGACCACTCCTCGCCGATTTTGACGAGCTCCCCGTCATGGCGGCAAATGTGTCGTTTGGCTTCCACTCCTCGCCGATCTTGCGAGCTCTCCGTCGAAGCGGCGACAGCACCGCGTGGGGCAGTCTGTGCGGTGATGACGGACCAGTCGCGGGCCTAGGCCTCTGCCAGGTCGGGGTCGTCGTTGACCCAGGCCGATGCCTTGTCCGACCTGGCTAATGCGGAGCAGCATGCCGCTCTTATCGCGTCGCCCTATCCTTGGCCGATAGGATGGTACACAATGTCGTGGTATCACCGCCGCTGCAGCCACCAAGGTAGTGGATGGTGCACTTGCATGCCTTCGCGATCGCCGACGGCAACTTCACCTTGACGACCTTGTCCCGCCAGTTGCAGCGCGGTGGCGGTGCCAGCTCGTCGATACAGGGGTAATGATGGGAAACTAAAAAAAATCCTACGAATCACCCCAAATCTATTCTATGGAGATGCTAGAAACGAGAGGAGGAGTGTCTACATACCCTTGTGGACTGAAAGCGTTAACGATCTAAAGATCGTGGTTGGCGTAGTCGTAATCCCTTCGAGATCCAATCCGATCCAGTGCCGAACGGACGACACCTTCAAGATGCGCACACGTGCGGCTCGGTGACGTCTCCGCCTTCTTGATCCAGCAAGGTAGGGTAGAGAGGTAGATAGGATCTAGGCCAGCACGACGGCATGGTAGTGGTGGTGGCATCGGAACTGCAGCAGGGCTTCGCCAAGCGTCTGCGTGAGGAGATGGGAGAAGTTGGGAGAGATGGCGGCCAAGGGTGGAAGGGTAGCCCTTCCCATGCGCCGAACCCTCCTAGAACCGGCCACAAGGGAGAAATCCCTTTAAATTTAGAGATAAGACCTTATCTCTAGATTTGAACGACATGGGCCTTCGGGCTGGTGCAGGCAGCCCATGTGGGCTGTAGCCCCACCCCTCGGTCCATGTGGGCCATTCCTGGGTCGTTGGGCCCCATAGTGGAACCCCCGGAACCTTCTAGTACCATCCCGGTGCTCTACCGAAATTCCTGAACTTTTCCGGAACCCTGAAAACCACTTCCCATATATAAATCTTTACCTCCGAACCATTCTGGAGCTCCTCGTGATATCCTGGATCTCATCCGAGGCTCCGAACAACATTCGATCTCACCAACATTAATATCCCAATACTACCCTAGCATTACCGAGCGTTAAGTGTGTGATCCTACGGGTTCAATGAAGGGGAACGTTGTATGAAAATCAAAAAAATTCCTACGAAACACCCAAGATCTAACCTAGGAGATGCAAGGTGTGACGACCCCGGCTTAATCGTGCACTAATCATTCACGCAAATGCGCACGATCAAGCCTAAGGACTCACTTGAAGATATCACAACACAACTCTAAAACATAAAATAAAGTCATACAAGCTTAATATTACAAGCCAGGGCCTCGAGGGCTCGAATACATAGCTCGATGGCATACAAGCATCAGCGGAAGCATTAGATATCTGGGTACAGATATATTACAGAGAGAGAAATAGGCCTTCACGGAGGCGGGGTAAAATAAAATACTACGATCGAAAGGCGTAGGCCTCCTGCCCTGGACCCTCCGATCCTACTCCTGGTCGTCAGTCGGCTCCTCGTCGTAGTAGTACTCGCCAGGCGGGTAGTAGTACTGGTCGTCGGCTGGGGCGTCTGGCTCAGGGGCTCCGTCGTCTGGTGGCATCAAATGGAAAATGGGGAAAAAGAAAATAAAGCAAACGTGAGTACTCATCCGAAGTACTCAGCAAGTAAGGATCTACACTACATATGCATCATTTTCAAAGGGGGCTGTATATGTGGACTGGGCTGCAGAAATGCCAGAATAGAGGGGGAAAGCCTAGTCCTATCGAAGACTAGCATCTTCAACATTCTTCGACAGTCTTGCAGCATCAGGGAAGAGCAGATGAACATAATGTAAAGTAGTAGTAGTAGTATCATCAACCTCGACCTGAGATCCTTTCTCGACTCCCTGCGAGAAAGCAATCCCAGAGCCGTACTATCCAGTTCTCATCACATGTTCTAGTTGTACCAATCGGGATACAACTCCGAGTGTCTGTTACCGTAGGACAGGCTATCGATAGAAGTTTCTTCCCTGCAGGGGTGCACCAACTTACCCACCACGCTCGCTTAACTCCGGCCGGACACACTTTTCTGGGTCATGCCCGGCCTCGGCCAAGCAACACGCCGCAACCCGACCAAATACTTAACAGAGAGGTCAGCACGCCGGACTAACCTATGCCCCCAGGGGTCTTGGGCCATCGCCCCGGGAACTCCTGCGCGTTGCGTGGGCGGCCGGAAGCAGACCTAGCAACCCCTTAATACAAGCGCGGTTGCGTAACCAGTCCAATCCAGCGCGCGCCGCTCAGTCGCTGACGTCCATTAAGCTTCGGCTGAAGTATACGACGCAGAACGCCCATACTATGCCCACGTGATGGTTAGTGCTATCGGGCCAGAGGCCCCTCGGATCAAATATCCAAACCGTAGTGGATCAGGAGCGTGCGGAAACGAGCAGAGACTCACGATCGATGTGACCCCGTCGCCCCGTCTCGAGGACTTGCGGCAAGGGCTAAGAATGCCCGGCCACGCCTCGTAGTTATCTCGCGGGCACCATCCAGGTCAACCCGACTCCACATCACTTCGCACTAAGCTCGCGCGGGTACCCCTCAGGGCCGACCCGTCTTTAGTATCATGGTTTAGTGCAAGTCCACTCATCAACAGTAACTGTGTGTCTGACACCAGGGGAGCCCTGAGGAATCACCCTCGATGGAACCCCACCTGATGTTATCATCAAGGTGAACGAAGGAGGAATCACCCTCGAGGTCCACACTTGAGGAGTTGCGCGACGACGTCGTTATCGGGGGTGGTGTAGGAGGAATCACCCTCGCTTACCACGACCGAGTAACTAACCTACAAGGTTAACATCAGAAGTGCTAACGAGGTATCACCCTCGGCACTCGACGGTAACCCAGCAGTGTCGGCAACTAAGGGGTAGTGATGTGCGGTGCCATGGTCTGGTCTTCAATCCCGATGATCGGGTCTTCTGATGTCCAGCAGGGCAGTCGGGATCAAGTGGGGGTCTCTGTCATGTCTCTACCCAGCCTATACTAAGCAGTCTAGGATAACCAGTAAGGTAACAAAGCAGGGTACAATAATCAGGCTATGCAGCAGATATAGGAAAACAGTAGCAGTAGCAGTTCTAATGCAAGCATAAGAGAGAAGGGAATAGGCGATATAGGCATGCTCAAAATGGGGGTGCTTGCCTGTTTGCTCGGGGGCAAGGGCAAGGTCTTCAGTGGTATCGTCGGGGACGTAGTCGTACTCATGTGCGGCGTCTGCCTCGGGAGCTACGTCAACGTCGGGGTCTACCGAGAGAGAAGAGGGGGAAGAAACAGGTAAACATAATGCAAACAAATGCAATACGGTGCGTGTGATGCTATGATGTAGTGCAAGGTTGCCTAAATATGCATCTAAGTCATTTTAGTTATTTTTAGAATTATTCTGGGATTGAATATCCGACGTGTGTGCACTATTCATCTGCCGGATTCGGGTCCGGAGTTACGAGTTCTTCTACGTAGGGGGTTCCGATGGAGAAACAGACGGCACGATCAGACTCGTCTCATCGTTCTGAGCAACTTTCATGTTTTAACTTTTTCGATCCGAGCTACGGTTTAAAAGTTATTAATTTTTAAAGTTTATTTGAATTTCTGGAATTTATTTATTTATCAGAAAAATGAATTATGACGTCAGCATTACGTCACAGTGACGTCAGCAGGTCAACTGCGGTTGACCAGGGTCAAACCTGACATGTGGCTCCAGTGGGACCCACATGTCAGCCTCTGTTTCTCTAACCAGGGAATTAATTTAATTACCAGGGTTAATTAGGGGGTGGACCCCACATGTCAGTGAGACATTTAGGTTAATCTAATTATCTTTATTTAATTAACTGTTTAATTAGTCTAATTAGCCACCGGGGCCCACACGTCAGTGGCACTGTGCTGCCACGTCAGCGCGTTGACTCGGTCAACGAGTCAGTTGGGCCCACCTGTCAGTGGCTCAGGCGGCCCCACACGTCAGTGCCAGGTCAGCCTCACCGGCGTCGTCGCCGGAATAAGCTCCGGCGACCAAATCTGCGGCGGCCGAGCGTCGGAGTTGCTCGGAATCGAGCTACAGGGCACCAGTCGCAGCGTGTTTGGGCGCGTTTGAGAGCTGAGAACGAACCGCGTCCAACGGCGCCAGTCCCGCGGGCTAAGGTGGTCGGAGCTCGCCGGAAACAAGCTCGAAGCGGCGGCCGGAGCTCGGGCGTCGACGGATTCGAGGCTGCGGAGCTCTAGGAAGCGCGCGCGCCTGTGCTATGTACTCCTAGCGACCTACTGAACACGGTGACACGCTCGAACGAACTCGAGGTGCACTGGTGGGTGAGCCTGGAGCTCAACGGCGGCGAGCAGAGCTCGGTCACGGCGGCGACAGCGCAGCAGCTAACCAGGGGAGCTACGCGGTTACCTAGGGGAAAGAGAGGAGTGCGGGTGCTCACCGAGTGGCCAAGAAAAGCCCTCGACAGCTTTGTAGCAGCAGGGGTCGACGGAATCGGCGGCGAGGCGTCGGCGCCCAAAGCGAAAGGGGCGGAGAAGATCGACGCCTGTGGAGCTCCCCAGCTCCACCAGAGAGCAACGGACGACGCGGTCGACCACGGCGGAGACGAGGAACACGATGGTGAGGCGAGACGAGGCCGGTGGCTGCGAAAACGACGGCGAGTAGCGGCGGACCCGCTCGGCTGCGCTCGGATCTGAACGAGGGGAGGAGCGGAGCGAGCGAGGGAGAGGGGGAGAAGTGACGGGGAGGACCAGGGGAGACGCACAGGCGCGTCCTTATCCCCTCAGCCTCCCTGTTTCATCGGTGGCTGCCGCCGTGTCGCCGCTTGGCCGGCGCGCGCGCGCGCAGCCACGGCGAAGACGACACGGGGAGGAGGGAGACGGTGTGGGCTGCTGTTGGACTGGGCTGCACGCTGTGCACTTAGGCCCAGCCAACAGTAGCGTTCTCTCTTTTCTTATTTCTCTTCTCCCTTTTCTTTTATTTCTTTTTCTGTTTCAAAATGATTAGGCCACTTGTGCTCTTTTGAAAAATGTGGATGTTGGCCCAAATATTGCAATGCAATATTAGCTCTCACCAAAAAGTGGTTTGAACAGTTTTGGAAGCCATCTGATTTAGTAATGATTTTAAATGAATTAATATTGCTATTTTGGGTGCAGTTTCATCTTGTTTGAGTTACTTGTCCAACTCCAAATATTTTGATATTGGTTTTACCAATGTTCCTGGATTATTTGCCATTTAATGAACATTTTCCCAACAGAGTTTGACCAACTTTATAATCCACTTTTGAATTTGAGTTGATTTTCAGATGTGAATTTGAATTGGATCATTAACCCATATGACTTGGCACTGCAAATGATCATGACTTGGCAGTTTTAACAAAGTGTCACAGAGCTTATTACAAGGGGGTGTTACAAGTTCTCCTCCTCTAAAAGAAATTCTCGTCCCGAGAATTTAGGAGGTAGAAGGAAAGAGTCCGGGATATTCTTCCCGAAGATGATCCTCGCGTTCCCAAGTGGCTTCATCCTCAGTGTGATTCGACCACTGCACTTTTAGGAACTTGGTCGTCTTCTGACGAGTACGGCGCTCAGCTTCGTCGAGGATGCGGATCGGATGCTCCTTATAGGATAGATCATCTTGTAGCTCGAGCATCTCATGATCCACTGCACGGTGCGGGGATTCCTTGAAGCACTTACGGAGTTGCGACACGTGGAAGACATCATGGATATGGGAGAATTGCGGTGGAAACTGCAATTGATATGCCACCTGTCCACGTCTAGCCACGATGCGGAAAGGACCAATATAGCGAGGAGCTAGCTTGCCCTTAATTCCGAAACGACGGGTGCCCTTCATTGGAGTGACACGAAGATAGGCTTGATCACCAGGTTGATAGATCACACCCCATCGCTTGCGATCATAATTACTCTTCTGACGGTCTTGAGCTGCTTTGAGATTCTCCCGGACAATTCGGACTTGTTCTTCGGCATGCTGAATAATGTCCGGTCCAACAAGAGGTCGTTCCCCAGTTTCTGACCAATTCAGAGGGGTTCGACATTTACGTCCATAAAGAACCTCAAATGGGGCCATTTTTAAGCTGGCTTGATAACTGTTGTTATAAGAGAACTCGGCATACGGGAGAGATTCCTCCCATTTCTTACCGAAGGATATAACACAGGCTCGTAGCATGTCTTCAAGCACTTGATTAACGCGCTCAACTTGGCCTTGAGATTGGGGATGATAAGCTGAACTCCAGGTAATATGAGTTCCCATTGCTTTCTGGAAACTTTCCCAGAAATGGCCAGTGAAAATGCTGCCACGGTCTGAACTGATTTCCTTGGGAATACCATGGAGTGAAACAATTCTGGAGATATATAGCTCTGCTAACTGACTAGCAGTAATAGTCTCCTTAACTAGCAGAAAGTGTGCAACCTTGGAGAGTTGGTCGACGACGACAAGAATGGCATCGTGACCCTTCTGAGACTTGGGAAGACCAGTAATGAAGTCCATTTGCACTTTATCCCACTTCCATAGAGGAATAGGGAGCGGTTGCAGAATTCCAGCAGGTTTCTGATGTTCTGCCTTCACGCGGCGACAAACGTCACACTCGGCAACATAACGAGCAATATCTTGCTTCATTCTAGACCACCAGTACCTTTGTCGAAGATCTCGATACATTTTGGTACTACCCGGATGGATAGATAGCGGTGTATCATGGGCCTCCTTCATGACTTTGTCAGTCATCAGCTCGAAGCGAGGTACTACAATGCGGTCTCGGAAGTACAAGGTTCCATCTTCAGCAATCGAGAAATCCCTGTACTTTTGAAGGTAAAGTTCTTTCTTCATTAGATCAATTTCGGCATCTTTAGCTTGCGCAATCTTGACAGCTTTCTCAAGATCTGGTTGTATCACAAGGTTATTAAGAGAACCTTGAGGAATGATACAAAGATTCAGCTTGCGCAATTCTTCATATAGCTGGGGTTGAGATTGCTTTACCATGAGGTTGCTACAGTATGACTTGCGGCTCAAGGCATCAGCCATCACATTAGCTTTGCCGGGAGTGTATGAAATTCCACAGTCATAATCGGTGATTGTTTCCAACCAACGCTGCTGACGAAGATTAAGTTCCGGTTGAGTGAACAAGTACTTCAAGTTCTGATGATCGGTGTAAATCTCACACCGATTACCAAGGAGGTAATGACGCCACTGCTTCAAAGCATAAATGACAGCAGCAAGTTCGAGGTCATGCACTGGGTAATTCTCTTCATGTGGACGCAGTTGTCGTGAAGCATAAGCAATTACTCTTCGCTCTTGCATTAGGACGCAACCTAGTCCTTGGCGAGAGGCGTCGCAGAAGATCACAAAATCTTTTCGGGAGTCTGGAGGAGCAAGGAGTGGAGCAGAAGTCAGCTTGTCCTTGAGGGTCTGGAAGCTTTCCTGACATTTGTCTGTCCACTCAAACTTAACGCCTTTGTGAAGCAGATTAGTCAGGGGCTTGGCAATCTTGGAGAAATTCTCAATGAAACGGCGACAATAACTTGCAAGCCCGAGAAAACTTCTGACTTGCTTGATATTCTTCGGAGGGGTCCAGTCAAGAATAGCCTGAACTCGCTCCGGGTTAACTGCGATACCATCCTTGGAGATGACATGTCCAAGGTAGGTTACTTCAGAAAGCCAGAATTCGCACTTAGAGTACTTGACATATAATTGGTGCTCTCGAAGTCTCTCTAAAACAAGGTGAAGATGCTCAGCATGTTCTTCTTTGTTCTTCGAATAAACCAGAATATCATCCAGATATACCATGACGAATTTGTCGATGTAATCCATGAATATGTAATTCATTAGGCGGGAGAATGTTGCTGGAGCGTTTGTTAAGCCAAACGACATGACTGTGTACTCGTAAGAGCCATAACGAGTAACGAATGCAGTCTTCGGAATATCCTCTTCGCGGACACGGATCTGGTGATAACCCAACCTCAAGTCGAGTTTAGAAAACACCGAAGATCGATCAACTCGCAGGATCCTACTCTCCGTGTGCACTCTGATGCAGAATCCGGTCTCAAACTGTAAGAAGAGGTCCACGTGCAGGCGTGTGACCTCCCACTGCAGGCCAATCAATACCTGGCGGCATCTCGGTCCTGCGTGGGTAAAGAATATCCTTCGGATGTATCCCTGCACGAACAGCTGGTAGCAACTGTGTCATTGCCTCGTAGTAGCGTGCTCGAGTGGCGAACAACTCGACGGCAAGAGCCCGAACAGTGCGATCCAGAGCCTGAGTGCACTGAATCAGAACCTGCGGGTCGTAGCGTCGAGACTCGTACGGGGCACAGATAGCTGTGTAAAATCCAGTAGCATCTCCAACAGGTGCATACGGAATGTACCGAAACACAGTATCATCCAAGTTAGCATTGTGCTCTCCTCGGACACGTGCGACAGCAGAGTAGGCGGCATCATGTACTGCCATCTCAATCGTCACGCCTAATCCGTGAAAAAGGTGTAGCTCGGTGTCTGAGTTGTTCTGCTGATCATAAATCCGAACTTCAGCATAGTACTGTTCCTGGTTGAACTCACGGTAAACCTCATAGACCATGTACTCGGGATACCAGCGGTAACCCAGTCTACTTAGGAGGGCGATCAGAACAACTGGAAATCCAGGTGCGTCACGAGCCCAAGTGCGAAGCACAAGCTGGGTCGTAGGCCACGGTGGAAACAGTTGATCCATCTGAAACAGAGAAGTTCAGGGTTGTCATAAGACAATGAGAAGTATAACCGATCTCACAAGGAAAGGTTAAACAAAACAATGGAAAGGAAAATGATTATCAGACTAATTAGATCAAAGACAGGGAAATCGCACTGAATCCAGCTCTCCGGGTGGATAGAATTAACGAGATCCTAAATGTCGGTGTTAGTAAATTTTATTAAACCCGAATAGATGAGAGATTAGAATCCCAGAGTAAAGACGAGGAATAAAAGATCCTAATACCACCCAGTTGGCGACGTGGGCCCGTAAGCCACACAGCCAAGTTAGTAAAACAATTTTTGACCACTAGACTCAACTTCGGCCAAGGAATTGGGAAGGGGGATTCCTAGAGGCAGTCGGCTCTGATACCAACCTGTGACGACCCTGGCTTAATCATGCACTAATCATTCACGCAAATGCGCACGATCAAGCCTAAGGACTCACTTGAAGATATCACAACACAACTCTAAAACATAAAATAAAGTCATACAAGCTTAATATTACAAGCCAGGGCCTCGAGGGCTCGAATACATAGCTCGATGGCATACAAGCGTCAGCGGAAGCATTAGATATCTGGGTACAGATATATTACAGAGAGAGAAATAGGCCTTCACGGAGGCGGCGTAAAATAAAATACTACGATCGAAAGGCGTAGGCCTCCTGCCCTGGACCCTCCGATCCTACTCCTGGTCGTCAGTCGGCTCCTCGTAGTAGTAGTACTCGCCAGGCGGGTAGTAGTACTGGTCGTCGGCTGGGGCGTCTGGCTCAGGGGCTCCGTCGTCTGGTGGCATCAAATGGAAAATGGGGAAAAAGAAAATAAAGCAAACGTGAGTACTCATTCGAAGTACTCAGCAAGTAAGGATCTACACTGCATATGCATCATTTTCAAAGGGGGCTGTATATGTGGACTGGGCTGCAGAAATGCCAGAATAGAGGGGGAAAGCCTAGTCCTATCGAAGACTAGCATCTTCAACATTCTTCGACAGTCTTGCAGCATCAGGGAAGGGCAGATGAACATAATGTAAAGTAGTAGTAGTAGTATCATCAACCTCGACCTGAGATCCTTTCTCGACTCCCTGCGAGAAAGCAATCCCAGAGCCGTACTATCCAGTTCTCATCACATGTTCTAGTTGTACCGATCGGGATACAACTCCGAGTGTCCGTTACCGTAGGACAGGCTATCGATAGAAGTTTCTTCCCTGCAGGGGTGCACCAACTTACCCACCACGCTCGCTTAACTCCGGCCGGACACACTTTTCTGGGTCATGCCCGGCCTCGGCCAAGCAACACGCCGCAACCCGACCAAATACTTAACAGAGAGGTCAGCACGCCGGACTAACCTATGCCCCCAGGGGTCTTGGGCCATCGCCCCGGGAACTCCTGCGCGTTGCGTGGGCGGCCGGAAGCAGACCTAGCAACCCCTTAATACAAGCGCGGTTGCGTAACCAGTCCAATCCAGCGCGCGCCGCTCAGTCGCTGACGTCCATTAAGCTTCGGCTGAAGTATACGACGTAGAACGCCCATACTATGCCCACGTGATGGTTAGTGCTATCGGGCCAGAGGCCCCTCGGATCAAATATCCAAACCGTAGTGGATTAGGAGCGCGCGGAAACGAGCAGAGACTCACGATCGATGTGACCCCGTCGCCCCGTCTCGAGGACTTGCGGCAAGGGCTAAGAATGCCCGGCCACGCCTCGTAGTTATCTCGCGGGCACCATCCAGGTCAACCCGACTCCACATCACTTCGCACTAAGCTCGCGCGGGTACCCCTCAGGGCCGACCCGTCTTTAGTATCATGGTTTAGTGCAAGTCCACTCATCAACAGTAACTGTGTGTCTGACACCAGGGGAGCCCTGAGGAATCACCCTCGATGGAACCCCACCTGATGTTATCATCAAGGTGAACGAAGGAGGAATCACCCTTGAGGTCCATACTTGAGGAGTTGCGCGACGACGTCGTTATCGGGGGTGGTGTAGGAGGAATCACCCTCGCTTACCACGACCGAGTAACTAACCTACAAGGTTAACATCAGAAGTGCTAACGAGGTATCACCCTCGGCACTCGACGGTAACCCAGCAGTGTCGGCAACTAAGGGGTAGTGATGTGCGGTGCCATGGTCTGGTCTTCAATCCCGATGATCGGGTCTGCTGATGTCCAGCAGGGCAGTCGGGATCAAGTGGGGGTCTCTGTCGTGTCTCTACCCAGCCTATACTAAGCAGTCTAGGATAACCAGTAAGGTAACAAAGCAGGGTACAATAATCAGGCTATGCAGCAGATATAGGAAAATAGTAGCAGTAGCAGTTCTAATGCAAGCATAAGAGAGAAGGGAATAGGCGATATAGGCATGCTCAAAATGGGGGTGCTTGCCTGTTTGCTCGGGGGCAAGGGCAAGGTCTTCAGTGGTATCGTCGGGGACGTAGTCGTACTCATGTGCGGCGTCTGCCTCGGGAGCTACGTCAACGTCGGGGTCTACCGAGAGAGAAGAGAGGGAAGAAACAGGTAAACATAATGCAAACAAATGCAATACGGTGCGTGTGATGCTATGATGTAGTGCAAGGTTGCCTAAATATGCATCTAAGTCATTTTAGTTATTTTTAGAATTATTCTGGGATTGAATATCCGACGTGTGTGCACTATTCATCTGCCGGATTCGGGTCCGGAGTTACGAGTTCTTCTACGTAGGGGGTTCCGATGGAGAAACAGACGGCACGATCAGACTCGTCTCATCGTTCTGAGCAACTTTCATGTTTTAACTTTTTCGATCCGAGCTACGGTTTAAAAGTTATTAATTTTTAAAGTTTATTTGAATTTCTGGAATTTATTTATTTATCAGAAAAATGAATTATGACGTCAGCATTACGTCACAGTGACGTCAGCAGGTCAACTGCGGTTGACCAGGGTCAAACCTGACATGTGGGTCCAGTGGGACCCACATGTCAGCCTCTGTTTCTCTAACCAGGGAATTAATTTAATTACCAGGGTTAATTAGGGGGTGGACCCCACATGTCAGTGAGACATTTAGGTTAATCTAATTATCTTTATTTAATTAACTATTTAATTAGTCTAATTAGCCACCGGGGCCCACACGTCAGTGGCACTGTGCTGCCATGTCAGCGCGTTGACTCGGTCAACGAGTCAGTTGGGCCCACCTGTCAGTGGCTCAGGCGGCCCCACACGTCAGTGCCAGGTCAGCCTCACCGGCGTCGTCGCCGGAATAAGCTCCGGCGACCAAATCTGCGGCGGCCGAGCGCCGGAGTTGCTCGGAATCGAGCTACAGGGCACCAGTCGCAACGTGTTTGGGCGCGTTTGAGAGCTGAGAACGAACCGCGTCCAACGGCGCCAGTCCCGCGGGCTAAGGTGGTCGGAGCTCGCCGGAAACAAGCTCGAAGCGGCAGCCGGAGCTCGGGCGTCGACGGATTCGAGGCTGCGGAGCTCTAGGAAGCGCGCGCGCCTGTGCTATGTACTCCTAGCGACCTACTGAACACGGTGACACGCTCAAACGAACTCGAGGTGCACTGGTGGGTGAGCCTGGAGCTCAACGGCGGCGAGCAGAGCTCGGTCACGGCGGCGACAGCGCAGCAGCTAACCAGGGGAGCTACGCGGTTACCTAGGGGAAAGAGAGGAGTGCGGGTGCTCACCGAGTGGCCAAGAAAAGCCCTCGACAGCTTTGTAGCAGCAGGGGTCGACGGAATCGGCGGCGAGGCGTCGGCGCCCGAAGCGAAAGTGGCGGAGAAGATCGACGCCTGTGGAGCTCCCCAGCTCCACTAGAGAGCAACGGACGACGCGGTCGACCACGGCGGAGACGAGGAACACGATGGTGAGGCGAGACGAGGCCGGTGGCTGCGAAAACGACGGCGAGTAGCGGCGGACCCGCTCGGCTGCGCTCGGATCTGAACGAGGGGAGGAGCGGAGTGAGCGAGGGAGAGGGGGAGAAGTGACGGGGAGGACCAGGGGAGACGCACAGGCGCGTCCTTATCCCCTCAGCCTCCCTGTTTCATCGGTGGCTGCCGCCGTGTCGCCGCTTGGCCGGCGCGCGCGCGCGCAGCCACGGCGAAGACGACACGGGGAGGAGGGAGACGGTGTGGGCTGCTGTTGGACTGGGCTGCACACTGTGCACTTAGGCCCAGCCAACAGTAGCGTTCTCTCTTTTCTTATTTCTCTTCTCCCTTTTCTTTTATTTCTTTTTCTGTTTCAAAATGATTAGGCCACTTGTGCTCTTTTGAAAAATGTGGATGTTGGCCCAAATATTGCAATGCAATATTAGCTCTCACCAAAAAGTGGTTTGAACAGTTTTGGAAGCCATCTGATTTAGTAATGATTTTAAATGAATTAATATTGCTATTTTGGGTGCAGTTTCATCTTGTTTGAGTTACTTGTCCAACTCCAAATATTTTGATATTGGTTTTACCAATGTTCCTGGATTATTTGCCATTTAATGAACATTTTCCCAACAGAGTTTGACCAACTTTATAATCCACTTTTGAATTTGAGTTGATTTTCAGATGTGAATTTGAATTGGATCATTAACCCATATGACTTGGCACTGCAAATGATCATGACTTGGCAGTTTTAACAAAGTGTCACAGAGCTTATTACAAGGGGGTGTTACAAGTTCTCCTCCTCTAAAAGAAATTCTCGTCCCGAGAATTTAGGAGGTAGAAGGAAAGAGTCCGGGATATTCTTCCCGAAGATGATCCTCGCGTTCCCAAGTGGCTTCATCCTCAGTGTGATTCGACCACTGCACTTTTAGGAACTTGGTCGTCTTCTGACGAGTACGGCGCTCAGCGTCGTCGAGGATGCGGATCGGATGCTCCTTATAGGATAGATCATCTTGTAGCTCGAGCATCTCATGATCCACTGCACGGTGCGGGGATTCCTTGAAGCACTTACGGAGTTGCGACACGTGGAAGACATCATGGATATGGGAGAATTGCGGTGGAAACTGCATTGATATCCACCTGTCCACGTCTAGCCCAGATGCGGAAAGGACCAATAAGCGAGGAGCTAGCTTGCCCTAATTCCGAAACGACGGTGCCCTTCATTGGGTGACACGAAGATAGGCTTGATCACCAGGTTGATAGATCACACCCCATCGCTTGCGATCATAATTACTCTTCTGACGGTCTTGAGCTGCTTTGAGATTCTCCCGGACAATTCGGACTTGTTCTTCGGCATGCTGAATAATGTCCGGTCCAACAAGAGGTCGTTCCCCAGTTTCTGACCAATTCAGAGGGGTTCGACATTTACGTCCATAAAGAACCTCAAATGGGGCCATTTTTAAGCTGGCTTGATAACTGTTGTTATAAGAGAACTCGGCATACGGGAGAGATTCCTCCCATTTCTTACCGAAGGATATAACACAGGCTCGTAGCATGTCTTCAAGCACTTGATTAACGCGCTCAACTTGGCCTTGAGATTGGGGATGATAAGCTGAACTCTAGGTAATATGAGTTCCCATTGCTTTCTGGAAACTTTCCCAGAAATGGCCAGTGAAAATGCTGCCACGGTCTGAACTGATTTCCTTGGGAATACCATGGAGTGAAACAATTCTGGAGATATATAGCTCTGCTAACTGACTAGCAGTAATAGTCTCCTTAACTGGCAGAAAGTGTGCAACCTTGGAAAGTTGGTCAACGACGACAAGAATAGCATCGTGACCCTTCTGAGACTTGGGAAGACCAGTGATGAAGTCCATTTGCACTTTATCCCACTTCCATAGAGGAATAGGGAGCGGTTGCAGAATTCCAGCAGGTTTCTGATGTTCTGCCTTCACGCGACGACAAACGTCACACTCGGCAACATAACGAGCAATATCCTGCTTCATCCTAGACCACCAGTACCTTTGACGAAGATCTCGATACATTTTGGTACTACCCGGATGGATAGACAGCGGTGTATCATGGGCCTCCTTCATGACTTTGTCAGTCATCAGATCGAAGCGAGGTACTACGATGCGGTCTCTGAAATATAATGTACCATCTTCAGCAACTGAGAAATCCCGATACTTAGCAAGGTGAAGCTCCTTCTTCATCAAGTCAATTTCAGCATCTTTGGCTTGCGCTTCTTTAACAGCCTTCAGAAGGTCTGGTTGTACCACAAGGTTATTAAGAGAACCCTGGGGAAGAATTCGCAGATTCAGCTGAGTCAGTTCTGCGTGAAGACGAGGTTGAGCTTGCCTAACCATGAGGTTGTTGCAATATGACTTGCGACTCAGGGCATCGGCCATTACATTAGCTTTGCCCGGGGTATAAGAAATACCGCAGTCATAATCCGCAATAGCTTCTAACCATCGTTGTTGTCGGAGATTAAGATCCGGTTGAGTGAATAAGTATTTCAGACTTTGGTGATCGGTATAAATTTCACACCGATTACCCAGAAGGTAGTGTCGCCATAACTTCAATGCATACATCACTGCTGCAAGTTCAAGATCATGCACTGGATAATTCTCTTCATGTGGACGCAATTGACGTGAAGCATATGCAATTACTCTCCGCTCTTGCATTAGGACGCAGCCTAGTCCTTGGCGAGAGGCGTCGCAATATATGACAAAGTCCTTGCGAGAATCAGGAGGAGCAAGCACTGGAGCAGAAGTGAGCTTGTCCTTGAGGGTTTGGAAACTTTCCTGACACTTGTCTGTCCACTCAAACTTAACGCCTTTGTGGAGCAGATTAGTCAGGGGCTTGGCGATCTTGGAGAAGTTCTCGACGAATCGGCGACAATAGCTGGCTAGACCGAGAAAGCTTCGGACCTGCTTGGCATTCTTCGGAGGGGTCCAGTCAAGAATAGCCTGAACTCGCTCCGGGTTAACTGCAATACCATCCTTGGAGATGACATGTCCAAGGTAGGTTACCTCGGAAAGCCAGAATTCGCACTTAGAGTACTTGGCATATAATTGGTGCTCTCGAAGTCTCTCCAGAACTAGTCGAAGGTGCTCAGCATGTTCTTCTTTGTTCTTCGAATAAACCAGAATATCATCCAGATATACCACGATGAATTTGTCGAGGTAATCCATGAATATGTAATTCATTAGGCGGGAGAATGTAGCTGGAGCGTTTGTTAAACCAAACGACATGACTGTGTACTCGTAAGAGCCATAACGAGTAACGAATGCAGTCTTCGGAATATCCTCTTCGCGGACACGGATCTGGTGATAACCCAACCTCAAGTCGAGTTTAGAAAACACCGAAGATCGATCAACTCGCAGGATCCTACTCTCCGTGTGCACTCTGATGCAGAATCCGGTCTCAAACTGTAAGAAGAGGTCCACGTGCAGGCGTGTGACCTCCCACTGCAGGCCAATCAATACCTGGCGGCATCTCGGTCCTGCGTGGGTAAAGAATATCCTTCGGATGTATCCCTGCACGAACAGCTGGTAGCAACTGTGTCATTGCCTCGTAGTAGCGTGCTCGAGTGGCGAACAACTCGACGGCAAGAGCCCGAACAGTGCGATCCAGAGCCTGAGTGCACTGAATCAGAACCTGCGGGTCGTAGCGTCGAGACTCGTACGGGGCACAGATAGCTGTGTAAAATCCAGTAGCATCTCCAACAGGTGCATACGGAATGTACCGAAACACAGTATCATCCAAGTTAGCATTGTGCTCTCCTCGGAGACGTGCGACAGCAGAGTAGGCGGCATCATGTACTGCCATCTCAATCGTCACGCCTAATCCGTGAAAAAGGTGTAGCTCGGTGTCTGAGTTGTTCTGCTGATCATAAATCCGAACTTCAGCATAGTACTGTTCCTGGTTGAACTCACGGTAAACCTCATAGACCATGTACTCGGGATACCAGCGGTAACCCAGTCTACTTAGGAGGGCGATCAGAACAACTGGAAATCCAGGTGCGTCACGAGCCCAAGTACGAAGCACAAGCTGGGTCGTAGGCCACGGTGGAAACAGTTGATCCAACTGAAACAGAAAAGTTCAGGGTTGTCATAAGACAATGAGAAGTATAACCGATCTCGCAAGGAAAGGTTAAACAAAACAATGGAAAGGAAAATGATTATCAGACTAATTAGATCAAAGACAGGGAAATCGCACTGAATCCAGCTCTCCGGGTGGATAGAATTAACGAGATCCTAAATGTCGGTGTTAGTAAATTTTATTAAACTCGAATAGATGAGAGATTAGAATCCCAGAGTAAAGACGAGGAATAAAAGATCCTAATACCACCCAGTTGGCGACGTGGGCCCGTAAGCCACACAGCCAAGTTAGTAAAACAATTTTTGACCACTAGACTCAACTTCGGCCAAGGAATTGGGAAGGGGGATTCCTAGAGGCAGTCGGCTCTGATACCAACCTGTGACGACCCCGGCTTAATCATGCACTAATCATTCACGCAAATGCGCACGATCAAGCCTAAGGACTCACTTGAAGATATCACAACACAACTCTAAAACATAAAATAAAGTCATACAAGCTTAATATTACAAGCCAGGGCCTCGAAGGCTCGAATACATAGCTCGATG
The DNA here is from genome assembly GCA_011799875.1 of Thinopyrum elongatum. NCBI lineage: Eukaryota > Viridiplantae > Streptophyta > Magnoliopsida > Poales > Poaceae > Thinopyrum > Thinopyrum elongatum. The sequence continues at coordinate 485,487,008 of CM022301.1, read as the reverse complement.
GCATACAAGCGTCAGCGGAAGCATTAGATATCTGGGTACAGATATATTACAGAGAGAGAAATAGGCCTTCACGGAGGCGGGGTAAAATAAAATACTACGATCGAAAGGCGTAGGCCTCCTGCCCTGGACCCTCCGATCCTACTCCTGGTCGTCAGTCGGCTCCTCGTAGTAGTAGTACTCGCCAGGCGGGTAGTAGTACTGGTCGTCGGCTGGGGCGTCTGGCTCAGGGGCTCCGTCGTCTGGTGGCATCAAATGGAAAATGGGGAAAAAGAAAATAAAGCAAACGTGAGTACTCATCCGAAGTACTCAGCAAGTAAGGATCTACACTACATATGCATCATTTTCAAAGGGGGCTGTATATGTGGACTGGGCTGCAGAAATGCCAGAATAGAGGGGGAAAGCCTAGTCCTATCGAAGACTAGCATCTTCAACATTCTTCGACAGTCTTGCAGCATTAGGGAAGGGCAGATGAACATAATGTAAAGTAGTAGTAGTAGTATCATCAACCTCGACCTGAGATCCTTTCTCGACTCCCTGCGAGAAAGCAATCCCAGAGCCGTACTATCCAGTTCTCATCACATGTTCTAGTTGTACCGATCGGGATACAACTCCGAGTGTCCGTTACCGTAGGACAGGCTATCGATAGAAGTTTCTTCCCTGCAGGGGTGCACCAACTTACCCACCACGCTCGCTTAACTCCGGCCGGACACACTTTTCTGGGTCATGCCCGGCCTCGGCCAAGCAACACGCCGCAACCCGACCAAATACTTAACAGAGAGGTCAGCACGCCGGACTAACCTATGCCCCCAGGGGGCTTGGGCCATCGCCCCGGGAACTCCTGCGCGTTGCGTGGGCGGCCGGAAGCAGACCTAGCAACCCCTTAATACAAGCGCGGTTGCGTAACCAGTCCAATCCAGCGCGCGCCGCTCAGTCGCTGACGTCCATTAAGCTTCGGCTGAAGTATACGACGCAGAACGCCCATACTATGCCCACGTGATGGTTAGTGCTATCGGGCCAGAGGCCCCTCGGATCAAATATCCAAACCGTAGTGGATTAGGAGCGCGCGGAAACGAGCAGAGACTCACGATCGATGTGACCCCGTCGCCCCGTCTCGAGGACTTGCGGCAAGGGCTAAGAATGCCCGGCCACGCCTCGTAGTTATCTCGCGGGCACCATCCAGGTCAACCCGACTCCACATCACTTCGCACTAAGCTCGCGCGGGTACCCCTCAGGGCCGACCCCGTGGCTTTAGTATCATGGTTTAGTGCAAGTCCACTCATCAACAGTAACTGTGTGTCTGACACCAGGGGAGCCCTGAGGAATCACCCTCGATGGAACCCCACCTGATGTTATCATCAAGGTGAACGAAGGAGGAATCACCCTCGAGGTCCACACTTGAGGAGTTGCGCGACGACGTCGTTATCGGGGGTGGTGTAGGAGGAATCACCCTCGCTTACCACGACCGAGTAACTAACCTACAAGGTTAACATCAGAAGTGCTAACGAGGTATCACCCTCGGCACTCGACGGTAACCCAGCAGTGTCGGCAACTAAGGGGTAGTGATGTGCGGTGCCATGGTCTGGTCTTCAATCCCGATGATCGGGTCTGCTGATGTCCAGCAGGGCAGTCGGGATCAAGTGGGGGTCTCTGTCGTGTCTCTACCCAGCCTATACTAAGCAGTCTAGGATAACCAGTAAGGTAACAAAGCAGGGTACAATAATCAAGCTATGCAGCAGATATAGGAAAATAGTAGCAGTAGCAGTTCTAATGCAAGCATAAGAGAGAAGGGAATAGGCGATATAGGCATGCTCAAAATGGGGGTGCTTGCCTGTTTGCTCGGGGGCAAGGGCAAGGTCTTCAGTGGTATCGTCGGGGACGTAGTCGTACTCATGTGCGGCGTCTGCCTCGGGAGCTACGTCAACGTCGGGGTCTACCGAGAGAGAAGAGGGGGAAGAAACAGGTAAACATAATGCAAACAAATGCAATACGGTGCGTGTGATGCTATGATGTAGTGCAAGGTTGCCTAAATATGCATCTAAGTCATTTTAGTTATTTTTAGAATTATTCTGGGATTGAATATCCGACGTGTGTGCACTATTCATCTGCCGGATTCGGGTCCGGAGTTACGAGTTCTTCTACGTAGGGGGTTCCGATGGAGAAACAGACGGCACGATCAGACTCGTCTCATCGTTCTGAGCAACTTTCATGTTTTAACTTTTTCGATCCGAGCTACGGTTTAAAAGTTATTAATTTTTAAAGTTTATTTGAATTTCTGGAATTTATTTATTTATCAGAAAAATGAATTATGACGTCAGCATTACGTCACAGTGACGTCAGCAGGTCAACTGCGGTTGACCAGGGTCAAACCTGACATGTGGGTCCAGTGGGACCCACATGTCAGCCTCTGTTTCTCTAACCAGGGAATTAATTTAATTACCAGGGTTAATTAGGGGGTGGACCCCACATGTCAGTGAGACATTTAGGTTAATCTAATTATCTTTATTTAATTAACTGTTTAATTAGTCTAATTAGCCACCGGGGCCCACACGTCAGTGGCACTGTGCTGCCATGTCAGCGCGTTGACTCGGTCAACGAGTCAGTTGGGCCCACCTGTCAGTGGCTCAGGCGGCCCCACACGTCAGTGCCAGGTCAGCCTCACCGGCGTCGTCGCCGGAATAAGCTCCGGCGACCAAATCTGCGGCAGCCGAGCGCCGGAGTTGCTCGGAATCGAGCTACAGGGCACCAGTCGCAACGTGTTTGGGCGCGTTTGAGAGCTGAGAACGAACCGCGTCCAACGGCGCCAGTCCCGCGGGCTAAGGTGGTCGGAGCTCGCCTGAAACAAGCTCGAAGCGGCGGCCGGAGCTCGGGCGTCGACGGATTCGAGGCTGCGGAGCTCTAGGAAGCGCGCGCGCCTGTGCTATGTACTCCTAGCGACCTACTGAACACGGTGACACGCTCGAACGAACTCGAGGTGCACTGGTGGGTGAGCCTGGAGCTCAACGGCGGCGAGCAGAGCTCGGTCACGGCGGCGACAGCGCAGCAGCTAACCAGGGGAGCTACGCGGTTACCTAGGGGAAAGAGAGGAGTGCGGGTGCTCACCGAGTGGCCAAGAAAAGCCCTCGACAGCTTTGTAGCAGCAGGGGTCGACGGAATCGGCGGCGAGGCGTCGGCGCCCGAAGCGAAAGGGGCGGAGAAGATCGACGCCTGTGGAGCTCCCCAGCTCCACCAGAGAGCAACGGACGACGCGGTCGACCACGGCGGAGACGAGGAACACGGTGGTGAGGCGAGACAAGGCCGGTGGCTGCGAAAACGACGGTGAGTAGCGGCGGACCCGCTCGGCTGCGCTCGGATCTAAACGAGGGGAGGAGCGGAGCGAGCGAGGGAGAGGGGGAGAAGTGACGGGGAGGACCAGGGGAGACGCACAGGCGCGTCCTTATCCCCTCAGCCTCCCTGTTTCATCGGTGGCTGCCGCCGTGTCGCTGCTTGGCCGGCGCGCGCGCGCAGCCACGGCGAAGACGACACGGGGAAGAGGGAGACGGTGTGGGCTGCTGTTGGACTGGGCTGCACACTGTGCACTTAGGCCCAGCCAACAGTAGCGTTCTCTCTTTTCTTATTTCTCTTCTCCCTTTTCTTTTATTTCTTTTTCTGTTTCAAAATGATTAGGCCACTTGTGCTCTTTTGAAAAATGTGGATGTTGGCCCAAATATTGCAATGCAATATTAGCTCTCACCAAAAAGTGGTTTGAACAGTTTTGGAAGCCATCTAATTTAGTAATGATTTTAAATGAATTAATATTGCTGTTTTGGGTGCTGTTTCATCTTGTTTGAGTTACTTGTCCAACTTCAAATATTTTGATATTGGTTTTAGCAATGTTCCTGGATTATTTGCCATTTAATGAACATTTTCCCAACAGAGTTTGACCAACTTTATAATCCACTTTTGAATTTGAGTTGATTTTCAGATGTGAATTTGAATTGGATCATTAACCCATATGACTTGGCACTGCAAATGATCCTGACTTGGCAGTTTTAACAAAGTGTCACAGAGCTTATTACAAGGGGGTGTTACACAAGGTAACGAGAGCGGAGTGTGTCTACATACCCTTGTAGACCAAAAGCATTAGAGTCGTAAGGCGGTTGATGTAGTCATACTCTTCATGATCCAATCGCGATCCAATCTGATCTAGTGCCGAACGGATGGCACCTCCGAGTTTAGCACACGCACGGCTCGGTGGCGTCCTCTCCTTCTTGATCCAGTAAGCGAGGGAGAGGAGGTAGATGAGATCTGAACCAACACGACGGCGTGGTGGTGGTAATGGCAGCGGAACACCGACAGGGCTTCGCCAAACGCTGACGGATCAAGGTGGAGGCTTATTGGGAGAGAGAGAGGAGGCTTGGGTTTGGTGTGTCCAGCCCTTGTGCCCCTCCCCACTATATATAGGGGTGTGGGAGGGCTGGGGGCGCAACCCTAGCCCCTCCTCCAATGAGGGGAGGCGTCCAAGGGAGGAGGAGTGCCCTCCAAGCCAAGTGGAGGGACTCCCCCTTAGGGTTTTCCTTCCCCACATTGGTTCTCACATATTCCACGAGGATCTTTATCGGTTGAACCATGATGTCAAGGATTCAGTTAATCCCATATACAATTCCCTTTGTCCAGCGATATGTTACTTGGCCGAGATTCGATCGTCGGTATCTCCATACCTAGTTCAATCTCGTTACCGACAAGTCTCTTTACTCGTTTCGTAATACAAGATCTCGTGACTAAACTCATTAGTCACATGCTTGCAAGTTTCTTGTGATGTTGTATTACCGAGAGGGGCCTAGAGATATCTCTCCGCCATACAGAGTGACAAATCACAGTCTCGATCCTTGCCAACCCAACAAACACGTTCGGAGATACCTGTAGAGCACCTTTATGATCACCCAGTTACGAAGTGACGTTTGGATACACACTAAGTATTCCTCTGGTGTCAGGGAGTTGCACGATCTCATGGTCTAAGGAACAGATACTTGAAATGAAGAAAGCTGTAGCAAATAACTAAGCGATACGATCTGTTGCTAAGCTTATGGTTGGGTCTCGTCGATCACATCATTCTCCTAATGATGTGATCCCGTTATCAAATGACAACTCATGTCCATGGTTAGGAAACCTTAACTATCTTTGATCAACGAGCTAGTCTAGTAGAGGCGTACTAGGGACATGGTGTAGTTTACGTATTCACACATGTATTTAAGTTTCCGGTCAATACAATTCTAGCATGAATAATAAACATTTATCACGAACAGGAAATATGATAATAACCATTTTTATTATTGCCTCTAGGGCATATTTCGAACAGTCTCCCACTTGCACTAGAGTCAATAATCTAGTTCACATCACCATGTGATTAACACCCAATTAGTTCTGGGGTTTGATCATGTTTTGCTTGTGAGAGAGGTTTTAGTCAACGGGTCTGCAACATTCAGATCCGTGTGTACTTTGCAAATCTTTATGTCATACTATAGATGCTACTACCACGCTCCAATTGGATCTATTCCAAATGATTGCCCCACTATACGTGTCCGGTTTGCGACTCGGAGTCATCCGGATCGGTGTCAAAGCTTGCATCAACGTAACCTGTTACGGCTAACTCTTTATCACCTCCATACCGAGAAACATTTCCTTAGCCCACTTTAGGTACCTAAGGATAATCCTGACCGCTGTCCAGTGATCCACTCCTGGATCACTCTTGTACCCCCTTGCCAGACTCATGGCCAGGCACACATCAGGTATGGTACACATCATGGCATACATTATAGAGCCTGTGGCTGAGGCATAGGGGACGACCTTCATCCTTTCTCTTTCTTTTGCCGTGGTCGATCTTTGAGTCTTACTCAATTTCACACCTTACAATACAGGAAAGAACTCCTTCTTTGACTGATCTATTTTGAACTCCTTCAAAATCTTGTCAAGGTATGTGCTCTGTGAAAGTCTTATCAGGCGTCTTGATCTCTCTCTATAGATCTTGATGACCAATATGTAAGCAACTTTACCCAGGTCTTCCTTTGAAAAACTCCTTTAAAACAACCCTTTATGCTTTCTAGAAATTCTACATCATTTGCAATCAACAATATGTCATCCACATATATTATCAGAAATGCTATAGAGCTCCCACTCACTTTCTTGTAAATACAAGTTTCTTCATAAACTTCGTATAAACCCAAAAGCTTTGATCACCTCATCAAAGCATATATTCCAACTCTGAGATGCTTGCACCAGTCCATAGATGGATCACTGGAGCTTGCATACCTTTTTAGCATCCTCAGGATCCACAAAACCTTTAGGCTGCATCATATAAAATCCTTCCTTAAGGAAAGCGGTTTTCACATCCATCTAAGAGATTTCATAATCAAAAAATGCAGCAATTGCTAACATAATTCTAACAGACTTAAGCATCGCTACGGGTGAGAAAGTCTCATCATAGTCAACTCCTTGAACTTGCCAAAAACCCTTTGCGTCGAGTCAAGCTTCATAGACAGTGACATTACCATCAACGTCTGTCTTCTTCTTAAAGATCCATTTGTTCTCGATGGCCTGCCGGTCATCGGGTAAGTCTACCAAAGTCCACACTTGGTTCTCATACATAGATCCTATCTCGGATTTCATGGCCTCTGGCCATTTGTCAAAATCCGGGCCCATCATCGCTTCCTCATAGTTTGTAGGCTCATCGTTGTCTAACAACATGACTTCCAAGACAGGACCACCGTACCACTCGGGGCAGTACGTGTCCTTGTCGACCTACGAGGTTTGGTAGTGACTTGATCCAAAGTTTCATGATCATCATCATTAGCTTCCTCTTTAATTGGTGTACGCATCATAGGAACACCTTTCTGCGCTGCACTACTTTCCAATTCAAGTGAAGGTTCGATAACCTCATCAAGTCCTACCTTCCTCCCACTCGCTTCTTTCGAGAGAAAACTCCTTTTCTAGAAACGATCCATTCTCGACAACAAAGACTTGCCTTCGGATCTGTGATAGAAGGTATTCTATGAAGACGCACATCTCCGCTTTGGGTTCGAGCTTATCAGGCATAAGTGTCGCATCCCCAAACTTTAAGAAACGACAACATAGGTTTCTTGACAAACCATAGTTCATACGATGTCATCTCAATGGATTTAGATGGTGCCCTATTTAAAGTGAATGTTATTGTCTCTAATGCATAGACCCAAAACTATAGTGGCAAATCGGTAAGAGACATCATAGAACGCACCATATCCAATAGAGTATGGTTACGACATTCGGACAGACCATTACGTTGTGGTGTTCCAGGTGGCGTGAGTTGTGAAACAATTTTCACATTGTCTTAAATACATACCAAACTCGTAACTTAGATATTCACCTCCACTATCATATCGTAGACATTTTATCTTCTTGCCACGATGATCTTGAACTTCACTCTGAAATTGCTTGAACTTTTCAAAATTTCAGATTGTGTTTCATCAAGTAAATATACCCGTGTCTACTCAAATCATCTATGAAGGTAAGATAATAACGATATCCACCGCGTGCTTCAACACTCATTGGACCACATACATCGGTATGTATTATTCCCAACAAGTCACTTGCCCGCTCCATTGTACTAGAAAATGGGGGTTTTGTCATCTTGCCCATGAGGCATGGTTCACATGTTTCAAATGATTCATAATCAAGTGATTCCAAAAGTCCATCAGCATGGAGTTTCTTCATGCGTTTTACACCAATATGACCCAAGCGACAGTGCCACAAATATGTGGTACTATCATCATTAACTTTGCATCTTTTGGCATCAATAATATGAACATGTGTATTACTACGATCGAGATTCAACAAGAATAAACCATTCACATTGGGTGCATGACCATAAAAGATATTATCCATATAAATAGAACAACCATTATTCTCTGACTTAAATGAATAATCGTCTCGCAATAAACAAGATCCGGATATATTGTTCATGCTTAACGCAGGCACCAAATAATATTTATTTAGGTTTAAAAGTAATCCCGAATGTAGCGGGAGTGTGCCGATGGCGATCACATCAACCTTGGAGACACTTCCAACGCGCATCGTGACCTCATCCTTAGCTAGTCTCCGTTTACTCTGTAGCTTCTATTTCGCGTTACAAATAAGTGCAACCAAACCAGTATCAAATACCCAGGCGCTACTACGAGCACTAGTAAGGTACACATCAATAACATGTATATCAAATATACCTTTGTTGACATTGGCAGCCTTCTTATCTGTCAAGTACTTGGGGCAGTTCCATTTCCAGTGGCCATTCCCCTTGCAATAGAAGCACTCAGTCTCAGGTTTGGGTCCAACCTTGGGTTTCTTCATGGGAGCGGCAACTTGCTTGCCATTCTTCTTGAAGTTCCCTTTCTTTCCCTTGCCTTTCGTCTTGAAACTGGTGGTCTTATTGACCATCAACACTTGATGCTCTTTCTTGATTTCTACCTCCGCGGCCTTAAGCATTGTGAAGAGCTCATGGATCGTTTTCTCCATCCCTTGCATATTATAGTTCATCACAAAGCCCTTGTAGCTTGGTGGGAGTGACTGGAGAACTCTATCAATCGCTACTTCATCCGGAAGATTAACTCCCAACTGATTCAAGCGGTTGTACATACTACCCAGACATTTTGAGTACATGCTCACTAACGGAGCTGTTCTCCTCCATCTTGCATCTAAAGAACTTGTCGGAAGTGTCATACCTCTCAACCCGGGCGTGAGCCTGAAATACCAATTTCAGCTCCTGGAACATCTCATATGCTCCGTGGTGCTCAAAACGTCTTTGGAGCCCCGGTTCTAAGCCGTAAAGCATGGCGCACTAAACTATCATGTAGTCATCACTTCTAGTCTGCCAGACGTTCATAGCGTCTAGATTTGCGGGAGCGGGTGGCACACCTAGCGGTGCTTCGAGGACATAAGCCTTCTGTGCAGCAATGAGGATAATCCTCAAATTATGGACCCAGTCCGCATAGTTCACTACTGCAGGATGCTGCTAACACGACACTACAATCAGAGACCCTTCGATAAAACTGTGTGCGATGCATTAATCACAAACAGTGATGTAATAAAACCGTCAAAAAAGATATAAAATGTTTGCGATGGCGGAGCCAACAAACATGTTTCAGATTATAGTTGCGTGTGCGATGCGTGGCATAAAGTTCACTCGAATGAACTATTTGCGATGAGCTTAACAACAGAAACGGGCAGCCAGATGAAGGTATGTACGATATACGGCATACCGTTCAACCGGATGAACTGTTTGTGATTAGGCAACACAACAAAAATGGTCGGGTAGATTAAGGTGTGTGTGCGATTGACGGCATACAGTTCACTCGGATGAACTGTATGCGATTAGACAACACAATAGAAATGGTCAGCCAGATCAAGGTGTCTGCGATTGACAGCATGCTATTCACACAGATGAACTATTTGCGATTAGCCACAACAAACAGAAACAATTAGTGTAGGTCCAAAAGTAGGTCTAGAGGGGGGTGATTAGACTACTTGACCAAATAAAAATCTAACCTTTTCCCAATTTTAGTTGTGGGCAGATTTTAGCAATTAGAACAAGTCAAGTAATCAACCTACACATGCAATTCTAAGAGTATAGCAGCGGAAAGTAAAACATTGCATATGAAGGTAAATGGAAGGGTTTGGAGAGTGCAAACGCAATGATGGCACAGAGATTTTTGGCGTGGTTCCGATAGGTGGTGCTATCGTACATCCACGTTGATGGAGACTTCAACCCACGAAGGGTAACGGTTGCGCGAGTCCACGGAGGGCTCCACCCACGAAGGGTCCATGAAGAAGCAACCTTGTCTATCCCACCATGGCCATCGCCCACGAAGGACTTGACTCACTCGGGTAGATCTTCATGAAGTAGGCGATCTCCTTGCCCTTACAAACTTCTTGGTTCAACTCCACAATCTTGTCGGAGGCTCCCAAGCGACACCTAACCAATCTAGGAGACACCACTCTCCAAAAGGTAATAGATGTTGTGTTGATGATGAACTCCTTGCTCTTGTGCTTCAAATAATAGTCTCCCCAACACACAACTCTCTCTCACAGATTTGGATATGGTGGAAAGATGATTTGAGTGGAAAGCAACTTGGGGAAGGCTAGAAATCAAGAATCTTGCGGTAGGATTGGAATATCTTGATCTCAACACATGAGTAGGTGGTTCTCTCTCAGAAAATGTAAGCTGGAAGTGTAGGCACGTTCTGATGGCTCTCTCACATATGGAGAAGGGGTGGAGGGGTATATATAGCCTCCACACAAAACCCAACCGTTACACACATTTGACCCAACTCGGTCAGACCGAATAGAAGAACTCGGTGAGACCGATTCAGTTCAAAATGTGAACATTAGGAATCTCGGTGGGACCGACTTGAACAACTCGGTGGGACTGATGTGCTAGGGCTAGGGCAAAACCTCATCTCGATGGCGCCGATTGAGTGAACTCGGTGAGACCGATTTCAGCAAAGAGCAAACAGAGAGTTGGTCAAGCAAACTCGGTGTGACCGATAGCTCATTTTGGTGAGACCGAAATGTTTCAAAGGGAAACAGAGAGTTTGCAGGGCCATCTCGGTGAAACCGAGATCCGTATCGGTGTGACCGAGGTGTTAGGGTTTTTGGCAGTTGCTATGTCAAATGAACTCGGTGGCGCCGGATAGGAAAATTCGGTGGGGCCGAGTTTTACTTTGGGTTTTGGACATATTTAGAATGAGAAAGTGGTTGAGGGCTTTGGAGCAATATCACTAAGCATTTTGAGCAAGTAGACCATTAAGAAACACCTCATCCTCTTTTAATAGTATTGGCTTTCCTATGGACTCAATGTGATCTTGGATCACTAAAATATAAATGAAGAGTCTTGAGCTTTTGCCAATATGTGTCCTTAGCATTTTGAGGGCTCCACATCTCTAGTCCATGCCATGCCATTCATTGAACTTTTTGAAATATTAAACTTGAATGGATATTAGTTCAATGAGCTATATGTTGTTATGAATTACCAAAACCACCTTTTTGGTAATTGATGATAACATATAGATCAAAGCTTCGACAAATGATAATATGAATGAAATACATCGTCGCTTTGAGAAGTATGTGATAAGCAAGAGCTCCCCCTAATTTTGTGCATTGTTTAAAATTTGTGTTTGAATGCAAATGCACAATCGATTAGGATCATGGGTCACTCTTCCATGTCACATACATCTTGGTGGAGCGTTCAAAATGATAAGAATTAAATAACATGCACTCATCACCAAGGATACAAAAGATTGATCATACACAAACATCATAGATATAATCATGCAAGCACACATTAAGGCATAGTATGATCAAACACATGATCACATAAGTATCTCACGAGCATAACACAAATTGTATCATAGGAAGCAACAACCAAACAATCAATGTAGCAAGAGTAGCAAGGCAAATGAAACCGACAAAATACAAAAGGCACTCTCTCTCGAAGCCTATGATCTATACACTTTCTCCCTCGTTGGCAACAGTTACCAAAAAGTTCGAAAACGTATAGTGCTATACGACACTCTAAGCACGATCTCCGGGAGCTCCTGAAGGGGTTTTCTAGCTTGTCGCTCCGGTGTGCGTAGACGGCATGGAGAGGAGTCCATCAGCAAATGCCTCTGCGGAAGTCTGTGGAGCTGGAGGAGTTGACACTGGAGGGGAAACTGTGGCAGTGGCTGCAGGTGCTGAAGTGGTAGTCCTGGAGTCTCTGGCAACTGGCACAATTGATGATCTTTGTGCCCTTGGCACTCTCTGAAATGTGTCTATTGTGGGTCTATCATCCCTGTCCTCAGCATCCTCTTAAAGCTTCTCCACAATGGTTTAAATATCTGTGACCTTCACATCAAGGTCATGCATCTTAGTCTCAATAATCCTCTCAAGACTCTCCTGATTCTGAGACAAGGTGGCCAAGCTTTTCTCAATCCTCATGGTAGCCTCAATGAGATAACTGAGCTGATCTTGCTTGGTCTTGAGATTCACAACTGAAGCATCTGGGGCACTTGCTGCCTTTGCAGCCTTAGCTCTCTCAATCTTCTCCTAGGCTTCAGCACAAGTAGGATGTGATGCATCCATGACAACCTTGTTGTCCTCAAAGTCTGGCCTCAGGGGTAGATGCTCTTTGTCCAACAGATATGTCTCAGTTCCCACCTTGGAATTGATCAATGTCTAGATGTGTGGGGCATATCCACAAGACCTCTTCTGGTCGGCTGCTGTCCTCTTAACTGTCTCAACAATCAAGCTCATGACTTTGAATTTCTGTGGGACATCAAACAAATGAAGCAAATTGATGGAATGACCACGTATCATCCTGTGATCTCCAAACTTGGGCAATAGTGTATGCCTCAAGATGGTGTTCATTGTGGTCAAACCAGCAAGCAGATAACAAATAGATCCAAACTTGTGTGTTTCCAAAGCTACATCGGGTATGGGCTTGTACATGTTAGCCATGGAGTTGTGATCCTTCCTGGGCTTCCCATACACATCAAGATCATTTTCTTCTTCCTTGGGGGCATTGATTAGCTTGGCCCACTCAGAGATTGTTGACTGATATCTGGTTCCCTCGGTCATCCACACTATCTTACCATCATGGTAGAAGTGGGCAGTGGAGTAGAATTGCATTATCATCTCATCGTTCCACTTTGTCAATTTCTGACCAACAAACTTGTCAACACCATTCATCCTGAAGCTCTCATGCACATGGGGAAAGTAATCTTCATTGTCATCAATATATTGCCAATCAACCCATTTCATATCACAAACAATGGGCTTCTTGTCCAACAAGACAGTCTCATAGAAGTCCTACTGTTCTCTGGTATGAAAACGATAGTCCATAGCAGTCCTTCTCCTTGTGGCATAAGGATCTGTCTTCCTCCATTGTCTCAGACCAGCATCCTTCCTCAACTTCATGTTTTCCGCCACAGGATGATCATCATTATGATATGGGATCTTGGGCTTCAACTTTCTGAGCACTAGTGGCTCATCATCTTCCTGAACTTCAGGCACTGGGGCCTTGTTCTTCTCTGCAGATGAGATGTTCCTTGTTGATCTCTTTGGAGCTGTTGACTTGGGGGCTTGAGCTGGAGCTATGGGCTTGGGGGCAGACTTGGGCTTTGAAGGTGCAGCCCCAGTCTTGATAGCATCTGCCATCAGCTTCTGTGTCTTGGCAGGAGGTGCAGCAGGCTCTTCCTCCTCCTCATCATCTTCATCAGAAGAGTGTCTCTCAAATTCTGCCATTGGATCTACCAGTTTGCACCATCTTCCTCTTTTCCTCTCTTTCTTCTCTTTTCCAGCACACTTGCTGGTTGTGCTTGCTCTTGAGCTATAGTGGATTGCCTAGCTTTAGACATAGGATTCCTCTTAGCAGGAGCCTTTTTGGAAAGGCCTGGCTTGGTAGTAGAAGTAGCAGCATACTCCTTCTTGGGCACCTTTTTCTTGGAGGTCACTTCCTCCTCAATCACAAAGTCTTCATCTTCACTGTCAGAGTTTCTCTTCTTTCTTTGCCTAGTAGCTGCCTTAGGCAAGTTGTTGGGGGTGCTTCTGCTTCCCTCATCATAGCTACTAGAGGGGCTGGAGCCCTCACTGAGGTTAACTTCTTCTGCAAACTTGTTCTGGCTATCACTGGCTTCTGACATTGCTGCAACTGACCCTGTGAATAGATGGGTGTGAGTAGAGTAGATGAGCATCACAAAATACAACTTGTTTTTGCAAAAAATTGACACAAAAACTTAACTTTAGTTTTCTGCAGAAAGCATTTCGGAGCTACCGATTTGACAAACTCGGTGACACCGAAGCACTAACAGAGTCTAAACATGCAGTTTCGGTCAGACCGAGATGCAGTTCGGTGACTCCGAGATGCTAGGGTTTCACAGAGAAAGTGATTTCGGTCTCACCGATTAGTACACTTCGGTCAGACCGAGTTGTACTTAGTGCAATGGCCAAGGCCAATCGGTGTGACCAAAACATTCAGATCGGTCGGTCCGAGATGGGTTCGGTGAAAACCTAACCCTAAGTTTTTGCATCAAATCTATTCTAAAGGATTTCTTTGCTGGATAGATTGATCTCATACGTGGGAAGAGTAAAGGCAATATACTTTTTGCAAGAATCGGAGTAAAGGATAGCACAAAGGGTTGAATCCGTACCCTAACTTGGTGACGGTTCTCTACGGCGGCAACGGCGGTGAAGATACCCGTTGACAGCGGCGGAGACCAGCGGCGGAGGCTCACTGGGGGAGACGGTGATGATCCGGAGACCTAGGGGCGGCAGTGCTGGGGAGGCGCGGGCGAGTGTGTTTGAAGAAATTTCCAAACTTCGATCCGCGGTATATATACCCAGACGCTGTCGGTGGCGCCGAGTGGAACGTCTCGGTGGCACAGAGATGCAAAACTGCTAGCAGTTGCTGCAACTCGGTGAGACCGAATCGTTCTAATCGGTGGCACCGAGATGAAAACCTAGATCAACTTACTGAATTCGGTGAGACCGAGTTCGATGAATTGGTTTGACCGAAAATCACTAAGAGGTTTTGGAAGTTAGCCCTTGACGGATCGGTGGCTCCGAGTGCTCCTCACCCGGAGGGTCCGAAAGTGACTTGTTCAAATTTTGTGATGTAGCATGAATAGAGTTTGAGACGAGAAAAAGTATAGATAGCTAGAGGGAGTAATTAGGCATTCTTGTCCATCCATTTGGCAAAAGAAAAACCAAACAATCAAAACAACAAATGGATGTCCTTGAATGGAGAAAAATTATGCAACCAACATGCTCACACAATAAGATAGCAAATAAAACATGTGGCAAAGCATGCACATACACTCTAGCATCTATCAAGCAATTGGCGATGACTAGGTCATCTATATATGAGTATATTGACTTAGAAGTCAAATGAGAACATTTGATCGTAGGTCATACTCATTGTTTAAGCACAAGTGGGGTTACCACTTTTACATAAAGCATTGTTGTGTTCACATCATTAGAGTTGCTTTGGATCAATTTTTAGAGCAAAGCTCCCCCTAGATGTGATATCCCCGCTAAGAGGGATGAACTAACCTTGGGTTTTGTCGATGATGACTTCATGTAGATGTTGAAGATGTGGATGCTCAATGTTGATGTAGTTCATTTGGAGCAATCCATTGGAGTGAGTTGCACTTTCAATACCTACATGGGTTAGTCCCACAAGGAACATACAAGGATATCCATAGACATAGAGTGAAACACACATATGATGATGTCCATGAAAGCATTAGGTTACCTTGTCCCTTGTCTTACCAACAAGAGGGTTTGTGACTTCATGAACTAGTGCAAGATATGAAAGTTGATTGCATAAGTTCTCGCGAAAATGAATATGAGTGAAGTATGTTGGCGGAGTCACCCTTAAGAACTCTCTAGTTCTTCTTCTTTGGGATCCTCATCAACTTGATGGGAATCCTTGGAGTTGTAGTCGTACTTGATGAAGTAGAACTTGATGTAGTCTTGGGAAACCACTTGACCATGGACTTAGGAGCTTCTTCAAATGAACCAATCTCTTCTTGAAGCTTGTCCTTGCCTTTTAGCTTGTGGTATTGTGGTGGAAGATCATCTTGAGCTTGTGTTCCCTCGAAAGAAGTGGGGTCATACTTCTCTTGTTGAGGAACAAATTTCGTCTTGGGGTATTGATCTTCTTCCCACTCAACTCCATTGGCATTGAACTTTTTATTCAAAACTAACACCTTGATTCTTCTGGTGCCTTCCTTGCTTGCGTACAATTTCCTCAACCTTACTTCCGGCAAGGCTCTTGTAAACACCTTTCTCTATAATTCCCTTCAATAAGCTATTTTCTTGCTCAAGTGTAACTTGGCTAAGAGAATCATTAGTGGAATCAAGAGAACTACTAGAAGCAACAATATTGGATTTAACATTGTTATTGTTACTACTAGAGGAAGAATCTTTCTTGTTCTTATTGCTAGATTTTACTTGTGGCATATAAGTAGACAAGAGGAGACGTTTGGCAAGATAAGAAGAACTCTTCTTTCGAAGATCATCGTTGATAGCTTTTAGGAACTCATGCTCTTGCTCTAAATTTAGCTTCTCGAAGCATAGCTTCTCATGAGTCTTTAGGAGCTCTCTATGACCTTCTAGAGTTGTTTCATGAGCTAACTTAAGAGTGTTTAGTTCTTTAGTTAGACGCTCAATCTCCTTCTTATCATTGTCATTCGTTTTATCTTGATTAGCATGATTAATAGCAATTTCATCATAGTTTTCATCACTAGTGTTGTCAACAAGTAAATCATCATCACCTAGCAAATGATCTTCATCACTATTGAAATCAACATAATCGGGGTGTGATACCTTAGGGCCTTTAGCCATGAAGCATCTTGCAATTCCTTCATTTGGTGAGTCAAATATGTCGTAGGAGTTGGATGACACAAGTGCAAGACCGACAACACCTTCATCTTGAGTATATTCGGAGTCGGAGTGATAGCTTCTCTCGGAGTAGTTGTCGGAGTCGAAACCGGATACCCATTCACCAACGTGAGCTTGATGTCTTTGTATTGTGTAGCTCTTTAATGACTTGTCCTTACTTTCCGAATCCTTGCTTCTACGAGAGGGTCTTCATTCATAACGATCATCTCTACACCTTCTCTCTCTTGGTGGTGATTCATCTCTTTTACTTCTCCTTTTTGGTGAATCTTCTCTTTTCTTGTAGGGATCCATACACTCATTGGAGTAGTGTCCGGGTCTTCCACAATTGTAGCAATTATGATCACGACTAGAAGATCTTTTGTCATTGTAGGATCTTGACTTGGACCTTCTCTCTTTGCTTCTATTCTTGTAGAATTTGTTGAAGTTCTTCACCATTAAGCTCAATTCTTCATTGGAGACTTGTTTCTCACTTGATGTTGTAGGAGCATCACATGAAGCTTTGTAAGCACCGCTTGACTTGTTGTGGAGCTCTTCCTTATCCTTGAGTGACATCTCATGAGCAACAATTCTACCAATGACTTCCGTGGGCTTGAGATCTTTGTAATTGGGCATCATTTGGATCAAGGTGCACACGGTATCATATTTTCCATCCAAGGCTCTTAGAATCTTCTTGATGATGAATTTGTCGGTCATCTCTTCGCTTCCTAAGCCGGCAATCTCATTTGTGATGAGAGCAAGCCTAGAGTACATCTCAGCCACTCCTTCACCACCCTTCATCTTGAACTTGTCAAGTTGACTTTGAAGCACATCCAATTTTGATTCCTGGTCGGACTCGGTACCTTCGTGCATATCAACCAAAGTATCCCAAATTTCCTTTACATTCTCAAGGCGGCTGATTTTGTTGAATTCTTTGGGGCACAATCCGTTGAAGAGAATATTGCAAGCTTGAGCATTGTATTGCAACATCTTCATTTCTTCTGCGGACGCTTCATGATCCGGTTCTTTTCCATCCTCGAAGAAATCACCTTGCAAGCCAATGCGCACAATAGCCTGATACGTCCATTTTGCATCATGTTTTCCTACTGTTATTTATGATGTTTTTATGCATAATAATGCTTTTTGGAGTAATTCTAATGCCTTTTCTCTCATAATATGCAAGGTTCACACAAAGAGGGAGATTCCGGCAGCTGGAAATCTGGACCTGAAAAAGCTACGTCAGGCTGCCTATTTTGCACATCTCCAAATGAGCTAAAATTTCACGAGGAATTTTTATGGAATAAATAAGAATTATTGGAGCAAATAACTACCAGAGGGGGCCCACCAGGTGGGCACAACCCACTTGGGCGTGCCAGGGAGCCCAGGCGCGCCCTGGTGGGTTGTGCCCTCCTCGGCCCACCTCTGGTGCCCCTCTTCTGGTATATAAGTCATTTTGACCTAGAAAAAATAAGGATAGGACTTTCGGGATGAAGCGCCACCGTCTCGAGGCGGAACTTGGGCAGGAGCACTTTTGCCCTCCGGCGGAGCGATTCCGCCGGGGGAACTACCCTCCCGGAGGGGGAAATCATCGTCATCATCATCACCAACAACTCTCCCATCTTTGGGGAGGGCAATCTCCATCAACATATTCAACAACACCATCTCCTCTCAAACCCTAGTTCATCTCTTGTGTTCAATCTTTGTACCGGAACTATAGATTGGTACTTGTGGGTGACTAGTAGTGTTGATTACATCTTGTAGTTGATTACTATATGGTTTATTTGGTGGAAGATTATATGTTCAGATCCATTATGCTATTTAATACCCCTCTGATCTTGAGCATGATTATCATTAGTGAGTAGTTACTTTTGTTCTTGAGGTCACGGGAGAAATCTTGTTGCAAGTAATCATGTGAACTTGATATGTGTTCGATATTTTGATGATATGTATGTTGTGATTCTCTTAGTGGTGTCATGTGAACGTTGACTACATGACACTTCATCTTATTAGGGCCTAAGGGAATGCATTGTGGAGTAGTTATTAGATGATGGGTTGCAAGAGTGACAGAAGCTTAAACCCTAGTTTATGCGCTATTCCGTAAGGGACTGATTTGGATCCAAAAGTTTAATGCTATGGTTAGATTTATTCTTAATACTTTTCTCATAGTTGCGGATGCTTGCGAGGGGGTTAATCATAAGTAGGAGGTTTGTTCAAGTAATAACAGCACCTAAGCACCGGTCCACCCACATATCAAATTATCAAAGTAGCAAACACAAATCAAACCAACATGATGAAAGTGACTAGATGAAATTCCCGTGTACCCTCAAGAATGCTTTGCTTATCATAAGAGATCGTTTTGGCCTGTCATTTGCCTCAAAAGGATTAGGCTACCTTGCTGCACTTTTATTACCATTACCGTTACTTGCTCATTACAAATTATCTTGCTACCAAACTACTCGTAATTTCAGTGCTTGCAGACATTACCTTGATGAAAACCGCTTGTCATTTCCTTCTGCTCCTCGTTGGGTTTGATACTCTTACTTATCAAAAGGACTACGATCGATCCCCTATACTTGTGGGTCATCAAGGCTCTTTTTTGGCGCCATTTCCGGGGAGTGAAGCGCTCTTGGTAAGTGGAAATCGGTAAGGAAAAATTATTACTACGTGCTGAAATTTATTGTCACTTGTTACTATGGAGAACAATCCTTTGAGGGGTTTGTTCGGGGTATCTTCACCTCGACCGGAACCACAATTAGTTACCCCTCAACCTACTGCACCTACTGAAAATATTGGTTATGAAATTCCTTCGGGTATGATAGAACAACTGCTAGCTAATCCTTATGCAGGAGATGGAACCGAACATCTTGATATGCACTTGATATATGTGGATGAAATTTGGGGATTATTTAAGCTTGCAGGTTTACCCGGAGATGAAGCTAAGAAGAAGGTTTTCCCTTTATCTTTGAAGGGAAAAGCATTGGCATGGTATAGGCTATGCGATGATATTGGATCTTGGAATTGGAATCGACTGAAATTGGAATTTCACCAAAAAAATTATCCTATGCATCTAGTTCATCGTGATCGGAATTACATATATAATTTTTGGCCTCGTGAATAGAAAGTATCGCTCTAGCTTGGGGGAGGCTTAAGTCAATGTTATATTCATGCCCCAATCATGAGCTCTCAAGAGAAATTATTATTCAGAATTTTTATGCTCGCTTTCTCATGATGATCGATCCATGCTTGATACTTCTTGTACTGGTTCCTTTATGAAGAAGACTATTGACTTCCGGTGGGATCTTTTAGAAAGAATTAAACGCAACTCTGAAGATTGGGAACTTGATGAAGGTAAAGATTCAGGTATTAAGCTCAAGTATGATTGTGTTAAATCTTTTATGAATACCGGTGCTTTTCAAAAGTTTAGCACTAAATATGGAGTTGACTCTGAGATAGTAGCCTCCTTTTGTGAATCATTTGCTACTCATGTTGACCTCCCTAAGGAGAAGTGGTTTAAATATCACCCACCTATCAAAGAAGAAATTAAAGAACCAGTAATTGCTAAAGATGAAACTATTATTTACAATGTTGATCCAGCTGTGCCTACTGCTTATATTGAAAAACCACCTTTCCCTGTTAGGATAAAGGAACATGCTAAAGTCTCAACTGTGGTCAACAAAAGTTATATTAGAACTTCTAAACCTGCTGAACAAATCAAAGTAGAACCTAGTGTTGCTATGGTTAAAGATCTCTTGGTTGAAAATATAGATGGGCATGTTATTTACTTCTGTGATGAAGCTGCTAGGATTGCCAAACCCGATGAAAAAGATAAACATAGACCCATTGTTGGCATGCCTGTTGTCTCAGTTAAAATAGGAGATCACTGTTATCATGGTTTATGCAACATAGGTGCTAGCGTGAGTGCCGTTCCTTTTACCTTATATCAAGAAATTATGAATGATATAGCACCCGCTGAAATAGAAGACATAGATGTTACTATTAAACTTGCTAATAGGGACACCATCACACCACTTGGGATTGTTAGAGATGTTGAAGTCTTGTGTGGGAAAATAAATTACCCTACTGATTTTCTTGTTCTTGGTTCCCCACAAGATGACTTTTGTCCAATTATCTTTGGTAGACCTTTCTTGAACACCGTCAATGCTAAATTAGATTGTGAGAAACAAACTGTCGGTGTTAGTTTTGGTAATGAGTCTCATGAGTTTAATTTTTCCAAGTTTAGTAGGAAGCATCATAATAAAGAGTTGTCTAGTAAGGATGAAATAATTGGTCTTGCTTCTATTGTTGTGCCTCGTACCGATCCACTAGAACAGTATCTGCTAGACCACGAAAAAGATATGCATCTGCATGAAAGAAATGAAATAGATAAGATTTTCTTTGAACAACGTCCTCTGCTTAAACACAATTTGCCTACTGAAACTCTAGGAGGACCTCCTCCACCTAAAGGTGATCCTGTGTTTGAATTAAAGCAATTGCCAGACACTTTGAAATATGCTTATCTTGATGAGAAAAAGATTTATCCTTTTATTATTAGTGCTAACCTTTCAGAACATGAAGAAGAAAGATTATTGAAGGTTCTGAAGAAGCACTGAGCTGCCATTGGATATACTCTTGATGATTTAAAGGATGTTAGTCCCGCTCTCTGTCAGCATAAAATTAATATGGAGCCTGATGCTAAACCCGTTGTTGACCACCAACGACGTTTAAATCCTAAAATGAAAGAAGTGGTAAGAACAGAAATACTGAAGCTTCTGGAAGCAGGTATAATCTATCCCATAGCTGATAGTAGATGGGTAAGTCCCGTTCATTGTGTCCCTAAAAAGGGAGGTATTACCGTTGTTCCTAATTATAAGAATGAACTTATTCCACAAAGAATTGTCACTGGCTATAGAATGGTAATTGATTTTAGAAAACTAAATAAAGCTACTAGAAAAGATCATTACCCTCTGCCTTTTATTGATCAAATGTTAGAAAGACTATCAAAGCACACACATTTTTGCTTTCTTGATGGATATTCCGGTTTTTCTCAAATACCTGTTTCACAACCTGATCAAGAGAAAACCACCTTTACTTGCCCTTTTGGAACTAATGCTTATAGACATATGCCTTTTGGTTTATGCAATGCACCTGCTACCTTTCAAAGATGTATGACTGCTATAATTTCTGACTTTTGTGAAAAGATTGTTGAGGTTTTCATGGATGATTTTTCCGTTTACGGAACTTCTTTTGATGATTGCTTGAGCAACCTTGATCGAGTTTTGCAGAGATGTGAGCAAACTAATCTCATTTTGAATTGGGAGAAGTGCCACTTTATGGTTAATGAAGGTATTGTCTTGGGACATAAAATTTCTGAACGAGGTATTGAGGTGGATAAAGCTAAAGTTGATGCAATTGAGAAAATGCCATGCCCTAAAGATATCAAAGGTATTCGTAGTTTCCTCGGTCATGCTGGTTTCTATAGGAAGTTTATTAAAGACTTCTCTAAAATTTCTAGGCTTCTTACAAATATTTTACAAAAGGATGTTCCATTTGTTTTTGATGATGATTGTGTAGAAGCCTTTGAAACACTTAAGAAAGCCTTGATTTCTGCACCTATTGTTCAACCACCTGATTGGAACTTGACTTTTGAAATTATGTGTGATGCTAGTGATTATGTTGTTGCTGCTGTTCTAGGACAAAGAGTCGATAATAAATTAAATGTTATTCATTATGCTAGTAAAACTCTGGATAGTGCTCAACGAAATTATGCTACTACTGAAAAAGAATTTTTAACAGTTGTGTTTGCTTGTGATAAATTTAGATATTATATTGTTGATTCTAAAGTGACTGTTCACACCGATCATGCTGCTATAAAATATCTTATGGAAAAGAAGGATGCTAAACCTAGACTCATTAGGTGGGTTCTTTTGTTACAAGAATTTGATTTACATATCACTGATAGAAAGGGAGCTGAGAACCCCGTGGCTGATAACTTGTCTAGGTTAGAAAATATTCTTGATGACCCACAAACTATTAATGATAGTTTTCCTGATGAACAATTAGCTGCAATAAATGTTTCTCATAACACTCCTTGGTATGCTGACTATGCCAATTATATTGTTGCTAAATATATACCACCTAGCTTCACATACCAACAAAAGATAAACTTCTTCTATGATTTAAGACATTTCTTTTGGGATGACCCACATCTTTATAAAGGAGTAGATGGTATTATTAGACGTTGTGTACCTAAGCATGAACATGGACAAATCCTACGAAAATGTCACCCCAAAGCTTATGGAGGACATCATGCGGGAGATAGAACTGCTCACTAGGTATTGCAATCTGGTTTTTATTGGCCTACTCTCTTCAAGGATGCCCATAAGTTTGTTTTATCTTGTGATGAATGTCAAAGACTTGGTAATATTGGTAAGCATCAGGAAATGCCTATGAATTATTCTCTTGTTGTTGAACCATTTGATGTTTGGGGATTTGATTACATGGGATCTTTTCCTTCCTCTAATGGGTATACACATATTTTGGTTGCTGTTGATTATGTTGCTAAGTGGGTAGAAGCTATTCCAACTAGTAGTGCTGATCACAACACCTCTATTAAAATGCTTAAGGAAGTCATTTTCCCAAGGTTTGGAGTCCCTAGATATTTAATGACTGATGGTGGTTCACATTTTATTCATGGTGCTTTCCGTAAAATGCTTGCTAAATATGATGTTAACCATAGAATTACATCACCTTATCATCCTTAGTCTAGTGGTCAAGTTGAACTTAGCAGTAAAGAAATAAAATTTATATTACAAAAAACTGTCAATAGGTCCCGAAAGAATTGGTCTAAGAAGTTAGATGATGCACTTTGGGCTTATAGAACAACATATAAAAATCCTATGGGTATGTCTCCGTATAAAATGGTTTATGGAAAAGCTTGTCATTTGCCTCTTGAGTTAGAACATAAAGCATATTGGGCAATTAAAGAACTCAACTATGATTTCAAACTTGCCGGTGAAAAGAGGTTATTTGATATTAGCTCACTAGATGAATGGAGAACCCAAGCCTATGAAAATGCCAAGTTATTTAAAGAAAAAGTTAAAAGATGGCATGACAAAAGAATCCAAAAGCGTGAGTTCAAAGTTGGAGAATATGTTCTTTTGTACAACTCGCATTTCAGATTCTTTGCAGGAAAACTCCTCTCCAAATGGGAAGGACCCTATGTTATCGAGGAGGTTTATCGATCCGGAGCCGTCAAGATAAATAATGCCGAAGGTACTAACCCGAAGGTTGTTAATGGGCAACGAATAAAACATTATATCTCAGGTACGCCCATTAATGTTGAAAGCAATATTATCCAAACTATGACACCGGAAGAACACATAAAGGAAACCTTCCGGAACACTCCAGAATAACTGAAAAAGAGGAGGTATGTGATACGGTAAGTAAACGGACTCCAAAAAATCCGCAAAAATATTTTCTGTCCGTTTTGGAATGTAACAAAAATTTGGAAAATAAGAAACAACCAGGAAGGCAGGCCTGGTGGGCACAAGACACCAGGGCGTGCCTGGCTTGCCAGGCGCGCCCAGGTGCATTGTACCCACCTCGGGTACCTTCCGGACTCCGTTTTTCTTCAGCTTGCTTGTTTCCCAAGATAAAAAATCTTTATATACCCCCGAGCCTATTGACCACCGTATCACGGAGAAATCTTCTGTGCTCTTTTCTTGATGTTTCCGGTCAGATCTGTTAAGCCAAACATCATGTCTTCTTCCTCCTCCAACAACATGGAAGAGGATGCTTGGTTTATGAAAATTGAGCTGAAGAGAGAAGAGCCCGTAGAAGCCGTCAAAGGGGACAAGAGCAAGGAGGCTACTGGAGATCAAGCGCCAGTGGTTGAGCAGGCCTTGCCTGCCGAGGAAGAAGAAGAAGATATCCTTAAACCTTACTATGATCATCTCACCCCCACCGAGATCGAAGCCTTTCGAATCATCGAAATGGTTCGTGTGCAAAATAAATATCTCACCCGTGAAAATATTCTATTGCAAGAGCACATCATTGCCCTCCGGAGCATCATCCGCAGATTGGAGAAGCTGTTGGATAGGGCCACTACTTCATCACCACCACCTCCTTCTTCATCACCAAAGGAAAATTGAGTATCAGGTATGGGCACTCCATTGGCTTGTGCCAAGCTTGGGGGAGGTGCCCCGGTATTGTATCACCTCCACTATCTTTCGCCTTTACTTATCTTAGTTCGATCCATAGTTATCTTTTGCTTTAGATGAATAAAAGTTTAGTTCGATCCTTTCTTTTCAAGTGTTTGCTTAGTGATCTATCTTTGTAATCGTGTGCAAGATATATATAATAAAGTTTAGTTTGAGTTTTGTTTTCTTTACTTTCATGTTCAATAAAAAGAAATGAAATAAATGAAAAAGATCATATGCTAATTTTATGGTAAGTAATGACATCACATAACGAAGAGTATAAGTAGGAAATTTTATTGGAGATTGACAAACATAGCATTGGTCAATGATGCAATTCATGAAAGAATTAATAAGGGAAGAGAAGATTCACATGCAAATACACTATCCTGGACATCTTTTGTGATTGTGAGCCCCCATCAAAATATTATATGCCAAAATTGTTGACGTTGGACAAGGAAGACAACGTAATGATTTATGTTTGTTCATATTCACATAGAAGTTATATTGTCATAGATCCTTTAACATGTAGTGCTTGCCCCCCATCTTTGCTAGCCAAAAATTCCGCACTAAGTAGAGATACTACTTGTGCATCCAAAAACCTTTAAACCCAAATCTTATTTTGAGAGTCCACCATACCTACCTATGGATTGAGTAAGATCCTTCAAGTAAGTTGTCATCGATGCAAATAGGGCAATAAAAATTGCTTCTAAAAGTGTTGGACCATTTAGTGTAAGAGAAAATTGAGCATTGTACGAACTTGTGATGGCAAAGAATAAAAGCGGGTGGCACGCAATGCGAACAATAATGGCGCTCCCACCTCCCACCACGGCGCTGACCTCTCCTCCGGCGATCTCCACCCTCCTCCACTAATTTGTGGATCCCTTCCGGCCATCTTTTCCGGCGTCTCCTCTGGATCAAGGCAATACCCATCTTCTATGGGTTCATCTGGTGGATCTACCCTTGGCTTGGATTTCTCCAAGGGTAGGGTTTTTTCTGATGAGGTTTTCAGATCTACTGGTCACACGATCCATCCGTTGGGACGACGGAGGGCCTTCATTGTGATTGTGTCTTTCAGTCGGCACGCTTTTCGATTGTCGGAAGATTCTGTGGCGGCAGCACTGGAAGCTGCGCTTGGTGGATCGGCAATTGATCTTCGGGTTAGTCATGTCAAGGACAAATTTTTTTCTTTCCAAGTCTCATGCAAGCAAGTTGGTTTTATTATTATGGATCTACGTTCTTTTGCTTGAGATCTGTTCAAGTGTTATTTCCACCTTTGGAGTAATGGAGGACCTAATTGGGTTAGGGAGCTTAAGATCTGGCGAAAGGAATGTGATGCGGAATGGATATTGATTAGTCCTACCAAGCGTAGGTCATCGCTAGGTTTAATGGCCATGCATAAGCCCCCGGTTAGATCTTCTTTAAAATCTTCAAGTTCAGTAAGGAAGAAGCTATCTTTTGCTACGTTTGAACATTATTCTGCTTGCAAAGGCTATAGATATCCGGCTACTCAAAATTGCATTGATACTATAGTTGATGGAGGATATGATCTTTCTGCTCATGAGCGTGTCGTGATTCGGCAATCGCCTGCCTTAGACTTGCATTGGACGGTGGCTCGGCCACCCATCGTGTTTGGTACGGTCAACCCGTTGCTGGAGTTGCACCGGCAGGCCACAGCGCCACCGTGTAGCCCGGTATCTGTGGATCCGCAGCCTGGGGTTACTGGGAATCTCTCGGCGCGATTTGCGGAGGCGGGAACCTCTTCGGTTCAAAATGGCTATTTGGGGATGGGCCCATCCCATATGGATGGCCCACGGTGCACTGGCCCTGTGAGCCAGGATTGCCAAGCTTCTGTTGGGCCAGTATCTGATCCCACTCCTATTGGGCCATCTTCTTTTGGGCTGGATACATCGCTCAACCCAAGCCCGATGATCGACTCGCTAGAAATCCCATCTTCACAAGAGGCAGCCCGGCAGTTTGATGCTATGGTCGATGACATGGTGGACAGGGTTCTAACCTGTACTATTTGCTCTAAGAGGGGCCACCTGGCAATCTCTTGTGGAATGCGAGCGGTCTGCTCGGCTTGCTCTTGTATGGGTCACTCTAGAAAAGATTGTAATGATTTCACGCGTTCCAACGGATTGGTTTGGAGGCCAATCTCTCTGCAACAAAACACGAGTATTTCAGAATCCTTAGCTGATCAGGGGAAGAGAGCCGGAGTTATTGGGATAGCTTGCCCAGTCACATCACCGCCGCCCACATTGCTCCAATCTCCTCCTCTCCCTTCCAAAGAATCCCTCTGTTCATCGCCGCTGCAACCGACCATGGTGAACTTCGAGCTTGACCCGCATTGCCTTGTGCCGGCGGGGCACCACATCATTGATGGTGGGGATCGGCGTCTTCCACGCACCTTCTTCACGCCTGCTGCTTGTCCCCCTCATCGCCATGAAGATTACATGGTTGCCGAGGTCATGCCTGCTCCGGAGGGACCTCTCAGGCCAGTGAGAGAGGACATTGTTCAGTTTCTTCAGAACAGAGGTACTCTTGTCCGCTCTGCTATGCCATGGTTTCATGGGGTTGGTTTATTCCAGGTGCGGGATCCATCTGTCAGATACACTTTGATTCAGCATCCACCTTTTGCTCTGGGCAATGATCGATTTGTTAGATTCATGAAACATGATGAGGGAGAGAACTTCAAGGGGAGTCATGGTTTTCGTAAGGGCTGGCTCATGTTTGTTGGGATTCCTCTAGATTACCGCACGACAGAGTATATCTCGCAAGCAGTAGGTACTTTTGGGAAATTTCACTCTTGGGATAGTGAAGATCCGTACCTAGTCCTTACTTTGGTTGAGGCAAGCTTTCCTGATACGCCTCTGGTGCCAAGAGATGTTGTCTTTGGAGATTATGCTGATTGGGGGGGGGGGGGTGCTCAGATTTCTGCTTGGACGTCGCTTGTTATGTGCTTGGGGCAGACTTTGCTGATCAAATGCCCAATGATGAGGATCCAATGCCATTGGATGGTAATCCTCATCCAATGCCTGGACAGTTAATACCTGATAATATACCTTTTGTTCTTCCTCCCTACCCAATGCTGGGGTGGAATGATGCACCACTTGCCCCGCCTCCGCCTCCTGATAACGCTGTGGATGCTGACTGGGGAAATGCTCACTGGGGGGACAATGATGAGGAGATTAATCATCCCCCGCAGCCTGCTGTGCTAGAACAGGATCAAATTTCCATTGTCATTGATCAACCAGAGGGCTCTGGGTCTGTTGAGCAGCAGATTCAGGTGAATGAGCAGCAGCATCAACCTATGCCTAAACAGCTCTTTCAGGTTCAAGACCAGCCTGCAGTTGTGTAAAATCCTTTGGCTATTGTCCCTTATCAACCACTTGTCATTCGGCATCATCAGATCTTCATTGGGGTGGCCAGGATTGTGGCTGGACCTCCTCTTCCACCTGAGATGATTTGGAAGAGATCTTTTGAAAATTTGAAGTCTGATTTTTCAGTTAAAGATGTGCCCAGGTCTATCTTCTTTAAGCCCCTGGGTACAGTCACCTATTCCAAGCGCAAGTGGTCAATTGCTTTTGATGATTTCCAGGGGATGTCTTTGTTGGTGCCAAGGTTGCCCCGTATTCTGCCTCACAGTAAAACTGTTGTGACTACGCGCCCAGTTGCCAGATCCTTGTTTGGAGGTTCATCTGATGATGTTTTATCTAGTTCTAGTAATGGTCTATCTGCTCATGCCATGACTGGAGTGACTGTGTATGAAGCTATGACAACTAGTGATTTGTCTGTGCCTGAGGCTGTGGTGTCAACTGGCTCGGAGGAGATTTCTTCACCTGTGGTTTTTGCAGCGGAATTGAAGAACAGGCAGAAGAATCAGCGAGGCAGACGGAAGGTATCTGCGCCCTTGGTGGACACTTCAGTGAGAAGGTGTACGAGAAGCGCGGCAAAGCTGGATGGTTTCAAACCGGTTATCTTTGAGCAACTCTCACTTCAGCCTGCTAAAAGGCGCCCTCGTTCCAAGCCCATTGATGAGAAGGCCCGGCCCAGCTCCGAAGATGCTGCTGACAATGACAAGTCTGAAGACGCTGGCAATGACAAGTCTGAAGATGTTCCTCCACAGACGCCTCTCTTGGTGTTGCAAGCAATCGGAGCTGAGCTGGAAATTGACCCCAAGCTGCTTTCTAGGGAAAAGCTTATGGCTGATCCCAAGGATGACTCCTCCTCCGATAGTGCTTAAATGTTAATGCTTAAAGCTTTATCTTGGTGTAGCGAGCGTGTTAAATTTGCTTTTTTTTATGTCATTCTTAAACTTATGCAGTTTGGTCGAGACTTGGCACTTTTGATCTGTTATGACTTGGGTTGTATGGCACTGGGTGTCATACTGTTTCTGCTGCGCTATTATATGTTACTTTATGAGTCGAATGTTAATGCGTAACTGGAAGGTCTTGTGTTGGAATGTCCGTGGATTGAATTCTGAAACAAGGCAACGTGCGGTTAGACAGAAAGTGACTAAAAGTCAGTGCGCAGTTGTCTGTTTGCAGGAAACTAAGCTCTCAGATTGCCCTCGTAATTTAATTAAGAGCATTTGTCCTGCGGGTTTTGATCAGTTCATCGAATCTCCTTCAAGAGGAGCTTCAGGTGGAATTTTGACTGTGTGGCGTTCAGACTTTTTCTCGGGTACTTTAATAGAAGTTAAACCCTTTGGTATTGTGATTAGTTTTAAATCTGTGCATAATGATGATCAATGGTATCTGGTGAATGTTTATGGGCCTTGCCAGGGTGCTTTAAGAGACGAGTTTGTTAATTGGCTCTACAATCTAAAAGTAGAACCTGAGCAGAAATGGATGTTGTTGGGATATTTTAATTTCATAAGATCTTTGGATAATTGAAATCTTCCTGGTGGTGATGTCAATGATATCTTCATCTTCAATGAGATCATAGGTCATTTGGGTCTGTTGGAACTGCCCCTCAAGGGGAGAAGATTCACCTGGTCTAACATGCAGAATTTTCCACTCCTTGAACAATTGGATTGGTTTTTTACCTCTGCCAGTTGGATTAGTCAGTACCCCAATACGCAAGTCACACCTCTTGCTAAAACTGCCGCAGATCATGTTCCTTGTGTAGTCTCCATCTGCACCACCATCCCAAAGGCTCATATCTTCAGATTTGAAAACTATTGGGTACATCAACCTGGCTTTATGGAGTGTGTTCAGGAGGTTTGGCAAAAACCTTCTCACAAAACTCATATATCAGCAATTATAATGGACAAATTAAAGTCATTGAGGTTTGCTCTTAAGAAATGGCAGAAGGGTTTGTCACATATTAAAACACTGATTGAGAAGTGCAATTGGGTGATCCTCTGGTTAGATAATTTGGAAGATTTCAGATCCTTGTTCAGAACTGAATCTAATTTCAGGAAATTGGTGAAGATGCATCATGAGCACCTTCTACATTTGAAGTTTTTATACTGGAAGAAAAGATGCACTATTAGATATATCAAAGTTGGTGAAGAAAACTCAAAATTCTTCCAAGCCATGGCAACTGAAAGATATAGAAAAAATTCTATTGCCAGTCTGCAGCTGTCTGATGGTACAGTTTCTTCAGATCATGGAATGATGGCCAAGGAATTTCTGGAGATTTTTAAGAGCAGAATGGGAATTGTCAAGCCAATTCTGATGGGCAATGACATTCTCTCTCTTATTCCTCGGGTGCAGGGACTGGAAGTGCTCACAAAGCCCTTTGAAGTTAAAGAAATTGAACATGTTATTAGGGATTTGCCAATTGACAAGGCACCGGGACCTGATGGCTTTAATGGGCTTTTTATGAAGAAGTGTTGGCCGATCATTTCCAGTGATTTCATTACACTGGTGAAGGAGTTCCATGCTGGAACTGCTCAGTTGGAAAATCTCAATGAGGCCTTCATTACATTGATCCCTAAGAAGTTATCACCTGAGACTACTGGAGATTTTAGGCCAATTTCTTTGACTAGTGTGGGGTTGAAATTCCTCACTAAGCTTGCTGCTAACAGGTTTCGGGATGAAATCACCAAATGTGTGCATAAGAATCAATATGGTTTTATCAAGTCAAGAACAATTCAAGACTGTATTGCCTGGACCTTTGATACATCCATCAGTGCAACCAATCAAAAAAGCCAATCATGTTACTCAAGCTCGACTTCGAAAAAGCATTTGATTCTATTCAGCATGAGGCAATTATAAAAATCATGGTGGCAAAGGGGTTTGACAACAAGTGGATCTCCTGGATTCAGCAGTTGTTGTCACCTGCAACTTCCTCAATCTTACTAAATGGTGTACCTGGAAAGCATTTCAAGTGCAAATGTGGTGTCAAGCAAGGTGATCCTATCTCACCATTGTTGTTTGTGATTGCTGTTGATCTGTTGCAGACTATGATTAATGATCTTCTGAATCATGGCCTTCTTTCTTTGCCTCTGGCAACACATGACCCTGACTATCCAGTGGTACAGTATGCAGATGATACATTGCTTTTTGTGTCTGCTGATTCAGCTCAGTTGGAGGTGCTTAAAGCAGTTTTGAATTCCTTCTCTTTGGCAACTGGATTGCGAATCAACTTTCACAAATCCTCAGTGTACCCAATTAATGTGGAAACCAATGTTGCCAATGCCCTTGCTGCACATTTTGGGTGTCAGTTAGGTGTAATGCCTTTCACATATTTAGGGTTGCCAGTGGGAACAACTAGGCCCAAAGTTGTTGATTTACTACCTTTAGTTGACTGCATGGAAAGAAGGTTAACTGCTAGCTCTTGGTTTCTGCCCCAAGGTAGCAGGCTGCAGTTGGTAAACTCTGTGATCTCTTCACTGCCCATTTTTTCCTTTGCAGTCTGTCTATACCACAGGGAATCCTGAAGCAACTGGAAAGAATTCAGAGGCAATGTTTGTGGAGAAAATATGGTCAGGAGAAGGGGCATTCTTTGGCTGCCTGGCCTCTGGTCTGTAAGCCTAAGCTTAAGGGTGGGCTTGGAATTCTCAATCTGGGTCTGCAAAATGAAGCTCTGCTTCTGAAATACCTCAACAAATTCTATAACAGAGCAGATGTACCTTGGGTTCATTTGGTTTGGGACTCTTATTATATTCAGAGAGTTCCTCTTGACAGTACTTTGTGTGGCTCTTTTTGGTGGAGAGATATCTGCAAATTGATGGATAAATTTAGGGCTGTTACTTCGGTTACAGTTGGAAGAAGAGAGTCTCTGCTTTTTTGGTCTGACTCTTGGGAGATTGATAACTCATGCATCCCTCTCCAGGACAGATTCCCCAGGCTCTTTTCTTTCTGCCTACAGAAGAATTCCTCTGTTATGGAAGTGTTACAAGCAGGTGACTTGCAGAGCATGTTCTCTTTACCCTTGTCTGAATTGGCTTTTAGGGAGTTTAATCAGCTTTCTGGCATTCTGACTGAGATCTCCCTAGATTCTGATTGCAATGACTCTTGGGCTTGGAGGCATGGGAAGAAATCTGAGTATACAGCAAAGAAGTACTATGATTTTGTCCATCAGCCAATGCCTACCAATCCCATTCTGAGTTGGGTCTGGAAATCTTGTTGTACCATGACAATTAAAATGTTTGCCTGGCTTGTCATTATGGACAGAGTAAACAGCAAGGATATGATTCAGCGCAGACATTGGAGAATTAATGATGGGCCTGAATGTGTACTTGTAACACCCCCTATCATTAGCTACAGTAATCACTTTAGATAATGACAAGTTAGCAAGTTTAACAGTACATACTCATCATTAGCATCATATTGCATTTCAAATCCTAAGTCAAATTCAAATTAAATGAAAGTGAAAAATAAAAGTTATCCAACATAGAAACTAAAATGTTCAGTAAATAGCAAATATTGCAGAGACCATTCTAAAATTGTAACCAACAATAAATAAATTAATTAGGTGGCTCAAACATTACCAAAACAGCAAGGATTAATGCATTTTAATTGTTATAAAAATTGTGTGAACTCCAATTGCCTCCAAACTAATTTTTGGTAGTGGTAGAGGATGCCTAGTAGTTATTGGAACAATTCCTATGTTTTACAAAAATCATTTTGAGGCCTAACAATTTACTAAAGAGAGATATGTGAATAAAAAAAAAGAGAAAGCCCCGGCCTAACTGGGCCACGGCCCAGTCGGCCGGCCCACCCCCGCGCCTATATGGCCTCCCCCTGGAGGCCACCGAAACCCTAACCCCCACTCACCCCCTCGCTCACTCCCCTTGTTCCCCCCAACCCCCGATCCATTCTGGATAGGGCGCTGCTCGCGCCGACCGCGCCGCGCCGCTCGTCGTCGCCCCGTCGCCGCCTCCCCCTCGCCAGACCACGCCACAGCACCGCCACCTCGCCGGACTGCACTGCCCCGCCTCGCCATCGCCGGCTCCATCGAGCCTTGCCACCCTCTTCTCTGCATCGGGGGTGAGGAACCCCCCCGGCCACCTCTTCCCTCTGGCCGCGCTCCGGCGCGCCCATCGCGCGCTCGCCCGACCCCGCACCACGCCCGCGCGCGGCCTCGCCCGTGCCCGCTCGCCGCTGCGGTTGCGCTCGCCGCTGCTGCTGCTCGTGCGCCGCCCCGCGCCCGCGCGCCTCGCCCGCCTCGCGCGCGCGCCCCACACGCGCCCCTGCCGCTCCGGCCTCGCCCCGCTCGCCCCTGCCGCTGCACGCACACGCGCCCGCGCACGCGCTGCCACGCTGCTGCCGCGCCCTCGCCACGCCCCCGCCGCGCCCGTCGCACGCGCCCGCGCCCTGCCACCCGCACGCCCGCGTCCGTGGCCTCGTGCCATTGACGGGTGGGGCCCCGCCGCCCCTGTGCCGTTGGCCAGTGGGCCCTGTCCCCCCTGGCCCAATGACACATGGGGCCCAGCCCTGAAACGTTTTAAGAAAATAAATAGAAAAATAAATAAATAAAAATTATTAAAATTAATAATTAATTAATTAGTTAATTAATTAAGTTAATTAATCCTGATTAGGTTAATCCAATTTAATTAATTAGTTTAATTATATGTTAATTAATTAGTTAACCCTAATTAACTAACCAGTCTATGACATGTGGGACCCACGTGTCAGGACGCCTGCTGATGTCATGACGTCATGATGACGTCAGCATAACACTGTTTCGGATAATGTTAATTTAAATAATTAATTAAATTCCAGAAATTAATAAAAACTTTAGAAAATCATATTAAATAATCCGTAACTCCGATGAAAATACTTTATACATGAAACTTGCTCAGAATTTCGATATGAACCCGAATACGCCCTCCGTATTCCCGTCAGATGCCTCTAGCTATAAGAACATTGAACTTTTAGACCGTTTTCAATAAATAAATAGTGCCCAACTTTAATAAAATAAATCCGAATAAATTCCTAAATTAACTAAATCATTTAGTTAGGCAGTAGAACACCCCGGCATATCATTTAGGCATGTCATACATATTGTTTGCATTATTGCCATGAATTTATTGTTTCTCTCCCCCTCCTTCTCTCTCTCGATAGACGCCGAGACCGACGATGCTGCACCTGGGTACGACTACACTACCGACGAGCAGCCCGTTGACGACCCCTCTCTCTTGCCAGAGCAACCAGGCAAGCCCCCCCTTGAGCATCCAGATATTGCCCATTCTATTCTCCTGCTTGCATTAGATTTTGCTACTGTTAATGTATGCTCCTATTCTGATGCATAGCCTGCTGTTGTAACCTGTTCATTGCTACCTTACCTGCCTATGATAAACTGTTTAGTTTAGGTTGGAGTGAACCATCAGTGACCCCACCACCTTATCCTTGTTGCCCCTGCTTGATCATCGATGACTCGATCATCGTGATCGTCGACCAGAGACCGACACCTCACTTCACACCCCCTTAGTTGTACGACTCTGCGTAGTAACTATCGAGTGCCGAGGGTGATACCTCGTAACGCACTCCCGATGAATACTCTGCAGTGTAGCTGTTCGGTCGTGGTCATCGAGGGTGATTCCTCCTTCTCCACTTCCGATACGACTCTGTCGTGCAACCCCTCAGTGTGAACCTCGAGGGTGATACCTCATACGTTCACCCTGATGATTTCGTCGAGTGGAATCCGCCGAGGGTGATTCCTCGGGTTTTCCCCTTGATGTTATGACCACACGATTACTTGACCTTTGTTACAGGCGGGTCCACCCTGGTGGGTACCCGCTGGGGATCTATGATTTTCGGGTGTGCCGGAAGGGCACTCGAGTGTGACATTGTGGCGGAGCATCAGAGACTCTGATTGTCTCTGCGTGATACTAATTGAGCCTATTGGATTTGGGTGTGTGATCTGAGTGGGTCGACGTGCCCTATACGCACTACCACCATGCGGGATAATGGTTATGGGACCCTCTGCGAAGTACGTTTCTCCCGAAAGCTCGTCTGACGTCACGATTCACCGCGCGGGCTGATTGTCGGGATTGGGCTGGATACTTCACTAACGAGTTCAGTGTCGCGCCTGCACCCCGGCCAGTCTCGCAACGCACAGGGTGCCCAGGGCGATGGCCCGAGACCTCTGGGTGCATAGGTTAGTCCGACGTGCTGACCTCTCTGCCGAGCCTAGGTAGAGCGCTGCTTCATGTTGATCTTCCGAGGACGGGCATTACCCAGCAAGTGTGTCCGGCCAGAGTTGATCGAGCGTGTTGGGTAACAGTAGTGCACCCCTACAGGGATGAATCTTCTATCGATAGCCGGTCCTACGATAAAGGACGCTCAGTTTGTGTATCCCGATCTACTACTTAAACTGGATACTTGTTACTTAATTGAAGCTTCGGGATCGCTTTCTCGCTTGGGAGTCGAGGAAGGATCTTTAAGCTGTACTTCAACATGTTTGCTAAATAAAATGCTATTCTATTCTCTTCTACTGCTGCAAGATGATGGCCTTGTGAAGATGCTAGTCTTCAATAGGACTAGGCCTTCTCTCTATTCTGGCATTTCTGCAGCCCAGTCCACTTATACAGCCTTTCTCCATTGATAATGTTGCATATGTAGTATAGATCCTTGCTTGCTGAGTACTTCGGATGAGTACTCACGGTTGCTTTACTTTCTCTTTTCCCCATATACCCCACCTTGATGATACATCAGACGATGGAGTCCAGGAGCCAGATGCCACCACCGGAGCTTACTACCAGGAGGGTCCAGAGGGTACTTACTACTGGATCGAGCCAGCCGACCAGGAGTAGGATCGGAGGCTCCCAGGCAGGAGGCCAACGCCTTTCGATCTAGTGTCGCTGTTTGTGCTAGCCTTCTTAAGGCAAAACTTGTCTAACTATGTCTGTACTCAGATAATATTTGTATGACTGACTTATGTATTCGAATCTTCGGATCCCTGGTCTGTAATATTGTGGACCTCCGTTTAAATTGTGTTAGAGTTGTGTTGTGATATCTTCCCGTGAGTCCCTGTGCTTGATCGTACATGTTTGCGTGTATGATTAGTGTACGATTGAGTCGGGGGCGTCACAAGTTGGTATCAGAGCCGACTGCCTGTAGGAAGCTCCCTTCCAATTCCTTGGCCGAAGTTGAGTCTAGACATCGAAAAACTAATTTACTAACTTGGCTGTGTGGCTTACGGGCCCACGTCGCCAACTGGGTGGTATTAGGATCTTTTATTCCTCGTCTATACTCTGGGACTCTGATCTCTCTTCTACTCGGGTTAAATAAATTTTACTAACGCCGACACTTAGGATCTCGTAAATCCTGTCTACCCGGAAAGCTGGATATC
Source organism: Thinopyrum elongatum (assembly GCA_011799875.1). Classification (NCBI taxonomy): domain Eukaryota; kingdom Viridiplantae; phylum Streptophyta; class Magnoliopsida; order Poales; family Poaceae; genus Thinopyrum; species Thinopyrum elongatum. Next base: position 485,450,646 of record CM022301.1, on the reverse strand, counting down.
TGTGCGATTTCCCTGTCATTGATCTGATTAGTCTGATAATCATATTCCTTTCCATTGTTTTGTTTAACCTTTCTCTCCGAGTTGTGTTAAACTTCTCATTGTCGTTTGACAACCCTGAATTTCCTCTGTTTCAGATGGATCGTTTGTTTCCACCACGTCCTACGACACAGCTTGTGCTTCGCACTTGGGCTCGTGATGCCCCTGGGTTTCCAGCTGTCTTGATCGCTCTCATGACCAGACTTGGCTACCGTTGGTATCCTGAGTACTTGGTTTACGAGGATTACCGCGAGTTCAATCAGGAGCAGTACCATGCTGATGTTCGTATCTATGATCAGCAAAATGACTCAGACACTGAGCTACACCTTTTTCACGGTATCGGCGTGACGATTGAGATGGCAGTCCATGATGCCGCCTACTCTGCCGTCGCACGTCTCCGAGGACAGTTCAACGATATCTTGGATGACTCTCAGTTCCGATACATTTCGTATGCCCCTGCTGGAGATGCTACTGGATGCTACACAGCTATCTGTGCCCCGTACGAGCCTCGTCGCTATGACCCGCGCGTTCTGATTCAGTGCACTCAGGCTCTGGATCGCACTGTTCGGGCTCTTGCCGTTGAGTTGGTTGCCACTCGAGCACGTCTCTACGATGCTATGACGCAGTTGCTACCAACTATTCGCGCAGGGATACATCCTGAGCACATCCTTTACCCGCGCAGGACTCAGATGTATGCTAGTATTGATTGGCCTGCTGTTGGAGGTCATACACCTGCACGTGGACCTCTTCTTACAGCTCGAGACCGGATTCTGCATTAGAGTGCACATGGAGCGCAGGATCCTTCCGCGACGAACATTCGTCGTCCGCACTTGCAGTTACCCCGTTTCGATGGTTTTCTCCGACGTTGATGTAGCCTTTGCTATGTCTCGTTGTGTACTTCCTTACCGCGTGCCTACGCGCCGCCTAGTATGTCTAGCTTTTGAATTTGCGCCGTTATGCTGTCCGCATGCACCCGACTCTGTGTATGGATCTGTATGTCTTAATTGACTACTGTTATGTATCTGTTACACTACTTAAATTGTTGTCGAGTTACATCATGCTTGTCACTAAATGCTCGCAATTGCTTTTACTAAACTACCCCCTGTTGATACTTAGCAGGATGGTTAGACCAGGTGGTCGTGGTCGTGGTACCCCTGAACACCCACCACCGCCAGACTATATGGCAGCCATGATGCAACAGTTTGAGCTTAACCGCCAATTCATGACTGGAATCATGGCTCAGTTTCCGCATCAGAACAACCAGAACCAGAACCCAGCTTCAATAACTTTGACAGAGTTTATGCGACTCAACCCCACTCAGTTCCGCAACTCTGACAAGCCACTGGATGCTGATGACTGGCTCCACGACATCACTCACGAGATGGAGTCAGCTAATGTCGCCCCTGCCAACTTCGTTAACTTCGCGACCTTTTTCTTAAAGGGCCCCGCTGCTCAATGGTGGGACACACAAAAGCGTACTCTGCCTATTGGAACAGTCATCACCTGGTATGAGTTCCAGGCTGCTTTCCGTACACGTTACATCCCTCAGGCAATTATGGAATGCATGAAGACCCAGTTCTGTAACCTCACTCACGGCAACAAGACTGTCGAAGCTTATCAGCGGGCATTTCTAGACCTCTCCTGCTATGCTGAAGAAGACATCGCCACAGATGCACGTAGACAAGAGAAGTTCCGTAGTGGAATACACCCCGACCTCAAGCTTGCACTTGCTGCTCAAGACTTCAATGACTTTTCAACTCTAACGAACAAGGCTATTCTTGTTGAGACCGCTCAGATGGAATACAAGGACTCGCAGAAGCGCTATCGTGATGCTGGCTCATCTTCGGGCTCAGCACAGAAGCGTCGAGTTTGGATTCCCAACAATGCGATCCGTTCCAATACCTCTGCGCCAAAGAACAACTATGCTGCACCACGTCTGCCTCCTCCACCACCGAGGCAGCCAAAAGTTCAAGCTATTCAAAACAATGCTCCTCTTTGTCCTGAAGATGGTCTGTGCTTCAAGTGCCGCAAACCAGGTCACCAAGCTAAAGACTGCCGCCAGAATCAGAATCAGTTAGCCTTTCCTCGTACTGGCCGTGGCAATGGTCGTGGCAACAATCAGACCCGCAACTATAATACTGGGTCTGCTGCACATGGTCGTGGACACGCCTACAACATTGACATTGAAGAAGTCCAGGATCAACCTGCTACTGTGATGGGTACCCTTCTTGTTAACTCAGTACCTTCTTCTGTTTTATTTGATTCAGGAGTATCACATCCATTCATCTCTGGAAAATTTGCATTCATGCATGGCATTCGATATGAGAAAATGCATACTCCGTTAGTCATTAAAACTCCCGGAGGACACTGTCATGCTGACGTGATAGCACCTGACGTTACCATCGAAATTAAAGGGTTGGAATTCCTTGCATCGCCCATCGTCTTGAAGTCTTCCACCATAAACCTCATTCTTGGAATGGATTGGTTGAAAGCTCACATTGCTTCGATCAATTGTGCCACTAAAGTCGTCCAACTTCTTCACCCCACCGATGAGATAGTGAACTATACCGCCCGCATTACTCGAGACGCCGAAGCTCAGATATATGTTCTGAATGCTTTGAACGCCTCACCTCTGGAAGGAATCGAGAACGTTCCTGTCGTTCGAGATTTTCCAGACATCTTTCCAGAAGAACTTCCAGGAATACCCCCGGCTAGAGTTGTCGAGCTTGTCATTGACTTGAAGCCTGGCACCGTCCCTATTGCCAAGCGACCTTATAAGATGCCTCCGCATCACCTACTCGAGCTTAAGGAAGAAATCGACAAGTCGCTTAAGAGTGGTTTCATCCGCCCCAGTTCCTCTGCTTGGGGAGCACCTTCACTCTTCGTTAAGAAGAAGGATGGAACTAACCGTTTGGTTCAGGATTATCGGCCCATTAACCAAGCCACAATCCAGAATAAATACCCACTGCCCTGGATCAATGATCTTTATGATCAACTCGCTGGATCATCGGTGTTCTCTAAACTCGACTTGACGTTGGGTTATCACCAGATCCGTGTCCGTGAAGAGGATATTCCCAAGACTGCATTCGTCACTCGTTATGGCTCCTATGAATACACCGTCATGTCATTTGGCCTAACGAATGCTCCAGCAACTTTCTCCTGTCTGATGAATTATATATTCATGGATTACCTCGACAAATTCGTCGTGGTTTATTTGGATGATATCCTTATATATTCTAAGAATAAAGAAGAACATGCTGAACACCTCCGTTTGGTACTAGAAAGGCTCCGAGAACACCAGTTGTATGCCAAGTATTCCAAATGTGAATTTTGGCTTTCTGAAGTAACTTACCTTGGACATGTGATTTCCAAAGATGGAATTGCTGTTAACCCCGAACGAGTTCAGGCTATTCTTGACTGGACTCCCGCGAAGAATGTCAAGCAAGTCAGAAGTTTTCTCGGACTTTCTAGTTATTGCCGTTGATTCGTTGAGAACTTTTCCAAGATTGCAAAACCATTGACAAATCTACTTCACAAAGGTGTTAAATTTGAGTGGACAGAAAAATGTCAAGAAAGCTTTCAGACACTAAACGATAAATTGACATCTGCCCCAGTATTAGCACCCCCGGATTCCCAAAAGGATTTCGTGATATACTGCGATGCCTCCCGTCAAGGATTAGGCTGTGTCCTAATGCAAGAACGCAAGGTGATTGCTTATGCCTCCCGACAATTGCATCCTCACGAAGAAAATTACCCAGTGCACGATCTCGAACTTTCTGCGGTTATTTATGCCCTGAAGCTATGGCGACATTACCTTCTCGGTAATTGTTGCGAGATATACACGGATCACCAAAGTTTGAAGTATTTATATACTCAACCAGATATGAACCTTCGTCAACAAAGATGGCTCGAGACAATAGCCGATTATGATATGAATATCTCATATACCCCTGGCAAGGCAAATGTAATGGCCGATGCTTTGAGCCGTAAGGCTTATTGCAGCAACCATGTGGTTTAGGAATCACAACCTCTTCTTTATGAAGAGCTTCGTAAATTGAACCTCCATATTGGTCCACAGGGTTATCTCAATACCCTGGTTGTCGAACCAGATTTAGAACACAACATCAAGACTATGCAACGGTATGACTCTGAAGTTGAAAGGATCAAGCGATACCTTGAAAAAGGAAAACCGTCGGAGTTCCATCTTGATAATGATGGGATCCTATTTTTCCAACACCGTCTCTTCGTACCTAAGTTCAAGGATGAGAGAGAACACGTTATGATGGAAGCTCATGGCACTCCTCTGTCAATTCATCCTGGTAGCACAAAGATGTACCGTGACATTTGTCAGAGATACTGGTGGCCTAATATGAAGCGAGATATTGCTCGTTATGTTTCTGAGTGTGACGTTTGCCGCCGCATTAAAGCTCAACATCAAAGGCCCGCAGGAACTCTGCAATCCCTTGCAATTCCTGAATGGAAATGGGACAAGGTCCAAATGGATTTCATTACTGGTTTTCCCAAATCTCAGAAGGGTCATGATGCTATTTTTGTCGTCATTGACCGATTCTCTAAGGTTGCTCACTTTCTGCCAGTTAAGGAGACAATCACTGCTAGCCAGTTAGCAGACTTGTATGTTTCTGGAATTGTGTCACTCCACGGTGTTCCGTTGGAAATCAGTTCTGATCATGGCAGCCTCTTCACCTCCAGATTCTGGAATAGTTTCCAAGAAGCTATGGGAACACATCTGTCGTTCAGTACCGCTTTTCACCCTCAGTCACAGGGTCAAGTTGAACGAGTTAATCAAGTGCTCGAAGATATGATTCGAGCTTGCGTCATCTCCTTCGGTAAGAAATGGGAGGAATCTCTCCCGTATGCCGAATTCTCTTACAACAATAGCTATCAGGCTAGTCTGAAGATGGCACCGTTTGAAGTTATATACGGTCGTAAGTGTCGAACCCCTCTGAATTGGTCAGAAACTGGGGAACGCTCACTCGTCGGACCGGACATTATTCAGCAAGCAGGAGACCAAGTCCGCATTGTCCGTGAACATTTGAAAACTGCTCAGTCTCGTCAAAAAAGCAACTATGACCGAAAGCACCAGGAAATAGTCTATCAACCTGGCGAGCAATCTTACCTCCGCGTCACTCCGTTGAAAGGCACTCATCGGTTCGGAATCAAAGGCAAGTTAGCTCCTCGCTACATTGGCCCGTTCTGTATTCTTGCCCGCCGAGGAGAGGTGGCATATCAATTGCAGTTGCCGCCAAATCTTTCCCAAGTACATGATGTCTTTCATGTATCCCAACTCCGTCGTTGCTTCAAGGATCCTATTCGAGCTGTGGATCACGAAGTGCTTGAATTACGGGAAGATCTGTCTTATCCAGAATATCCCATCCGTGTTCTTGATGAAGCCGAACGTCGGACTCGTCAACAGTCAATCAAATTCCTCAAAGTTCAGTGGTCGAATCATTCTGAAGATGAAGCCACTTGGGAACGCGAGGATCGTCTTCGTGAAGAATACCCCTCTTTCTTTCAGTCTTCCTCTTAATTCTTGGGACGAGAATTCTTAATTGATGAGGAGAATTGTAACACCCCCTGTCATTAGCTACAGTAATCACTTTAGATAATGACAAGTTAGCAAGTTTAACAGTACATACTCATCATTAGCATCATATTGCATTTCAACTCCTAAGTCAAATTCAAAATAAATAAAAGTGAAAAATAAAAGTTATCCAACATAGAAACTAAAATGTTCAGTAAATAGCAAATATTGCAGAGACCATTCTAAAATTGTAACCAACAATAAATTAATTAATTAGGTGGCTCAAACATTACTAAAACAGCAATGATTAATTCATTTTAATTGTTATAAAAATTGTGTGAACTCCAATTGCCTCCAAACTAATTTTTGGTAGTGGTAGAGGATGCCTAGTAGTTATTGGAACAATTCCTATGTTTTACAAAAATCATTTTGAGGCCTAACAATTTACTAAACAGAGATATGTGAATAAATAAAAAAATAGAAAAAGAAAAAAGAGAAAGCCCCGGCCTAACTGGGCCACGACCCAGTCGGCCGGCCCACCCCCGCGCCTATATGGCCTCCCCGTGGAGGCCACCGAAACCATAACCCCCACTCACCCTCTCGCTCACTCCCCTCGTTCCCCCCACCCCCGATCCATTCTGGATCGGGCGCTGCTCGCGCCGACCGCGCCCTGCCGCTCGTCGTCGCCCCGTCGCTGCCTCCCCCTCGCCAGACCACGCCGCAGCACCGCCACCTCGCCGGATTGCACTGCCCCGCCTCGCCATCGCCGGCTCCACCGAGCCTCGCCGCCCTCTTCTCTGCATCGGGGGTGAGGAACCCCCCCGGCCACCTCTTCCCTCTGGCCGCGCTCCGGCGCGCCCATCGCGCGCTCGCCCGACCCCGCACCACGCCCGTGCGCGGCCTCGCCCGTGCCCGCTCGCCGCATGCCCGCTCGCCGCTGCAGTTGCGCTCGCCGCTGCTGCTACTCGCGTGCCCCACACCCCCTCCGGCCTCGCCCCGCTCGCCCCTGCCACTGCACGCACACGCGCCCGCGCACGCGCTGCCGTGCCCTCGCCACGCCCCCGCCGCGCCCGTCGCACGCGCCCGCGCCCCGCCACCCGCACGCCCGCGTCCGTGGCCTCGTGCCATTGACGGGTGGGGCCCCACCACCCCTGTGCCGCTGGCCAGTGGGCCCTGTCCTCCCTGGCCCAATGACACATGGGGCCCAGCCCTGAAACGTTTTAAGAAAATAAATAGAAAAATAATAAAAAAAATATTAAAATTAATTAGTTAATTAATTAAGTTAATTAATCCTGATAAGGTTAATCCAATTTAATTAATTAGATTAATTATATGTTAATTAATAAGTTAATGCTAATTAACTAACCAGTCTATGACATGTGGGACCCACGTGTCAGGACGCGTGCTGATGTCATGCTGACGTCATCAGCATAACACTGTTTCGGATAATGTTAATTTAAATAATTAATTAAAATCCAAAAATTAATAAAAACTTTAGAAAATCATATTAAATAATCCGTAACTCCGATGAAAATACTTTATACATGAAACTTGCTCAGAACTCCGATATGAACCCGAATACGCCCTCCGTATTCCCGTCAGATGCCTCTAGCTATAAGAACATTGAACTTTTAGACCGTTTTCAATAAATGAATAGTGCCCAACTTTAATTAAATAAATCCGAATAAATTCTTAAATTAACGAAATCATTTAGTTAGGCAGTAGAACACCCCGGCATATCATTTAGGCATATCATACATATTGTTTGCATTATTGCCGTGAATTTATTGTTTCTCTCCCCCTCCTTCTCTCTCTCGATAGACGCCGAGACCGACGACGCTGCACCTGGGTACGACTACACTACCGACGAGCAGCCCGTTGACGACCCCTCTCTCTTGCCAGAGCAACCAGGCAAGCCCCCCCCCCCTTGAGCATCCAGATATCGTCCATTCTATTCTCCTGCTTGCATTAGATTTTGCTACTGTTAATGTATGCTCCTATTCTGATGCATAGCCTGCTGTTGTAACCTGTTCATTGCTACCTTACCTGCCTATGATAAACTGTTTAGTTTAGGTTGGAGTGAACCATCACTGACCCCACCACCTTATCCTTGTTGCCCCTGCTTGATCATCAACGACTCGATCATCGTGATCGTCGACCAGAGACCGACACCTCACTTCACACCCCCTTACTTGTACGACTCTGCGTAGTAACTATCGAGTGCCGAGGGTGATACCTTGTAACGCACTCCCGATGAATACTCTGCAGTGTAGCTGTTCGGTCATGGTCATCGAGGGTGGTTCCTCCTTCTCCACTTCCAATACGACTCTGTCGTGCGACCCCTCAGTGTGAACCTCGAGGGTGATACCTCATATGTTCACCCTGATGATTTCGTCGAGTGGAATCCGCCGAGGGTGATTCCTCGGGTTTTCCCCTTGATGTTATGACCACACGATTACTTGACCTTTGTTACAGGCGGGTCCACCCTGGTGGGTACCCGCTGGGGATCTATGATTTTTGGGTGTGCCGGAAGGGCACTCGAGTGTGACATTGTGGCGGAGCATCAGAGACTCTGATTGTCTCCGCGTGATACTAATTGAGCCTATTGAATTTGGGTGTGTGATCTGAGTGGGTCGACGTGCCCTATACGCACTACCACCACGCGGGATAATGGTTATGGGACCCTCTGCGAAGTAAGTTTCTCCCGAAAGCTCATCTGACGTCACGATTCACCATGCGGGCTGATTGTCGGGATTGGGCTGGATACTTCACTGACGAGTTCAGTGTCGCGCCTGCACCCCGGCCAGTCTCGCAACGCGCAGGGTGCCCAGGGCGATGGCTCGAGACCTCTGGGTGCATAGGTTAGTCCGGCGTGCTGACCTCTCTGCCGAGCCTAGGTAGAGCGCTGCTTCATGTTGATCTTCCGAGGACGGGCATTACCCAGCAAGTGTGTCCGGCCAGAGTTGATCGAGCGTGTTGGGTAACAGTAGTGCACCCCTGCAGGGATGAATCTTCTATCGATAGCCGGTCCTACGGTAAAGGACGCTCAGTTTGTGTATCCCGATCTACTACTTAAACTGGATACTTGTTACTTAATTGAAGCTTCGGGATCGCTTTCTCGCTTGGGAGTCGAGGAAGGATCTTTAAGCTGTTCTTCAACATGTTTGCTAAATAAAATGCTATTCTATTCTCTTCTACTGTTGCAAGATGATGGCCTTGTGAAGATGCTAGTCTTCGATAGGACTAGGCCTTCTCTATATTCTGGCATTTCTGTAGCCCAGTCCACTTATACAGCCTTTCTCCATTGATAATGTTGCATATGTAGTATAGATCCTTGCTTGCTGAGTACTTCGGATGGGTACTCACGGTTGCTTTACTTTCTCTTTTCTCCATATACCCCACCTTGATGATACATCAGACGATGGAGTCCAGGAGCCAGATGCCACCACCGGAGCTTACTACCAGGAGGGTCCAGAGGGTACTTACTACTGGATCAAGCCAGCCGACCAGGAGTAGGATCAGAGGCTCCTAGGCAGGAGGCCAACGCCTTTCGATCTAGTGTCACTGTTTGTGCTAGCCTTCTTAAGGCAAAACTTGTCTAACTATGTTTGTACTCAGATAATATTTGTATGACTGACTTATGTATTCGGATCTTCGGATCCCTGGTCTGTAATATTGTGGACCTCCGTTTAAATTGTGTTAGAGTTGTGTTGTGATATCTTCCCGTGAGTCCCTGTGCTTGATCGTACACGTTTGCGTGCATGATTAGTGTACGATTGAGTCGGGGGCGTCACAGTACTCTGCCCCACGGGAGCGCTTGAGGACAGGAACCATTTATTCTTTCAATGCAACTTTAGCATGAGAGTGTGGAATTATCTTCAAATAACCTGGTTGAATAGTCAGGACATGGTGCACATTGCGCTTCATGCCAGGAAGGATTTTAATAAACCCTTCTTCTCAGAAGTGGTCTTCCTTACATGGTGGAATATTTGGAAAGTCAGGAATGACAAAGCCTTTAGGCACATCATACCTACTTTCAGGCAGTGGAGGAATGGATTTATCCATGACATCTCTCTCCTAGCACACAGGATCAAGACCAGACGCAGAGACGCTTTGATCAAATGGATTGATTTCCTGCCTCCTTGAGGTGTTTATCCATTGTACTCTTTCCTTTCTTCATTTTAGCTATTAGTGCTTAGTTTAGCCTAGCTTGTATAGTCTTTCTTTTCTGTTTTGTTCCTTTCCTTAAGGAACCTTTTGTTTATTCTTTTGCCAGTTTCAATAAAATGCTGTGGGGTGTAAGCCCTGCAGTCTTCCAGGTCAAAAAAAAGAATAAAAGCGATAGACTGCATAATAAAGGTTGCTATCACAAGGAGCAATATAACGTGACATTCTTTTGCACTAAGAGATTGAGCATACAAACAAATAAGCGCATGGCAACCTTTGCTTCCCTCTGCGAAGGGCCTATCTTTTACTTTTATGTATTTACTTTTATGCAAGAGTCAAAGTTCTTCTCTCTATTCCTTTTTATTTTCTCTTTTTGCAAGCATCATGTGGTGAGGAAAGATCTAGGCACATATATCTAGTTGGATATGAGTAGCATGAGTTATTATTGTTGACATCACCCTCGAGGTGAGTATGTTGGGAGGCGAATCTATAAACCCCTATCTTTCTATGTGTCCGGTTGAAACGTTTTGCTCATGTGTATGTGGTGAGTGTTAGCAATCATAGAAGACTATATGATGGTTGAGTATGTGGACTTGCCAAAAAGGCTCCGATACATGACCCTTCTTGAGAAGATGATGAATTGAAGTTGTAAAGTTGACTGAGAACATAGTTTGTTGGTTTTCAATAGAGTTTATGCTTTATACTTCGATGTTGAGATGAATTGTTACTTGTTCATGAGAAGTTTATGATAAAAGTTCTATGTTAAAGTTTGTTGCTGTTATAATAATATACATGATGCTTCTATGTCCGTATTTTGTTTTTATCGACACCTCTCTCTCTAAGCATGTGGACATGTTTTTCGATTTCGGTTTTCGCTTGAGGACAAGCGAGGTCTAAGCTTGGGGGAGTTGATACGTCCATTTTGCATCATGTTTTCATACTGTTATTTATGATGTTTTTATGCATAATAATGCTTTTTGGAGTAATTCTAATTCCTTTTCTCTCATAATATGCAAGGTTCACACAAAGAGGGAGAATTTCGGCAGCTGGAAATCTGGACCTAAAAAAGCTACGTCAGGCTACCTATTCTGCACAATTCCAAATGAGCTGAAATTTCACGAGGAATTTTTATGGAATAAATAAGAATTATTGGAGCAAATAACTACCAGAGGGGGCCCACCAGGTGGGCACAACGCACCTGGGCGCACCAGGGAGCCTAGGCGCGCCCTGGTGGGTTGTGCCCTCCTCGGCCCACCTCCGGTGCCCCTCTTCTGGTATATAAGTCATTTTGACCTAGAAAAAATAAGGAGAGGACTTTCGGGATGAAGCACCACAGTCTCGAGGCGGAACTTGGGCAGGAGCACTTTTGCCCTCCGGCGAAGCGATTCCGCCGGGGGAACTTCCCTCCCGGAGGGGGAAATCATCGTCATCATATGCTTGCGAGGGGGTTAATCATAAGTAGGAGGTTTGTTCAAGTAAGAATAGCACCTAAGCACCGGTCCACCCACATATCAAATTATCAAAGTAGCAAACACAAATCAAACCAACATGATGAAAGTGACTAGATGAAATTCCCGTGTACCCTCGAGAACACTTTGCTTATCATAAGAGATCATTTTAGCCTATCCTTTGCCTCAAAAGGATTGGGCTACCTTGCTGCACTTTTGTGACCATTACCGTTACTTGGTCGTTACAAATTATCTTGCTACCAAACTACTCGTTACTTATAATTTCAGTGCTTGCAGACATTACCTTGCTGAAAACCGCTTGTCATTTCCTTCTGCTCCTCATTGGGTTCGACACTCTTACTTATCGAAAGGACTACGATTGATCCCCTATACTTGTGGGTCATCATAGCCCAAACGGCGAGGTTATGACCAAGAATATGCGTTTTCGTCTTATGCTTCCAACTAGCAAAATTAGTACCATCAAAGTAAGGACCTCTATGGTCGTAATTTCCCTCGCTAGACGCCATACTCTCCTAGGTTGTGAAACCAAGGCTATGATCACCAAAGCTATGGAAATCAAGGCAAATGGAGACCAAAGCTCTGATACCACTTGTAGGATCGAAAGTAGGTCTAGAGGGAGGGTGATTAGACTACTTGACCAAATAAAAATCTAACCTTTTCCCAATTTTAGTTATGGGCAGATTTTAGCGATTAGAACAAGTCAAGTAATCAACCTACAGATGCAATTCTAAGAGTGTAGCAGCGGAAAGTAAAACATTGCATATGAAGGTAAACGGCAGGGTTTGGAGAGTGCAAACGCAATGATGACACGGAGATTTTTGGCGTGGTTCCGATAGGTGGTGCTATCGTACATCCACGTTGATGGAGACTTCAACCCACGAAGGGTAACGGTTGCGCGAGTCCACGAAGGGCTCCACCCACGAAGGGTCCATGAAGAAGCAACCTTGTCTATCCCACAATGGCCATCGCCCATGAAGGACTTGCCTCACTCGGGTAGATCTTCATGAAGTAGGCGATCTCCTTGCCCTTACAAACTTCTTGGTTCAACTCCACAATCTTGTCGGAGGCTCCCAAGCGACACCTAACCAATCTAGGAGACACCACTCTCCAAAAGGTAATAGATGTTGTGTTTATGATGAACTCCTTGCTCTTGTGCTTCAAATAATAGTCTTAAATACATACCAAACTCGTAACTTAGATATTCACCTCCACTATCATATCGTAGACATTTTATCTTCTTGTCATGATGATCTTGAACTTCACTCTGAAATTGCTTGAACTTTTCAAAATTTCAGATTGTGTTTCATCAAGTAAATATACCCGTGTCTACTCAAATCATCTATGAAGGTAAGATAATAACGATATCCACCGCGTGCTTCAACACTCATTGGACCACATACATCGGTATGTATTATTCCCAACAAGTCACTTGCCCGCTCCATTGTACTAGAAAATGGGGTTTTTGTCATCTTGCCCATGAGGCATGGTTCACATGTTTCAAATGATTCATAATCAAGTGATTCCAAAAGTCCATCAGCATGGAGTTTCTTCATGCGTTTTACACCAATATGACCCAAGCGACAGTGCCACAAATATGTGGTACTATCATCATTAACTTTGCATCTTTTGGCATCAATAATATGAACATGTGTATTACTACGATCGAGATTCAACAAGAATAAACCATTCACGTTGGGTGCATGACCATAAAAGATATTATCCATATAAATAGAACAACCATTATTCTCTGACTTAAATGAATAATCGTCTCACAATAAACAAGATCCGGATATATTGTTCATGCTTAACGCAGGCACCAAATAATATTTATTTTGGTTTAAAAGTAATCCCGAAGGTAGCGGGAGTGTGCCGATGGCGATCACATCAACCTTGGAGACACTTCCAACGCGCATCGTCACCTCATCCTTAGCTAGTCTCCGTTTACTCTGTAGCTTCTGTTTCGAGTTACAAATAAGAGCAACCGAACTAGTATCAAATACCCAGGCGCTACTACGAGCACTAGTAAGGTACACATCAATAACATGTATATCAAATATACCTTTGTTGATGTTGGCAGCCTTCTTATCTGTCAAGTACTTGGGGCAGTTCCATTTCCAGTGGCCATTCCCCTTGCAATAGAAGCACTCAGTCTCAGGTTTGGGTCCAACCTTGGGTTTCTTCACGGGAGCGGCAACTTGCTTGCCATTCTTCTTGAAGTTCCCTTTCTTTCCCCTGCCTTTCTTCTTGAAACTGGTGGTCTTATTGACCATCAACACTTGATGCTCTTTCTTGATTTCTACCTCCACGGCCTTAAGCATTGTGAAGAGCTCATGGATCATTTTCGCCATCCCTTGCATATTGTAGTTCATCACAAAGCCCTTGTAGCTTGGTGGGAGTGACTGGAGAACTCTATCAATCGCTACTTCATCCGGAAGATTAACTCCCAACTGATTCAAGCGGTTGTACATACTACCCAGACATTTTGAGTACATGCTCACTAACGGAGCAGTTCTCCTCCATCTTGCATCTAAAGAACTTGTCGGAAGTGTCATACCTCTCAACCCGGGCGTGAGCCTGAAATACCAATTTCAGCTCCTGGAACATCTCATATGCTCCGTGGTGCTCAAAACGTCTTTGGAGCCCTGGTTCTAAGCCATAAAGCATGGCGCACTAAACTATCGTGTAGTCATCACTTCTAGTCTGCCAGACATTCATAGCGTCTAGATTTGCAGGAGCGGGTGGCACACCTAGCGGTGCTTCGAAGACATAAGCCTTCTGTGCAGCAATGAGGATAATCCTCAAATTATGGACCCAGTCCGCATAGTTCACTACTACAGGATGCTGCTAACACGACACTACAATCAGAGACCCTTCGATAAAACTGTGTGCGATGCATTAATCACGTTTGCGATGGCGGAGCCAACAAACACGTTTCAGATTATAGTTGCGTGTGTGATGCGTGGCATAAAGTTCACTCGAATGAACTATTTGCGATGAGCTTAACAACAAAAACGGGCAGCCAGATGAAGGTGTGTACGATATACGGCATACCGTTCAACCGGATGAACTGTTTGTGATTAGGCAACACAACAAAAATGGTCGGGTAGATTAAGGTGTGTGTGCGATTGACGGCATACAGTTCACTCGGATGAACTGTATGCGATTAGACAACACAATAGAAATGGTCAGCCAGATCAAGGTGTCTGCGATTGACAGCATGCTATTCACACAGATGAACTATTTGCGATTAGCCACAACAAACAGAAACAATTAGTGTAGGATTGAAAGTAGGTCTAGAGGGGGGTGATTAGACTACTTGACCAAATAAAAATCTAACCTTTTCCCAATTTTAGTTGTGGGCAGATTTTAGCAATTAGAACAAGTCAAGTAATCAACCTACACATGCAATTCTAAGAGTGTAGCAGCGGAAAGTAAAACATTGCATATGAAGGTAAATGGAAGGGTTTGGAGAGTGCAAACGCAATGATGACACGGAGATTTTTGGCGTGGTTCCGATAGGTGGTGCTATCGTACATCCACGTTGATGGAGACTTCAACCCACGAAGGGTAACAGTTGCGCGAGTCCACGAAGGGCTCCACCCACGAAGGGTCCACGAAGAAGCAACCTTGTCTATCCCACCATGGCCATCGCCCACGAAGGACTTGCCTCACTCGGGTAGATCTTCATGAAGTAGGCGATCTCCTTGCCCTTACAAACTTCTTGGTTCAACTCCACAATCTTGTCGGAGGCTCCCAAGCGACACCTAACCAATCTAGAAGACACCACTCTCCAAAAGGTAATAGATGTTGTGTTGATGATGAACTCCTTGCTCTTGTACTTCAAATAATAGTCTCCCCAACACACAACTCTCTCTCACAGATTTGGATATGGTGGAAAGATGATTTGAGTGGAAAGCAACTTGGGGAAGGCTAGAAATCAAGAATCTTGTGGTAGGATTGGAATATCTTGATCTCAACACATGAGTAGGTGGTTCTCTCTCAGAAAATGTAAGCTGGAAGTGTAGGCACGTTCTGATGGCTCTCTCACATATGGAGAAGGGGTGGAGGGGTATATATAGCATCCACACAAAATCCAACCGTTACACACATTTGACCCAACTCGGTCAGACCGAATAGAAGAACTCGGTGAGACCGATTCAGTTCAAAATGTGAACATTAGGAATCTCGGTGGGACCGACTTGAACAACTCGGTGGGACCGATGTGCTAGGGCTAGGGCAAAAACTCATCTCGATGGCGCCGATTGAGTGAACTCGGTGAGACCGATTTCAGCAAAGAGCAAACAGAGAGTTGGTCAAGCAAACTCGGTGTGACCGATAGCTCGTTTCGGTGAGACCGAAATGTTACAAAGGGAAACAGAGAGTTTGCAGGGCCATCTCGGTGAAACTGAGATCTGTATCGGTGTGACCGAGGTGTTAGGGTTTTTGGCAGTGGCTATGTCAAATGAACTCGGTGGCGCCGGATAGGAAAATTCGGTGGGGCCGAGTTTGACTTTGGGGTTTGGACATATTTAGAATGAGAAAGTGGTTGAGGGCTTTGGAGCAATATCACTAAGCATTTTGAGCAAGTAGACCATTAAGCAACACCTCATCCCCTTTTAATAGTATTGGCTTTGCTATGGACTCAATGTGATCTTGGATCACTAAAATATAAATGAAGAGTCCTGAGCTTTTGCCAATATGTGTCCTTAGCATTTTGAGGGGTCCACATCTCTAGTCCATGCCATGCCATTCATTGAACTTTCTGAAATATTAAACTTGAATGGATACTAGTTCAATGAGCTATATGTTGTTATGAATTACCAAAACCACCTGGGGATTAGTTGCACTTTCAATATCCCCCTTTTTGGTAATTGATGACAACATATAGATCAAAGCTTCGACAAATGATAATATGAATGAAATACATTGTCGCTTTGAGAAGTATGTGATAAGCAAGAGCTACCCCTAAATTTGTGCATTATTTAAAATTTGCATTTGAATGCAAATGCACAATCGATTAGGATCATGGGTCACTCTTCCATGTCACATACATCTTGGTGGAGCGCTCAAAATGATAAGAATTAAATAACATGCGCTCATCACCAAGGATACAAGTGATTAATCATACACATACATCATAGATATAATCATGCAAGCACACAATTAGGCATAGTATGATCAAACACATGATCACATAAGTATCGCACGAGCATAACACAAATTGTAGCATAGGAAGCAACAACCAAACAATCAATGTAGCAAGAGTAGCAAGGCAAATGAAACCAACAAAAGACAAAAGGCACTCTCTCTCGAAGCCTATGATCTATACACTTTCTCCCCCTTTGGCAACAAGTTACCAAAAAGTTCGAAAACGTACAGTGCTATATGGAACTCTAAGCACGATCTGCGGGAGCTCCTGAAGGGGTCTTCTGGCTTGTCGCTCCGGTGTGCGTAGACGGCATGGAGAGGAGTCTATCAGGAAATGCCTCTACGGAAGCCTGTGGAGCTGGAGGAGTTGACACTGGAGGGGCAACTGTGGCAGTGGCTGCAGGTGCTGAAGTGGTAGTCCTGGAGTCTCTGGCAACTGGCACAGCTGATGATCTTTGTGCCCTTGGCACTCTCTAAAATGTGTCTATTGTGGGTCTATCATCCCTGTTCTCAGCATCCTCTTGAAGCTTCTCCACAATGGTTTGAATATCTGTGACCTTCACATCAAGGTCATGCATCTTAGTCTCAATAATCCTCTCAAGACTCTCCTGATTCTGAGACAAGGTGGCCAGGCTTTTCTCAATCCTCATGGTAGCCTCAACGAGATAACTGAGCTGATCTTTCTTGGTCTTGAGATTCACAACTGAAGCATCTGGGGCACTTGCTGCCTTTGCTACTTTTGCAGCCTTAGCTCTCTCAATCTTCTCCTGGGCTTCAGCACAAGTAGGATGTGATGCATCCATGACAACCTCGTTGTCCTCAAAGTCTAGCCTCAGGTGTAGATGCTCTCCGTCCAGCAGATATGTCCCAGTTCCCACCTTGGAATTGAGCAATGCCTGGATGTGTGGGGCATATCCACAAGACCTCTTCTGGTCGGCTGCTGTCCTCTTAACTGTCTCAACAATCAAGCTCATGACTTTGAATTTCTGTGGGACATCAAACAAATGAAGCAAACTGATGGAATGACCATGTATCATCTTGTGATCTCCAGACTTGGGCAACACTGTATGCCTCAAGATGGTGTTCATTGTGGTCAAACCAGCAAGCAGATCATAAATAGATCCAAACTTGTGTGTTTCCAAAGCTGCATCAGGTATGGGCTTGTACATGTTAGCCATGGAGTTGTGATCCTTCCTGGGCTTCCCATACACATCAAGATCATTTTCTTCTTCCTTGGGGGCATTGACCAGCTTGGCCCACTCAAGGTGTGTGCGCTAGATGGGCACACATTATTCTAATTAAAAGAAGCTTGCACGATGGTAATTATGAGCGTGCACGGTCGTTGGAACAAGACGTGTGCTGACATCGGCTATTGCGGTGCACCCTATGGTGCAAATGCCACGTACGCGGCCGAGAACGCGTGCCCACATTACGCCATCCGGGAATAGTGCCGCACTTCGAAACTAGAACCGTCAATAAATTTTGAGCTTTCGTCCCGTCACATTCCATATTACTAACACGCTATATTTAATTGCAATCCTGTTCACGTCGATCTAAACCTAAACGGTTTCCCACTTAGGAGCGTATTAGTACTTGGTTATAAATACTACCTATTCCAAGATGACTGCACATTCCTCCTCAACTCCTCATCCACAAAAACAAACAAGTCTTTCATCGTCGTTCCCTTGCGTCTGCCAAGGTCTGCATGAGTTCTGGGTCGAGAGATTACTACCAGGGAGAGGCGAGCATGGAAGCGGAAGCACGAGAGATGTCCCTCCTCACCGCCGTAGCAGCACAGAGGTCCCATCGTGCCGCCGAAGCAGCACAGAGGTCCCGCTGCGCCGTCGATGCAGCAGACTGGTTCGGCCGCGCCGCGGAAGCAGCAGAGATGTCCCGCTGCGAATGCAGCAGAGAGGTCCTCCCGTGCCACGGCGGCCTGGGAAAATGTCCCGCGGGCAGGCGAGGACTCTCACAGGCGCGTGCGTGCTATGCTCGATGACCTGATCTCTGGCTGGATGAAGCTGCAGGACAAGATGAATGCCTCATTTGAAAATGCTACCGGCGTCATCCGGGGACTAGGGGAGGACAAGGTGAAGCTCCGCACTAAGCGCGACCTGCTGAGGGCGAAGATCGCCGGAAGGACGAAGCAGCACGAGGAGACCACTGCCTTGTTGAAGAGGACGGGCGTCATCGTCAAGAAACCTATGGACGAGAATGCCATGCTCCGCATCGAGCGCGAAAGGCTGGTGGAGGAATCCGTGGATGCTCTCAAGCAGCGTATTGAGGACACAAAAGAGTTCATCGCCGCTCGCCGCGAGAACTAGTCTCCGTGGCCTGCAGCAACACATCAAGAAAGTAGAGATCAGCGAGCCAGATCGTTGTCTGCGTCTTCTTTCTTCTTTTGCCCTTGTGTATTTCGGGCATTGCCGCATGTGGCATTTTTAATTATCTTCCTAAATATGTAAGAAAATTATTATCCACTGTCATCATTCTTAAATATTCATATCAGTCTTGCTATAAGTCACAGTCGATGCTATATATGCCCGTCAGATCTTACATCAATATCCGTGCAAAATTTTCTTCTTAGATTTTATTTTTTTCTTCTTAAATCTCAGTCGAGTGAGACATAGCCACGCCATAAAATAGGGGCTCGAGCGCCATTAATGAAGACGTTGGGAGAGATGTGGGTGACGGATGGAGGTCCAAGGGCTCTCCTCCCGATAAGCACGCGCAGGGGTCTGTTCGCACGCCTCCCTTACTCAAATAGCTACCCCGCATGGCGCTTCCTAGCCAATAAAAAAGGGGACGCGTGGCGGCACGTAAATGGTAAGTAGAATGCCCACGGTTTCAATAATACTTGTGTTTCCGATTGTAACATGACAACACTTGTTCCGATTGTAATGTGTGCGCCTTCACAAATTGGACAAAAAAATTACCACATCTTGTTGGTACCATGTCATGACACCATGCCAAGTTTCATGATTTTCAGGCAAGTTTTGGATTTACAGGAATTTAAAAACCAAGTTTCTCGATGTTTCCGGCCGAGCCACGACACCCAGATGTTTGAATTCCATTCCCATTTCTTGCATGGGACCTAGAAATTCACCCAAGTACACATAACTGATTTTTTAACCAACTTTGGCGCACTGGAGCATGTGCTTGTAGTTCAAATTTGAATTATGCGCATTAAATGCCCAAAAACTCAATTAATGTATAAAAAGGCCAAACGAACCCGGAATAATTCCAAAATTTAGCATGAAACTCCTATTGCATGTTGCCTCTGTAAAAAATATCAAGGCGGGAAAAGGCAGCGTATGCCATTTCGCACATGAAGGTGACACGTTCCCTCTCGAAACCACGAGCCTTCTTGAGAGAAGCTCCGGTTTGCAAGAAGCTTATACCAAAGCTTGTCCTAATTAGGCCAAAAAAATTACGACAACATGTTGGTGCCTGATACGTCTCCGTCGTATCTATAATTTTTGATTGTTTGATGCCAATATTATACAACTTTCACATACTTTTGGCAACAATTTATATGATTTTTTGGACTAACATATTGATCCAGTGCCCAGTGCTAGCTCCTGTTTGTTTCATATTTTTTGTTTCGCAGAATATCCATATCAAACAAAGTCCAAACGCGATAAAAATTTACGGAGAATTATTTTGGAATATATGTGACTTTTGGGAGGTGGAATCAACGCAAATGGAGGCGCACGGCCTCCACCACCCACCAGGGCACGCTGGGCACCCCTGGCGCGCCCAGGTGTCTTGTGGCCTCCTCGTAAGTCAGTTGGGGATCTTCTTCGGGCATAGGAAAGATAATTTATGGGAAAAATCGTTTAAAAATTTCAGTGCAATCTGAGTTATGGATCTCCGGGAATATAAGAAACGGTGAAGGGCCAGAAAACGGGAACACGAAACAGAAGAGAACAGAGAGGGAGATTTAATCTCGCAGGGGCTCCTGCCCGTCCGCCGCCATGGAGGCCATGGATCAGAGGGGTAACTCTGCTGCCATCTAGGGGGGAGGCCAAGGAAGAAGAAGGAGGGGGTCTCTCTCCCCTCTCTCCCGGTGGTGCCGGAGCGCCGCCGGGGCAATCATCGTGACGACAATCTACTCCAACAACTTCGCCGCCATCAACACCAACTATCTCCCCCTCTATGCAGTGGTGTAACCTCTCTTCTACCCGCTGTAATCTCTACTTAAGCATGGTGCTCAACGCTATATATTATTTCCCAATGATCTATGGCTATCTTATGATGTTTGAGTAGATTCGTTTTGACCTATGGGTTGATTGATGATCGTGATTGGTTTGAGTTGTATGTTTTATTTTGGTGCTGTCCTATGGTGCCCTCCGTGTCGTGCAAACATGAGGGATACCTGTTGTAGGGTGTTGCAATACGTTCATGATTTGCTTATAGTGGGTGGCGTGAGTGACAGAAGCACAGACCCGAGTAAGTGGGTTGTTGCATATGGGAGTAAAGAGGACTTGATACTTAATGCTATGGTTGGGTTTTACCTTAATGATCTTTGGTAGTTGCGGATGCTTGCTAGAGTTCCAATCATAAGTGCATATGATCCAAGTAAGGAAAGTATGTTAGCTCATGCCTCTCCCTCATATAAAATTGCAATAATGATCACCGGTCTAGTTATCGATCACCTAGGGACAAATGAATTTCTTGTGTGACAAAAACCTTTCTACTATACAACTAAGTTTATTATCTTGCAATTTATTCATAGTTTTATTCTCCCAAAGTACTTCTAGTTTTATTCTTGTTCTAGGTAAAGCGGACATTAAGTGTGCGTAGAGTTGTATCGATGGTCGATAGAACTTGAGGGAATATTTGTTCTGCCTTTAGCTCCTTGTTGGGTTTGACACTCTTATTTATCGAAAAAGGCTACAAACACTCCCCTATACTTGTGGGTTATCAAGACCTTTTTTTGGCGCCGCTGGCGGGGAGCAATAGCGTGGGGTGAATATTCTCATGTGTGCTTGTTTGCTTTATCACTAAGTAGTTTTTATTTTGTGCTCTTGTTTTCTATCTTTAGTTCTGGGTAGGAAACGCAAAATACCAAAAAATTAGTTGTACCTACTAAACCAATGGTTGAAGAACCACCCAAAATCTATCATACTGCTGAAGCTTTCTACTTGGATCATCTTCGATCCATTTGTTCTCGTGCTGAAAACCCAACTAGCTTAGTTGAGGGAAAATCATTAAATGAGCATGCTTATTATGTGCGACACCACTTATCTCAAAAAGGGAAACTTTTATGGCATCAAATTAATACTATGCAATGCTATGCTTGGAATTTATGTGAATTATATGATTTTACTTGTTGTTCTGAAGACCCTAAGAAACACCTTCCCTACCAATGTGAGTTTAGTGATAATGGAATTGTATCTTCTTATGCTAAGGGTGTTTATAATTACTATGATGTTGAACAAATTGAAGAATTTGTTGTTTTTAAGGGTGCTTATGAAATTGCTTATTTGATTGAAAAGCATGATGCTACTCTTTACAAATCTGAAAATTTAGCTACGCTTGAATATTGCTATAAAAATTATGCCTCTAATGTTTATGTTAAATCATATATTGAGGACTCCTCCGCTGTCCAGGAAGAGACTAATATTTTGCAGGAAACTATGGAGGAAGAAAATGATGAAACTATGAGCTCATTAGATGAAAAAGACGAGGAGGAGACTGAAGAACAAAAGGAGGAAGAGCAGATTAGCTACCTGTACCCACCTTCTAATGAGAGTAGCTCTTCAACTCATACATTGTTGATGTCGCTTGAACTACATCGGTATTTCCCCAAAGAGGAAGGGATGATGCAGAACAGCTACGGTAGGTATTTCCCTCAGTTATGAAACCAAGGTATCAATCCAGTAGGACAACCAAGCAACACTATGTAAACGGTACCTGCACACAAATAACAAATACTTGCAACCCGACGATTAGGAGGGGTTGTCAATCCCTCAACGGGTAACCGTGCCAGAAATTGTTAAGTTGATGGGATAAAAATTATGATAGATTGGATAAATAGATCTTGAATAAACGCGAAATAAAAGAAGTAACAAAAAAGTGCAGCAAGGTATTTTTGGGTTTTTTAGAATAATAGATCTGAAAATAAAAATGGCAAATAATAGATCGGAAAGCAAATATGATGAAGAATAGACCCCGGGGCCGTAGATTTCACTAGTGGCTTCTCTCGAGAAAAATAGCATATGGTGGGTAAACAAATTACTGTTGGGCAATTGATAGAACCTCAAATAATCATGACGATATCCAGGCAATGATCATTATATAGGCATCACGTCCAAGATTAGTAGACCGACTCCTGCCGGCATCTACTACTATTACTCCACACATCGACCGCTATCCAGCATGCATCTAGTGTATTAAGTTCATGGAGAAACGGAGTAATGTAATAAGAACGATGACATGATGTAGACAAATTCTATTCATGTAGGAATAGACCCCATCTTGTTATCCTTAATAGCAATGATACATACATGTCATGTCCCCTTCTGCCACTGGGATTGAGCACCGTAAGATCGAACCCATCACAAAGCACCTCTTCCCAATGCAAGAAAAATCGATCTAGTCGGCCTAACTAAACCAAAGATTCGAAGAAGAAATACGAGGCTATAAGTAATCATGCATATAAGAGATCAAAGAAACTCAAATAACTTTCATGGATAAAAAATAGATCTGATCATAAACTCAAAGTTCATCGGATCCCAACAAACACACCGCAAAAAGAGTTACATCAAATTGATCTCCAAGAGACCATTGTATTGAGAATCACAAGAGAGAGAGAGGAAGGCATATAGCTACTAACTACAGACCCGAAGGTCTACAATGAACTACTCACGCATCATCGGAGAGGCACCAATGAGGATGATGAACCCCTCCGTGATGGTGTCTAGATTGGATCTGGTGTTTCTGTAACTTGCGGTGGCCGGAATTGTGTTTCGTCGACTCCCCTAGGGTTTTTGGAATATTGGAGTATTTATAGAGCAAAGAGGCGGTGTGGGAGGCCACATAGGTGGGCACAATCCACAAGGGCGCGCTTGGGCCCCCAGGCGCACCCAGGTTGGTTGTGGCCCCCCTCGGGGCATCCCTCTGGTACTTAAGCTTCTTCGGCCCAAGTTGTCCCTTTTGGTCGATAAAAAATCTCCAAAAAGTTTCGCTGCGTTTGGACTCCGTTTGGTATTGATTTTCTGTGAAGTAAAAAACAAGGAAAAAACAGGAATTGGCACTAGGCACTATGTCCATAGGTTAGTCCCAAAAATGATATAAAGTTGCTATAAAATGGTTGTAAAACATCCAAGAATGATAATATAACAACATGGAACAAGCAAAAATTATAGATACGTTGGAGACGTATCAGCATCCCCAAGCTTAATTCCTACTCGTCCTTGAATAGGTAAATGATAAAAATAGAACTTTTGATGTGGAATGCTGCCTAACATGTTCATCACATTTTGTTTTCTTATAACATGGATATTTGGACTTTTATATGATTCAAAGCAATAGTCTAGTTTTGACATGAAGATTTCAATACTCAAGCATATCAACAAGCAACCATGCCTTTCAAAATATCAACACTAAAGCAAGTTATCCCTAGCCCATTATGCTCAATGATTGATCCATTCATGAAACACACTCGCATATTTGCTATACCCAATGCTTACGTACGATCATAGTGCCCTTTAGTTGGTGCTTTACAAGAGAAGATGGAGACTCAAATAAAATATTTTTTTTGCATAAAGTAAATAGAAAGGCCCTTCGCAGAGGGAAGTAGGGATTTGTAGAGGTGCCAGAGCTCAAAGCGAAAAAGATAGAGATAAAACATTTTGGGTGGCATGCTTTTCCTGTCAACGAAAACGATCGAGTAGTTCCCAATACTTTCCATACTAGATATATCATAGGCGGTTCCCAAACAAAAAATAAAGTTTATTCCTTTTTCCACCATACTTTCACATTCCACGGCTAGCCGTATCCACGGGTACCATCCATACCAACACTTTCCAAGGAATTTATTATTTGACAACATAAAGTAAATTCATTTTTCATTTCGGGACTAGGCATCCCTAATAGCTTTGCCGTACTCTCGTGCAATGACAAGTGAATAAACACTCATCTTGAGAATAACACATCTAGCATGGAAAAATATCAGCCACCCCCTACCGTTTCATGAGCGGTACGAGCACATAAAAAGGAAATTTATTTTGAAAATTAGAGATGGCACATACAAATTTGCTTAGAACGGCACGGAAATACCACATATAGGTAGGTATAGTGGACTCATATGGCAAAACTGGGTTTAAGGATTTTGGATGCACAAGTAGTATTCCTACTTAGTACAAATAAAGGCTAGAAAAAAGATTGAGAAGCATCCAACCAAGAAACGAAAAATCTCATAAGCGAGCATTAAGCATAACTAACACTGAATAATGCACCACAAGTAGGATGTAATTTCATTGCATAACAATTGACTTTCGTGCTTGCATAGGGAATCACAAACCTTAACACCAATATTCTTACTAAAACACAATTACTCATCAACATGACTCACATATTATATCATCATATTGCAAAACTATTACAAAGAATCAAGTTTATTTTGTCCAATGATCTTCATGAAAGTTTTTATTATATCCCTCTTGAATATCTATCACTTTGGGACTAGTTTCATATGTTGCTTTTGATAGCTCAAACAAATCTAAGTGAAGAACATGTGCATAAAAAAATTCTTCTCTCAAAATAATATAAGTGAAGCATGCGAGAATTTCTTCAAAATTACTAACTCTCAAATAAATCTAAGTGAAGCATGAGAGCATTTCTTCAAAAATATTAAAGCACACCGTGCTCAAAAAGATATAAGTGAAGTACTAGAGCAATTCCATGGCTCAAAAAATTGAAGTGAAGCACATAGAGCATTTCTAACAAATCATAGCATAATTTTGGCTCTCCCAAATAGGTGTGTTCAGCAAGGATAGATGACACAAACTAAAAAGCAAAACAAGAAAAGACTCATATAACACAAGTCGCTCCAAGCAAAACTCATGATATGTGACGAATAAAAATATAGCTCCAAGTAAAATACCGATGGTCGTTAGAAGAAAGAGGGGATGCCACTCGGGGGCATCCCCAAGCTTAGTTGCTTGTTTATCTTTGGATAATGGCTTGGGGTGCCATGGGGCATCGCCAAGCTTAGGCTCTTCTTAATCCTTATTCCTTCATCCATCGTGATCTCACCCAGAACTTGAAAACTTCAATCACACAAAACTCAACATAACCTTCGTGAGATCCGTTAGTATAAGAAAACCAATCTTTACTTTAAGTATTGTAGAAAACCCATTCAAATTTTGTTATTGCATTATATATACTGTATTCTAACTTTACCATGGCTTATACCCCCCGATACAAACCATAGATTCATCAAAATAAGCGCACAATGCAAAGAAAACATAATCAATCAAAAACTGAACAGTCTGTAAAGATGCGAATTGTTCTCATACTTCTGTAACTCCAAAAATTCTGAAAAATTAGGACAACGGAGGAAATTTGTGTATCAATCTTGTGTAAACAATTCAGAATTTTTTGTCCCTTATGTGATTTTTCAAAATTATTTTACTGCATGCAAAAGTTTCTGTTTTCCAACAAGATCAAATCAACTATCACCAAAGCTATCCCAAAGGCTTTAATTGGCATAAACACTAATTAAAACATGAAAAACAGAATCATAACAGAGGCATAATTGTGCAAACACTCAAGAACAGAAAGAAAAAGTCAAAAATAAATTTTATTCATTGGGTTGCCTCCCAACAAGCGCTATCGTTTTACGCCCTTAGCTAGGCATAAAGCATAGATTAAAGTGTTGTCATCTTTTGTTTTGGCAATTTTTGCAAGAGCTTTCTCAAACCCGGGAGGCTCTTTATGCTTCCCTAAATTTTTAGGAAAATAAACCATCTTAAGATCTAAAATATCCAACCGTTTATTGCAAAGAGTAATCAAGGTGTTCATGCGATTTAGGTTAACACTAATATGTTTGAGAGGTTCATTATATTTTTGTAACTCGACCAAATGTTTATGCAAATCACTCAACTTGTCCAAAATTTGGGCCCCTTCTTGGGTGAAAGAAATCCCCTTTTTGATAGGTGGAATTCCCAAAATTCCCTCTAGGATCTCATAAGCGGTATTAGCACTCAATAAAGTTCCCTTTAGTGGCAAAATCCAAAAGTAATCTATGATGCAATGTCAAACCGACACTTCGAAGCAAAATCTTTGCATCCCCTTTTAGATTGCAAATGCGATAAGATTCCATTAGCCTATACCAGGCATCTTTCAAAATTTCTCCTTGTTTCTGTTTGAAGTATAAAACTTCAAAATCCGGTGACAAAGGAGGGGTAGACATGCTAGCCATAGTGACAAAGTAGGCAAGCAAGATCATAAACGAAAAGATAGATCTGACGAGAAAACGGTGAACGAAAAGGAGGGTGAATAAAATGGCAAATTTTTGTGAAGTGGGGGAGATTAAAACGAGAGGCAAATGGCAAATAATGTAAATTGCAAGGAGATGAGATTTTTGATTAGGAACCTGATAGATGTTGATGATGTCTCCCCGGCAACGGCGCCAGAAATTCCTTTTGATGTCGCTTAAACTACGTCGGTATTTCCCCAAAGAGGAAGGGATGATGTAGCATAGCTACGGTAGGTATTTCCCTCAGTTATGAAACCAAGGTATCAATCCAGTAGGAGAACCAAGCAACACTATGTAAACGGTACCTGCACACAAATAACAAATACATGCAACCCAACGATTAGGAGGGGTTGTCAATCCCGCAACGGGTAACGGTGCCAGAAATTGTCAAGTTAACGGGATAAAAATTATGATAGATTGGATAAATAGATCTTGAATAAACGCGAAATAAAAAAAGTAACAAAAAAGTGCAGCAAGGTATTTTTGGGGTTTTTAGAATAATAGATCTGAAAATAAAAATGGTAAATAATAAATCGAAAAGCAAATATGATGAAGAATAGACCCGGGGGCCGTAGATTTCACTAGTGGCTTCTCTTGAGAAAAATAGCATACGGTGGGTAAACAAATTACTGTTGGGCAATTGATAGAACTTCAAATAATCATGACGATATCCAGGCAATGATCATTATATAGGCATCACATACAAGATTAGTAGACCGACTCCTGCCTGCATCTAGTACTATTACTCCACACATCGACTGCTATCCAGCATGCATCTAGTGTATTATGTTCATGGAGAAACGGAGCAATGCAATAAGAATGATGACATGATGTAGACAAGATCTATTCATGTAGGAATAGACCCCATCTTGTTATCCTTAATAGCAACGATACATACATGTCATGTCCCCTTCTATCACTGGGATTGAGCACCGTAAGATCGAACCTATCACAAAGCACCTCTTCCCATGGCAAGAGAAATCGACCTAGTCGGCCTAACTAAACCAAAGATTCGAAGAAGAAATACAAGGCTATAAGTAATCATGCATATAAGAGATCAAAGAAACTCAAATAACTTTCATGGATAAAAAATAGATCTGATCATAAACTCAAAGTTCATCGGATCCCAACAAACACACCGCAAAAAGAGTTACATCAAATAGATCTCCAAGAGACCATTGTATTGAGAATCACAAGAGAGAGAGGAAGCCATCTAGCTACGAACTACGGCCCCAAAGGTCTACAATGAACTACTCACGTATCATCGGAGAGGCACCAATGAGGATGATGAACCCCTCCGTGATGGTGTCTAGATTGGATCTGGTGTTTCTGGAACTTGCGGCGGCTGGAATTGTGTTTCGTCGACTCCCCTAGGGTTTTTGGAATATTGGGGTATTTATAGAGCAAAGAGGTGGTGCGGGAGGCCACCGAGGTGGGCACAACCCACCTAGGCGCGCCTGGGCACCCCTCTGGTACTTCTTCGGCCCAAGTTGTCCCTTCTGGTCCATAAAAAATCTCCAAAAAGTTACACTGCGTTTGGACTCCGTTTGGTATTGATTTTCTGCAAAGTAAAAACAAGGAAAAAACAGGAACTGGCACTGGGTACTATGTCAATAGGTTAGTCCCAAAAAATGATATAAAGTTGCTATAAAATGATTGTAAAACATCCAAGAATGATAATATAACAGCATGGAACAAGCAAAAATTATAGATACGTTGGACACCCCGGGGCCGTAGATATCACTAGTGGCTTCTCTCGAGAAAAATAGCATACGGCGGGTAAACAAGTTACTGTTGGGCAATTGATAGAACTTCAAATAATTACGATGATATCCAGGCAATGGTCATTATATAGGCATCACGTCCAAGATTAGTAGACCGACTCCTGCCTGCATCTACTACTATTACTCCACACATCGACCGCTATCCAGCATGCATCTAGTTATTAAATTCATGGAGAAACAGAGTAATGCAATAAGAACGATGATATGATGTAGACACGATTTATTCATGTAGGAATAGACCCCATCTTGTTATGCTTAGTAGCAACGATCAATACATGTCTTGCTGCCCCTTCTGTCACTTGGAAAGAACACCACACGACCGAACCCTTCACAAAGCACCTCTTCCCATGGCAAGAAAAAATCATCTAGTTGGCCTAACTAAACGAAAGATTCGAAGAAGAAATATGAGGCTATAAGTAATCATGCATATAAGAGATCAAAGAAACTCAAATAACTTTCATGGATAATTAGATCTGATCATAAACTCAAAGTTTATTGGATCCCAACAAACACACCGCAAAAAGAGTTACATCGAATAGATCTCTAAGAGACCATTGTATTGAGAATCAAAAGAGAGAGAGGAAGCCATCTAGCTACTAACTACTGACCCGTAGGTCTACAATGAACTACTCACGCATCATCAGAGAGGCACCAATGAGGATGATGAACCCCTCCGTGATGGTGTCTAGATTGGATTTGGTGGTTCTGGAACTTGCGGCGGCTGGAATTGTGTTTCGTCGACTCCCCTAGGGTTTTTGGATTTTCGGGGTATTTATAGGGCAAAGAGGCGGTGCGGGAGGCGGCCGAGGTGGCACAACCCACCTGGGCACGCCTGCCCCCCAGGCACGCCCAGGTGGGTTGTGCTCCCCTCGGAGCCCCCCTCTGGTACTTCTTTGGCCCAACAGGTGTCTTCTGGTCTAGAAAAATTCTCCAAAAAGATTCGCTGCATTTGGACTCCGTTTGGTATTGATTTTCTGCGAAGTAGAAAACAAGCAAAAAACAACAACTGGCACTGGGCACTATGTCAATAGGTTAGTCCCAAAAAATGATATAAATTTACTATAAAATGATTGTAAAGCATCCAAGAATGGTAATATAACAGCATGGAACAAGCAAAAATTATAGATACGTTGGAGACGTATCAGGTATGCATAGTAGTACTTTGCTTCGAGGGCTAATAAACTTTTGCAATAAGTATATGAGTTCTTTATGACTAATGTGAGTCCATGGATTATACGCACTCTTACCTTTCCACAATTCGCTAGCCTCTTCGGTATTGTGCATTGCCCTTCTCACCTCAAGAGTCGGTGCAAACTTTGCCGGTGCATCCAAACCCCGTGATATGATACACTCTATCACACATAAGCCTTATTATATCTTCCTCAAAACAGCCACCATACCTACCTATTATGGCGTTTCCATAGCCATTCCGAGATATATTGCCATGCAACTTCCACCGCTTCCGTTTTGATGACTTGAGCATTCATTGTCATATTGCTTTGCATGATCGTAAGATAGCTAGCATGATATTTCCATGGCTTGTCCGGTTTTTGATATCCTCGCTACGCTAGATCATTGCACATCCTGGTACACTGCCAGAGGCATTCATATAGAGTCATACTTTGTTCTTGGTATCGAGTTGTAAGTAAATAGAAGTGCGATGATCATCATTATTCATTATTAGAGCATGTCCCCGTGAGGAAAGGATGATGGAAACTATGATTCCCCCACAAGTCGGGATGAGGCTCTGGACAAATATAAAAAAAAAAGAAAAAAATAGAAAAAAGTGAGGCCAAAAAGAGCCCAAGAAAAAAAGAAAAAAAAGTGAAAAAAGAAAAAATGAGATAAAAAGAGAGAAGGGGCATGCTAACTCCACACTTGTGCTTCAGAGTAGCACCATATTTTTCATATAGAGAGTCCCCTATGTTGTCACTTTCATATACTAGTGGGAATTTTACATTATAGAGTTAGATGCACACCCACTTAGTTTTCATATTGATCTTTCATACACTTATAGCTCTTAGTGCATCCGTTGCATGGCAATCCCTACTCCTCGCATTGATATTAATTGATGGGCATCTCCATAGCCCGTTGATTAGCCGTGGCAATGTGAGACTTTCTTACTTTTTTTGTCTTCTCTATATTTACCCCTATCATCATACTCTATTCCACCCATAGTGCTATGTCCATGGCTTGCGCTCATGTATTGTGTGAGGGTTGAAAAAGCTGAAGCGCGTTAAAAAGTATGAACCAATTGCTCGGCTTGTCATCGGGGTTGTGCATGATAAATACTTTGTGTTAATAAGATGGAGCATGACAAGACTATATGATTTTGTAGGGATAGCTTTCTTTAGTGTTGATATTTTGAAAGACATGATTGTTTGTTGTGATGCCTGAGTATTGATATTTTTATGTCAAATTATAGACTATTGCTTTGAATCACTCGTGCCTTAATATTCATGCCATGATTAGATATATGATTAAGATTATGCTAGGTAGCATTCCACATAAAAAATTATCTTTTTTATCATTTACCTACTCAAGGACGAGCAGGAATTAAGCTTGGGGATGCTGATACGTCTCCGTCGTATCAATAATTTTTGATTGTTTCATGCCAATATTATACAATTTTCATATACTTTTGGCAACAATTTATATGATTTATTGGACTAAGATATTGATCCAGTGCCCAGTGCCAGCTCCTATTTGTTGCATGTTTTTTTGTTTCGCAGAATATCCATATCAAACGAAGTCCAAACGCGATAAAAATTTATGAAGAATTATT
Organism: Thinopyrum elongatum; assembly: GCA_011799875.1. NCBI lineage: Eukaryota > Viridiplantae > Streptophyta > Magnoliopsida > Poales > Poaceae > Thinopyrum > Thinopyrum elongatum. The sequence continues at coordinate 485,419,226 of CM022301.1, read as the reverse complement.
TTGGAATATATGTGATTTTTGGGAGATGGAATCAATGCAAACGGAGGCCCACGGCCTCCACCACCCACCAGGGTGCGCCCAGGTGTGTCTTGTGGCCTCCCCATAAGTCGGTTGGGGCTCTTCTTCGGGCGCAAGAAATATAATTTATGGAAAAAAATCGTGTAAAAATTTCAGCGCAATCGTAGTTACGGATCTCTGGAAATTTAAGAAACGGTGAAGGGTAAAAAAACGGGAACGTGAAACAGAAGAGAACAGAGTGTGAGATCCAATCTCGGAGGGGCTCCTGCCCCTCCACCGCCATGGAGGCCATGTACCATAGGGGGAACTCTCCTCCCATCTAGGGGGCAGGCCAAGGAAGAAGAAGGAGGGGGGCTCTCTCCCCCTCTCTCCCGGTGGCGCCGGAGTGCCGCCGGGGCAATCATCATGACAGCGATCTACTCCAACAACTTCGCCACCGTAAATGATGACCCACAAGTATAGGGGATCAATCATAGTCCTTTCGATAAGTAAGAGTGTCGAACCCAACGAGGAGCAGAAGGAAATGACAAGTGGTTTTCAGCACGGTATTTTCTGCAAGCACTGAAATAGTCGGTAACAAGTAGTTTGATATCAAGATAATTTGTAACGAGCAAGTAATGGTAACGGTAAATAAAGTGCATCAAGGTAGACCAATCCTTTTGTGGCAAAGGACAAGCCAAAACGGTCTCTTATGATAAGCAAAGCATTCTTGAGGGTACACGGGAATTTCACCATATCACTTTCATCATGTTGGTTTGATTCGTGTTCGCTACTTTGATAATTTGATATGTGGGTGGACCGGTGCTTAGGTGTTGTTCTTACTTGAACAAACCTCCTACTTCTGATTAACCCCCTCGCAAGCATCCACAACTACGAGAAAAGTATTAAGATAAAATCTAACCATAGCATTAAACTTCTGGATCCAAATCAATCCATTACGAAGTAGCGCATAAACAAGGGTTTAAGCTTCTGTCACTCTAGCAACCCATCTTCTAATAACTACTCCACAATGTAGGGAATGCGACAGAAAACAAAAAAAATTGGTACAACGAGCACGCCCAGGATCACTATAGGGATGTCATACAAGGTTTGTCTGATCCGTACCGACTCGTAGCACAACGGAAGAAGAGTCGGTGTAGATCATTGGTGCAGATCCCCGCAGCTAGGATTTACAACCTCCCAACCGCGAGGATGAATTTCGTTGTCGGACAGCCCTTCGGGAGGCGGTCGGACAGTCCCTCGGGCGATGTCACGGACAGCCCTCCGGGAGGACCCTCGAAGCTCGAACGGTAACTCGGACAGCCCTCCGGGAGGACCCTCGAACAGCCCCTCGGGCAAAAGATTGAAACTACGACCTCTCTACGGGGTTGCACACATACGGTGTCAGCTATCCGGCAGGGCTTCGCCGTCCAGAACTAGTTCCCACCGGAACCTAGATAGCCTTTCGGCTCTACGAAACTATTTCGTGGGGAGGGAGAGAGATGGCCAGATCATTGCATGGCATTTGTATGTGAGAAAGAGTGTGTCTGGAGAGCACCTCTCCACCTCTATTTATAGGCCAAGCCCAAGGGGTAGAGGTCACTTGGAAATACCAAAATGCACTCAAGGTGGCTTCTCCAAGAAGCCAATAGGGAAAATACCAAAAAGCCCTCAAGGTGGCTTCTCCAAGAAGCCACCAAATAGTGATTTTCACTATTCATGAGAACATTTTTCCGCGACCGTTAAATCCGAAAATATTTTTGTAGGTCCAGAACATTTCCATACCCACTAAAACAATTTTGGACTCGTTCCGAAACATTTCCGAATCAATGGTTTTCATTAGCGAAAAGCAAACAAGAATGCGTTTTCACTATTCATGAACACAATTTTTCACGTCCGTTAAATCCAAAAATATTTCTGTGGATCTTAGAATAATTCCAGTACCCACTAAAATAATTCTGGACGCGTTCCGAAACTTTTTTCAGCTCAATGATTTTCATCAGCGAAAAGCAACAAAAGCGGTTGATACGTCTCCAACGTATCTATAATTTTTTATTGTTCCATGCTATTATTATCTGTTTTGGATGTTTTATATGCATTAATATGCTATTTTATATTATTTTTGGGACTAACTTATTAACCTAGAGCCCAGTGCTAGTTTCTGTTTTTTCTTTGTTTTTGAGTTTCGTAGAAAAGGAATATCAAACGGAGTCCAAAAGGAATAAAACTTTACGATGATTTTTCTTAGACCAGAAGACACACGTAGGACTTGCAGACCAAGGCAAAGGAGTCCCGAGGCAACGGCAAGGGTGCAGGGCACGCCCCAGGGGGGGCGCACCCCCTTGCCTTGTGGGTCCCCCGGAGCTCCTCTAACCCTATTCTTCGGCCTATAAATTCCCAAATATTCCCAAACCATCAGAGGCGTCCACGAAAATACTTTTTCGCCGCCGCAACCTTCTGTACCCGTGAGATCCCATCTTGGGGCCTTTTCCGGTGATCTGCCGAAGGGGGATTCTATCACGGAGGGCATCTACATCAACCCTATTGCCCTTCCGATGAAGCGTGAGTAGTTTACCTTAGACCTACGGGTCCATAGCTAGTAGCTAGATGGCTTCTTGTCTCTCTTTGATCTTCAATATCATGTTCTCCTCGATGTTCTTGGAATTCTATCCGATGTAATATTCTTTTGCGGTGTGTTTGTCGAGATCCGATGAATTGTGGATTTATGATCAGATTATCTATGAATATTATTTGAATCTTCTCTGAATTCTTATATGCATGATTTGATATCTTTGTATTTCTCTTCGAATTATCGGTTTGGTTTGGCCAATGATACGTCTCCAACATATCTATAATTTTTTTATTATTCCATGCTATTATATTATCTTTTTTGGATGTTTTATATGCATTAATGTGCTATTTTATATGATTTTTGGGACTAACCTATTAATGTAGAGCCCAGTGCCAGTTTCTGTTTTTTCCTTGTTTTAGAGTTTTGCAGAAAAGGAATACCAAATGGAGTCCAAATGGAATAAAAGTTTCGCGATGATTTTTCTTGGACCAGAAGACACCCAGGAGACTTGGAGTACAAGTCGGAAGAGCCGCGAGGTGGCCACAAGGGTGGAGGGCGCGCCGAGGGGGGTAGGGCGCGCCCCCCGACCTTGTGGGCTCCTCGTAGCCCCTCTGACCTAGATCTTTCGCCTATATATACTCTTATGCCCCCAAAACATCCGGGGGGCAACAAAACCACTTTTCCACCGCCACAACCTTCTGTACCCGTGAGATCCAATCTTGGGGCCTTTTCCGGCATCCTGCCGGAGGGGGATTCGATCACGGAGGGGTTCTACATCAACACCATTGCCTCTCCGATGAAGCGTGAGTAGTTTACTTCAGACCTATGGGTCCATAGCTAGTAGCTAGATGGCTTCTTCTCTCTCTTTGATTCTCAATACAAAGTTCTCCTCGATGTTCTTGGAGATCTATTCGATGTAATACTTTTTTGCGGTGTGTTTGCCGAGATCCGATGAATTGTGGATTTATGATCAGCTTATCTATGAATATTTTTTGAATCTTCTCTGAATTCTTATATGCATGATTTGATATCTTTGCAAGTCTCTTCGAACTATCGATTTTGTTTGGCCAACTAGATTGGTTTTTCTTGCAATGGGAGAAGTGCTTAGCTTTGGGTTCAATCTTGCGGTGTCCTTTCCTAGTGACAGTAGGGGCAGCAAGGCACGTATTGTATTGTTGCTATCGAGGATAAAAAGATGGGGTTTTCATCATATTGCTTGAGTTTATCCCGCTACATCATGTCATCTTACTTAATGCGTTACTATGTTCTTATGAACTTAATACTCTAGATGCAGGCAGGAGTCGGTCGATGTGTGGAGTAATAGTAGTAGATGCAGAATCATTTCGGTCTACTTGACACGGATGTGATGCCTATATTCATGATCATTGCCTTAGATATCGTCATAACTTTGCGCTTTTCTATCAATTGCTCGGCAGTAATTTGTTCACCCACCGTAATAATTTCTATGTTGAGAGAAGCCTCTAGTGAAACCTATGGCCCCCGGGTCTATTTTCCATCATATAAGTTTCCGATCTACAATTTCCGTTTCCTATTTCTTTTACTTTGCAATCTTTACTTTCCGTTCCATAAACCAAAAATACCAAAAATATTACTTTACCGTTTATCATCTCTATCAGATCTCACGTTGCAAATAACCGTCAAGGGATTGACAACCCCTTTATCGCGTTGGGTGCAAGGTTGGTGTTTGTTTGTGCAGGTATTTGGTGACTTGAGCGTTATCTCCTACTGGATTGATACCTTGGTTCTCAAAAGCTGAGGGAAATACTTACTCTACTTTGCTGCATCACCCTTTCCTCTTCAAGGGAAAAACCAACGCAAGCTCAAGAAGTAGCAGGAAGAATTTCTGGCGCCGTTGCAGGGGAGATCTACGCCAAGTCAAGACATACCAAGTACCCATCATAAACTCTCATATCTTGCATTACACTATTCGCCATTTGCCTCTCGTTTTCCTCTCCCCCACTTCTAAAATGATTTTCGAAAAGATTTGCCTTTTTATTCGCCCTTCTTCCGTTCATCTTTTTGTTTGCCTTTTTATTTGCCTTTTTTTCGGTTACCCTTATGTCTTACTTGGTTTGTTTGCTTGTTCGCTTGGTAAAATTGTGTGTTTATTGAAAAATAGAAACAAAGGTTTATGGATCCTCATCCACTTGCTAATCTTTTTAAGAGATCCAATTATGTTGAACCTATTGCTAGTGAGTTGAGTGCACTAGATTATCTTTATGAGATTTTGCTTGAAATTCGTGAATCTGAAAATTGTGATGAAGTGTTGAAAGAAGAAAATTATAAAGTGATTCACGATAGCTCCTTGAATGAAAAGCATGATTGCAATGATGTTATTATAAATTCTATTAATGTCATTTGTGTTAATGATATGCAAAACCCTAAGCTTGGGGATGTTAATTTTGCTATGTCTACTACTTGTTGCAATGATCATGATTGGGGTGATTCTTTTTATGATCTTGAAAATTTATTTAAGCCCCATGATGAATATGAGATTGATAATAATATTTGCAATAATATTGAAAGTGGGTTTGGAAGAGTGTCAACTTTAGATCCCACATATTTGGAGAATATTCAATCTTATGAAATTTTTGATAAAAGTGGGTTTGGAGAGGTCATGACTTTAGTTAATGTTAATCCCACTATTTTGGAAGAGTGTCAACTTCGCATGCATGTGGATCGTGTTGAGAATATGTTATGTGATAGCTATATTGTTGAATTTTCTTATGATCCTACATGTAATTATTATGAGAGAAGAAAATATGGTCGTAGAAATTTTCATGTTACTAAATTACCTCTCTTCATGTTGAGATTGCTATCGTCTCTTTCTTCTTCCTTGCATATGCTAGTTTTTGCTCGCCTTGATAATTTGTTTGCTTATAAAATTCCTATGCATAGGAAGTATGTTAGACTTAGATGTGTTTGTCATGTGTTTTATGATGCTCTCTTTGAGCTTCAATTCTTCTCTTTTATGTGAGCATCATTGAAATTATCAATGCCTAGCTAAAAGGCTTTAAAGAAAAGCGCTTGTTGGGAGACAACCCAATATTTTTCCTTGCTGTTTTGCAATAAATATTTCATCTAGCCTCTGGTTAGATGTGGTTTTTTGTTTTAATTAGTGTTTGTGCCAAGTAAGACCTTTGGGATGGCTTACGGTGATAGTTGATTTGATCCTGCTGAAAAATAGAAACTTTTGCGTCCAGTCCCAGAATTGTTTAAATTCACTGGAGTGTGTAATAACTCTGAATTTTTTACACAAGATTTATATATGATTTACATATGTTTTCCCATTTTTCAGAATTTTTGGAGTTACAGAAGTATTAGAACAATTCAGATCTTCGCAGACTGTTCTGTTTTTGACAGATTCTGTTTTTTATGTGTTGTTTGCTTATTTTGATGAACCTATGGCTAGTATCGGGGGGTATGAACCATGGAAAAGTTGGAATACAGTAGATATTACACCAATATAAATAAAGAATGAGTTCACAACAGTACCAAAAGTGGTGATTTATTTTCTAATTCTAACGGAGCTTATGAGAATTTCTGTTGAGTTTTGTGTTGTGAATTTTTCAAGTTTTGGGTAAGGATTTGATGGACTATGGAATAAGGAGTGGCAAGAGCCTAAGCTTGGGGATTCCCAAGGCACCCCAAGGTAATATTCAAGGATGTAAAAAATCCTAAGCTTGGGGATGCCCCGGGAAGGCATCCCCTCTTTCGTCTTCGTCTATCGGTAACTTTACTTGAGGCTATATTTTTATTCACCACATGATATGTGTTTTGCTTGGAGCGTCTTGTATGATTTGAGTCTTTGCTTTTTAGTTTTCCACAATCATCCTTGCTGTACACACCTTTTGAGAGAGACACGCATGAATCATGATTTATTAAAATGCTCTATGTGCTTCACTTATATTTTTTGAGCTAGGCAAATTTGCTCTAGTGCTTCACTTATATCTTTTTAGAGCACGGCGGTGATTTTATTTTATAGAAATTGATGAACTCTCGCACTTCACTTATACTATTTTGGGAGTCTTTCTAAACAGCATGGTAATTTGCTTTGGTTATAAAACAAGTCCTAATATGATTGGCGGCCAAGAGGGATATAATAAAAACTTTCATATATAGTGCATTTAATACTATGAGAAGTTTGATTCCTTATGATTGTTTTGAGATATGAATATGGTGATATTAGAGTCATGCTAGTGAATAGTTGTGAATTTGAGAAATACTTGTGTTAAAGTTTGTGAGTCCTGTAGCATGCACGTATGGTGAACCGTTATGTGATGAAGTCGGAGCATGACTTATTTTTTGATTGTCTTCCTTATGAGTGGCGGTCGGGGACGAGCGATGGTCTTTTCCTACCAATCTATTCCCCTAGGAGCATGCGCATAGTACTTTGTTTCGACGACTAATAGATTTTTGCAATAAGTATATGAGTTCTTTATGACTAATGTTGAGTCCATGGACTATACGCACTCCGACCTCTCCGTCATTGCTAGCCTCTCTTGTACCGCGCAACTTTCACCGGTGCCATAAACCCACCACATATCCTTCCTCAAAACAGCCACCATACCTACCTATTATGGCATTTCCATAGCCATTTCGAGATATATTGCCATGCAACTTTCCACCGTTCCGTTATTATGACACGCTTCATCATTGTCATATTGCTTTGCATGATCATGTAGTTGACATCGTATTTGTGGCAAAGCCACTGTTCATCATATTTTTATACTTGTCGCTCTTGATTCATGGCACATCCCGGTACACCGTCGGAGGCATTCATATAGAGTCATATCTTGTTCTTGCATCGAGTTGTAAATTTTGAGTTGTAAGTAAATAAAAGTGTGATGGTCTTCATTATTAGAGCATTGTCCCATGTGAGGAAAGGATGATGGAGACTATGATTTCCCCACAAGTTGGGATGAGACTCCGGACGAAAAAAAAGAAGAGGCCAAAAAAATGAAAGAAGGCCCAAAAAAATGAGAGAAAAGAGAGAAGGGACAATGTTACTATCCTCTTTGCCACACTTGTGCTTCAAAGTAGCACCATGATCTTCATGATAGAGAGTCTCCTATGATATCACTTTCATATACTAGTGGGAATTTTTCATTATAGAACTTGGCTTGTATATTCCAATGATGGGCTTCCTCAAATTGCCCTAGGTCTTCGTGAGCAAGCAAGTTGGATGCACACCCACTTAGTTTTCTTTTTGAGCTTTCATAAACTTATAGCTCTAGTGCATCCGTTGCATGGCAATCCCTACTCACTCACATTGATATCTATTAATGAGCATCTCCATAGCCCGTTGATACGCCTAGTTGATGTGAGACTATCTCCTCTTTTTTGTCTTCTCCACAACCACCGTCTATTCCACCTATAGTGCTATGTCCATGGCTCACGCTCATGTATTGCGTGAAAGTTGAAAAAGTTTGAGAACGTCAAAAGTATGAAACAATTGCTTGGCTTGTCATCGGGGTTGTGCATGATTTAAATATTTTGTGTGATGAAGATGGAGCATAGCCAGACCATATGATTTTGTAGGGATAAGCTTTCTTTGGCCATGTTATTTTGAGAAGACATAATTATTTTGTTAGTATGCTTTAAGTATTATTGTTTTTTATGTCAATATTAAACTTTTGTTTTGAATCTTATGGATCTGAACATTCATGCCACAATAAAGAGAATTACACGGATAAATATGTTAGGTAGCATTCCACATCAAAAATTCTGTTTTTATCATTTACCTACTCGAGGACGAGCAGGAATTAAGCTTGGGGATGCTTGATACGTCTCCAATGTATCTATAATTTTTGATTGTTCTATGCTATTATATTATCTGTTTTGGATGTTTTATATGAATTAATATGCTATTTTATATGATTTTTGGGACTAACCTTTTAACCTAGAGCCCAGTGCCAGTTTCTGTTTTTCCCTTGTTTTAGATTTTTGCAGAAAAGGGATACCAAACGGAGTCCAAACGGAATAAAACTTTCGCGATGGTTTTTCTTGGACCAGAAGACACCCAGGAGACTTGGAGTACAAGTCGGAAGAGCCGCGAGGTGGCCATAAGGGTGGAGGGCGCGCCCAGGGGGTAGGGCGTGCTCCCCGACCTTGTGGGCCCCTCGTAGCCCCTCTGACCTAGATCTTTTGTCTATATATACTCTTATACCCCAAAAACATCCAGGGGGCAACAAAACCACTTTTCCACCACCGCAACCTTCTGTACCCGTGAGATCCCATCTTGGGGCCTTTTCCGGCATCCTGCCGGAGCGGAATTCGATCACGGAGGGCTTCTACATCAACACCATTGCCTCTCCGATGAAGCGTGAGTAGTTTACTTCAGACCTACGGGTCCATAGCTAGTATCTAGATGGCTTCTTCTCTCTCTTTGATTCTCAATACAAAGTTCTCCTCGATGTTGATGGAGATCTATTCGATGTAATACTTTTTTGCGGTGTGTTTGCCGAGATCCGATGAATTGTGGATTTATGATCAGCTTATCTATGAATATTATTTGAATCTTCTCTGAATTCTTATATGCATGATTTGATATCTTTGCAAGTCTCTTCGAACTATCGATTTGGTTTGGCCAACGAGATTGGTTTTTCTTGCAATGGGAGAAGTGCTTAGCTTTGGGTTCAATCTTGCGGTGTCCTTTCCCAGTGATAGTAGGGGCAGCAAGGCACGTATTGTATTGTTGCCATCGAGGATAAAAAGATGGGGTTTTCATCATATTGCTTGAGTTTATCCCGCTACATCATGTCATCTTACTTAATGCGTTACTCTGTTCTTATGAACTTAATACTCTAGATGCAGGCAAGAGTCGGTCAATGTGTGGAGTAATAGTAGTAGATGCAGAATCATTTCGGTCTACTTGACACGGACGTGATGCCTATATTCATGATCATTGCCTTAGATATCGTCATAACTTTGCACTTTTCTATCAATTGCTCGGCAGTAATTTGTTCACCCGCCGTAATAATTTCTATGTTGAGAGAAGCCTCTAGTGAAACCTATGGCCCCCGGGTCTATTTTCCATCATATAAGTTTCCGATCTACAATTTTCGTTTCCTATTTCTTTTACTTTGCAATATTTACTTTCCGTTCCATAAACCAAAAATACCAAAAATATTACTTTACCATTTATCATCTCTATCAGATCTCACGTTGCAAATAACTGTTAAGGGATTGACAACCCCTTTATCGCATTGGGTGCAATGTTGGTGTTTGTTTGTGCAGGTATTCGGTGACTTGAGCGTTGTCTCCTACTGGATTGATACCTTGGTTCTCAAAAGCTGAGGGAAATACTTACTCTAATTTGCTGCATCACCCTTTCCTCTTCAAGGGAAAAACCAACGCAAGCTCAAGAAGTAGCAGCCAACTAGATTGGTATTTCTTGCAATGGGAGAGGTGCTTAGTTTTGGGTTCAATCTTGTGGTGTCCTCACCAAGTGACATAGTAGGGGTAGCGAGGCATGTTTTGTATTGTTGCCATCAAGGATAAAAAGATGGGGTTTTCATCATATTGATTGAGTTTATCCCTCTACATCATGTCATCTTACTTAAGGCGTTACTCCGTTCTTTATGAACTTAATACTCTAGATGCATGCTGGATAGCGGTCGATGTGTGGAGTAATAGTAGTAGATACATAATCGTTTTGGTCTACTTGACACGGACATGATGCCTATATTTCATAATCATTGCCTTGGATATCGTCATAACTTTGCGCTTTTCTATCAATTGCTTGACAGTAATTTGTTCACCCACCGTATGTTTTCTTTCAAGAGAGAAGCCTCTAGTGAAACCTATGGCCCCCGGGTCTATTTTCCATCATATATTTTCAGATCTATAAACCAAAAAACCCAAAAATTCCTTGCTGCAATTTATTTACTTTTATTTTGTTTTATGTTTTAGTAACCTTTTATATCTATCTCTATCAGATCTCACCATTGCAATTGACCATGAAGGGATTGACAACCCCTTTATCGCGTTGGGTGCAAGTATTTGATTGTTTGTGCAGGTGCATAGATTGGAGACTTGCTTGTACCTCCTACAAGATTGATACATTGGTTCAATAACTAATGGAAATACTTATCTTTACTTTGCTGCATCACCCTTTCCTCTTCAAGGGAAAAACCAACGCAAGCTCAAGAAGTAGCAGGAAGAATTTCTGGCGCCATTGCCGGGGAGGTCTACATCAAGCCTACCAAGTACCCATCATAAACTCTCATCTCTTGCACTACATTATTCACCATTTGCCTCTCGTTTTCCTCTCCCCCACTTCCAAAATGATTTCAGAAAAACACAAAAATATTTGCCTTCTTTCCGTTTGCCTTTATGCCTTACTTGGTTTGTCTGCTTGTTCGCTTGTAATAATTGTGTATTTATTGAAAATCAGAAAGCAAAAAGTTTATGGATCCTCATCCACTTGCTAATCTTTTAAAGAGATCCAATTATGATGAACCAATTGCTAGTGAGTTGCGGGCACTAGATTATCTTTATGAAGTTTTGCTTGAAATTCGTGAATCTGAAAATTGTGATGAAATTTATGAAGTGATTCATGATAGCTCCTTGAATGAAAACCATGATTGCAATGATGTTATTATAAATCCTATTAATATCAATTGTGCTAATAATATGCAAAACCCCAAGCTTGGGGATGCTAATTTTGATATGTCCACTACATATTGCAATGATCATGATTGGGGTGATAATGCTTCTTATGATCTTTAAATTTATTTAAGCCTCATGATGAATATGTTTGCAACAATATTGAAAGTGGGTTTGTAAGAGTGTCAACTATAGGAAATAATTATCCCACTACTTTGGAGATTGACCAATCTTATGAATTTTTTGATAAAAGTGGGCTTGGAGAGGTCATGACTTTATTTGATGATAATTCCACTATTTTGGAAGAGTATCAACTTTGCATGCATGTGGATCATGTAGAGAATATGTTATTTGATAGCTATAATGTCGAATTTGAATATGATCCTACATGTAATTATTATGAGAGCGGAAAATATGGTTGTAGAATTTTTCATGTTACTAGATTACCTCTCGTTATGTTCAGATTGCTATTTTTTTCTTTCCTCTTCCTCGCATATGCTAGTTATTGCTTGTCTTGATAATTTGTTTTCCTATAAAATGCCTATGCGTAGGAAGTATGTTAGACTTAGATGTGATTTTCACATGCTTTATGATGCTCTTTTTGTGCTTCAATTCTTGTCTTTCATATGAGCATCATTAAAATCATCAATGCCTAGCTAAAAGGATTTAAAGAAAAGCGCTTGTTGGGAGATAACCCAATATTTTTATTTTCTGTTTTTGTGAAAATACACATTATTACCTCTGTAGTAATTGTGTTTTGGTGTTTTAATTAGTGTTTGAGCCAAGTAAGACCTTTGGGATGGCTTACGGTGATAGTTGATTTGATCTTGCTGAAAAACAGAAACTTTTGCGTTCAGTTGTAGAATTTTAATAATTCACAGAAGCGATTAAAAACTATGAAATTTTTACAAAAGATTGCTATAAAAATTGTCTCTGTTTTCCTTGTGTTTCAGAATTTTTGGAGTTACAGAAGTATACGAAATATTCGGATCTTCACAGACTGTTCTGTTTTTGACAGATTCTGTTTTCTATGTGTTGTTTGCTTATTTTGATGAATCTATGGGTAGTATCGGGGGGTATGAACCATGGAGAAGTTGGAATACTGTAGATATTACACCAATATAAATAAATAATGAGTTCACAACAGTACCAAAAGGTGGTGATTTATTTTCTTATACTAACGGATCTCATGAGTTTTCTGTTGAGTTTTGTGTTGTGAAGTTTTCAAGTTTTGGGTAAAGATTTGATGGACTATGGAATAAGGAGTGGCAAAAGCCTTAGCTTGGGGATTCCCAATGCACCCCAAGGTAATATTCAAGGACAACCAAGAGCCTAAGTTTGGGGATGCCCCGGAAGGCATCCCCTCTTTCGTCTTCAATCCATCGGTAAATTTACTTGAGGCTATATTTTTATTCACCACATGATATGTGTTTTGCTTGGAGCGTCTTGTATGATATGAGTCTTTGCTTTTTACTTTTCCACAATCATCCTTGCTGTACACACATTTTGAGAGGGACACGCATGAATCGTGAATTTATTAGAATACTCTATGTGCTTCACTTATATCTTTTGAGCTAGGCAATATGCTCTAGTGCTTCACTTATATCTTATTAGAGCACGGCGGTGGTTTTATTTTATAGAAATTGTTGAACTCTCTTGCTTCACTTATATTATTTTGAGAGTCTCTAAACTGCATGGTAATTTTCTTAGGTTATGAATTTAGTCCTAATATGATGGGCATCCAAGAGGGATATAATAAAAACTTTCATATTAAGGATGATGGAGACTATGATTCCCCCACAAGTCGGGATGAGACTCCGGACGAAAAATAAAATAAAAAAAGATAGAAAAAGGGGAAAAAAGAGAGGCCATAGAGCCCAAAATATAAAAAATGAGAGAAAAGAGAGAAGGGGCAATGCTACTATCATTTTTTCACACTTGTGCTTCAAAGTAGCACCATGATCTTCATGATAGAGAGTCTCCTATTTTGTCACTTTCATATACTAGTGGGAATTTTCCATTATAGAACTTGGCTTGTATATTCCAATGATGGGCTTCCTCAAATGGCCCTAGGTCTTCATGAGCAAGCGAGTTGGATGCACACCCACTTAGTTTCTTTTGAGCTTTCATACACTTATAGCTCTAGTGCATCCGTTGCATGGCAATCCCTACTCACTCACATTGATATCTATTGATGGGCATCTCCATAGCCCGTTGATACGCCTAGTTGATGTGAGACTATCTCCTTCTTTTTGTCTTCTCCACAACCACCATATTCTATTCCACCTATAGTGCTATATCCATGGCTCACGCTCATGTATTGCGTGAAAGTTGAAAAAGTTTGAGAACATCAAAAGTATGAAACAATTGCTTGGCTTGTCATCGGGGCTGTGCATGATTTAATACTTTGTGTGATGAAGATGGTGTCGGCATTATGGGAACCAGGGTACCCAGACCTGCCTGCCTGCGGCCCATGGCGTGGCACCATCGACGGCCTGGTACGGCCCGTCTACAACACCTTCAAGACAAGACCCTCGTGAGGGGCCAAGCCTTGTGAGGCGGGCGACATCAAGACCTCCAGAGGGAGCGGCCTCCTTAGGCTAGCTCCCGAGGAGCGGAGAAATTTATGCAAATGCCCACCTCATGAGGTGGAGGTGATGCAAGCCATGACGACCAAGGCCAGGCGGGCGCCAGCGGGCGCAGAGCAGCAGGTTTCCTCTTTGGTGCAAAGGAGGCAAGCGCAGGCGCGGGGTCTTGAGGAATCACCCAAAGGTTTCCATTCCTGTGCAACGAGACCAAGACCGCCAGGATGGCAGGACGAATGTTATCGCCGAGCCCACTGCGGTGTCACGGCCAGAAGCTTTGCAGGCGAAGACCACCTTTCATCAGGATAAGATGTACTACTTGTCCCCTTTCAAATTGGCCGTTGTGGAATCACTTCCAGCCTTCATTTTCGGGGAAGAGGACCAAGGCCACTATATATAGGTTAGCCACCACCATAGGAAGGGGGATCGGACCCGGAACAACTCACTCTCACCAGAGCAAGCCTCGCGAGCTTGTTCATACTCGGTACTAGTTCATCCTCAGCCACTCGTGAGGCTAATCCACCACAAAGTAGGAGTAGGGTATTACACCGCAAGGTGGCCCGAACCTGGGTAAACTGCCGTGTCCATCTTCTTCCCTGTTCTTCGAGCTAGGCTGTAGGGCGGCGCGTTTGGTTGGCAGGATAGGTTGAGTTCTTCGCACATGCCCCAGAGTTTGAACCTTCTTTTGGTCTGCGGAGCCTTGAATCCGACATTTGGCGCGCCAGGTAGGGGGCGTGTCGAAGCTTCTCTCCCACCGTTCGCTCCGCTGCTGGTTCCGCTGTCCCTATGGCCGATGCTTGCCGTGTTCGTTCCGAGCGTCGGGCCGTTCGTGTCGCCCAGATAGCACCCACGGGCAATGGCGTCCCTCGCCGCTCTGCCTCCCCGGTGGCTAACGCCGCCACCGACCCTGCTGCCCGCGAGCAACAGGACTCGTTGCTGCCGCTGTGCGTGCGGCGCGACGGCCGCACCGCGACTCCGTCACCCACTCCAGCCATGGCGTCGTCTTCTCACGGCCGTCGTGGGCCGGCGAATGCGCAGCCTGCGCTGTTCATGGCGCGCGAGCTTCTTCGCTATCGTCCGGCCAATGACCTCTGCAGCGCGCATCTTCAGCTACCCCAACGCTTCTACAACGATGGTGCCAGGTGACTTTTTGGTTTGTTCAATTGAGGGCGCCCCTCGGGCTGCATTATCTTCAAGCTGCCAGGGCCCGCACCTGCAGCATGTATCATTTTGCACATGTATCAGAACTGGATTCGCCCTTCCATGAATTGCTTAATATTATCACCTGCATGTCCGGTGCTTCGCCACCATGAATGTTGTGCGCCCTCACGAGCCCGCCCGCGACCGCCTCATGATTAAGGACTGGCACGGCGTCTGTGCTCGGGTTCATCCCTGTAGCGTCGCTAAACCCAAGTGGCTGAGCTCTGTCTCGCGGGCTAGCTCCCATGCACGTCACCTCCCATGGTCCTTGGTGCCTTGTTCTCGCATGAGCTAATCGAGAGCGGATGATTTACGGCGCGCGACCCGGTGCCTCGCCGCCGCGGGAGCCACGCGCCGGTTGTTTTTCTTTAGGATTGTTGTATGAGAAGACTGGGCACGGTGTCTGTGCTCGGGTCCGTCCCTGCATCGTCGATAAACCCAATGGCTGAGCTCTGTCTGGCGGGCCGGTCCCATTCACGTCACCTCCTGGGGTCGTTGGTGCTTGGCCTTCTCATGCGATGTCCTCCGGAGATTCACTCGGCGCAGGCCACCCCAATATCTCTCGTGATTTTTACAGGCACCCCGTAACAAAATTCAGGCGCAACCCGCCTTGAGGTAGGGCCCCGTGAGTCCCGCGCTAGCTCACGGGTGCCCATATACACCTCCTCCAGTCCTGTCGTGCAAGCCACGTGTCCGGACGGGGCTGTACACGCCCCGGAGTCTCCCCTCAGAGGGAACTCCCACCCACGCACCAGTGGAAGCCCCATGCTCCGCGCTGGCGGACGACACAGTCCAGGAGCGGCTATGCCCACGCCAAAGTGGAAGCACCATGCTCCGCGCTGGTGAATAAACAACTGAGGGTGGCCCTCGTGGCCGCATCAACCTCAGGACAGCCTTTCGGCTCTTCACCCGGCAACATCTCACGGCTTTCCCCTAGAGAGGCCCACGCGAGGGGGCTGGACACGGGGGCTACGCCCAGGCCATGCCTGGTACACGCCACCTTGCCTGTTTTCTCGCGTACCTCCTAGGCAAAAGCGGGTGAGTGAAGGTGCGTGTTTTCTCCTTCATGAGGGCCGTTCGTATGTCAAGGGGGACCCCTGAGCATTGTGCCTCAGGGGCCTCACTAGTCACGTAGCCCCTCGCCCCTTCATCCTAGTGATCCGGACACCCCAATGGCGGATGAGGTACGCACGGGGCTTGGCCCTGCCGACGTAGAATGCTGAAGCAAACACAAAGGAGACCAAGCACGAAAGAGAAATCACGGAGTTCTAACAAGCTATTACAAAACATAATGTCCTACGAGTTTGAACATAAGTTCTCACGCCTCTGCAAGTCACCATGAATGTTGTAGGGTCAACTAGGAGGAAGCACCGCCATTGCCTTGGTGGCCGCCATCGCTCGCGTTGGGAAGCCCGTCGTTGATGACGCTCCCACCACCTTCGCCGCCGGCTTCTGTCGCACCTGCGGGGTTGAGGACGCAGAGGAACTTCCCCAACAAGGCCTCCACCTACTCCTTCACGGCCTCGACAGCAGCTGTGCGGGATTCAAGGGCGACTGGCTTGATCAATGTGCTGAGGTCGAAGCTTGGGTCCCGGAGGTGGAGGTGGCTGAAGACGCGCGTTGCGGCCGAGGTAAAGAGCGCGCAGCACTCTCCCTCCATCGTGGATTCCATCCCAGTGGCAACGCCCTCAAGCACCTCCGCAAGCTTGGGGAGAAGCCCAGCAGGGCCATCCTCCGGAGTCGCCAGCGGCTCCTTGTACCTCCCTCCGTAAAGGGAGCGCAACGCCTTGCGAGACCTGAGCTCGGAGGAGACCAAGGCTTCGCGTCCCGCGGCCGCCATTTTCTCGGCGGTGGCAAGGGTCCTCTCCCTGGCCTCTAGCTGGGCAGTCGCCTCAGAGACAAGCTGGGCATGGGATGCTCGCGCCTCGTCCACCTCCTCCTTCAGCTTGCCCAGGCGGTCCCGCTCCACGGCTTGGTCCTTGGCTGCCTGCGGGCCTTGAGCTCCTCCTCCTGCTGATGGAGCCATTGGGTGTGGGCGGCCTGCGCATCACGGAGAGCTTTCAGCTCAGTCTCCGCCTTGCTGCAGCGCCCCTCGGTAGACAATGCATCGGCCAGCGCCGCACCGTTAGCCCTCGCGGCCTCGTTGGCCTTCTTCCTGCTCTCCGCGGTGGCGGCCTCGGCCCGGCTCTAGGCTGCCCTGGCGGACGCGTCGGCCTGAAGCCATCCTGAGATCAGCCCCATGCGTCCTCGCCCCGCACTTGTCGGTGTCCTGAAGGTCGGTCCGGAGCTGGTCCAGTGCGTTGAAGGCCTCCTCTAGAGCCCCGGGCCCGACAAGGGGGTTGCGGTCCGCCAGCACAAGGGCCTGGGGAGGAGGCGGTGTCGGCATGGGAACTAGCGTCGCCATGCTACTTCTTGAGCTTGCGTTGGTTTTTCCCTTGAAGAGGAAAGGGTGATGCAGCAAAGTAGAGTAAGTATTTCCCTCAGCTTTTGAGAACCAAGGTATCAATCCAGTAGGAGACAACGCTCAAGTCACCGAATACCTGCACAAACAAACACCAACCTTGCACCCAACGCGATAAAGGGGTTGTCAATCCCTTAACGGTTATTTGCAACGTGAGATCTGATAGAGATGATAAACGGTAAAGTAATATTTTTGGTATTTTTGGTTTATGGAACGGAAAGTAAAGATTGCAACGTAAAAGAAATAGGAAATGGAAATTGTAGATCGGAAACTTATATGATGGAAAATAGACCCGGGGGCCATAGGTTTCACTAGAGGCTTCTCTCAAGATAGAAATTATTATGGTGGGTGAACAAATTACTGCCAAGCAATTGATTGAAAAGCGCAAAGTTATGACGATATCTAAGGCAATGATCATGAATATAGGCATCACGTCTGTGTCAAGTAGACCGAAACAATTCTGCATCTACTACTATTACTCCACATATTGACCGACTCCTGCCTGCATCTAGAGTATTAAGTTCATAAGAATAGAGTAACGCATTAAGTAAGATGACATGATGTAGCGGGATAAACTCAAGCAATATGATGAAAACCCCATCTTTTTATCCTTGATGGCAACAATACAATACGTGCCTTGCTGCCCCTACTGTCACTGGGAAAGGACACCACAAGATTGAACCCAAAGGTAAGCACTTCTCCCATTGCAAGGAAAACCAATCTAGTTGGCCAAACCAAATCTATAGTTCGAAGAGACTTGCTAAGATATCAAATCATGCATATAAGAATTCAGAGAAGATTCAAATAATATTCATAGATAAGCTGATCATAAATCCACAATTCATCGGATCTCGGCAAACACACCGCAAAAAAGTATTACATCGAATAGATCTCCAACAACATCGAGGAGAACTTTGTATTGAGAATCAAAGAGAGAGAAGAAGCCATCTAGCTACTAGCTATGGACCCGTAGGTCTGAAGTAAACTATTCACACTTCATCGGAGAGGCAATGGTGTTGATGTAGAAGCCCTCCGTGATCGAATTCCACTCCGGCAGGATGCCGGAAAAGGCCCCAAGATGGGATCTCATGGGTACAGAAGGTTCGGCGGTGGAAAAGTGGTTTTGTTGCCCCCCTGGATGTTTTTGGGGTATAAGAGTATATATAGGCGAAAGATCTAGGTACGAGGGGCCCACAAGGTCGGGGGGCGTGCCCTACCCCCCTGGGCATGCCCTCCACCCTTGTGGCTGCCTCGCGGCTCTTTCGACTTGCACTCCAAGTCTCCTGGGTGTCTTCTGGTCCAAGAAAAATCATCGCAAAAGTTTTATTCCGTTTGGTATTCCTTTTCTGCAAAACTCTAAAACAAGGAAAAAACAGAAACTGGCACTGGGCTCTAGGTTAATAGGTTAGTCCCAAAAATCATATAAAATAGCATATTAAAGCATATAAAACATCTAAAACAGATAATATAATAGCATGGAACAATCAAAAATTATAGATACGTTGGAGACGTATCACGCCATAGTTGTAGGGCCAGCTTGAGGCTCTAGAGCCCCCGAACCCCCCGCGGGCATGATTGGGACGGGCGAATCCGGAGCCTGCTGGCCTGCGGAAGCAGGCTCCTCCTGAGGCACCTCCATCGTACCTTTGGGGGCCTGCTCCGTCGCAGGGGAGTGCGAGGCGACCTCCTCAGCTTGCGTTGGGGCCACCATGGCCCTGGCGAGCGGTGGTGCCCCGGGGATCCCGGCGTCCTCCTTCTTCTTCTTCACCACGACACCCACCCTGGTCACTAGGAGGGAGGTGTTGTGAGTATGGTATCAAGAGGCGGCAAACGAAAACAAGGCAAGACGCTTACTCGTCAGAGGCGATGTACGCCCTCTTCCTGACCAAGACCGGGGCACCGTCGACCTTCTTGGGCGCGGTCTTGGCCGCGCCCTGGAGATTGATAGGGCGCACGATGGCCGGCTTCGGTGTGGCACCAGCAGGCGGCAACACAAGGGCGCCGCCTCGAGGAGGGGGCGCTGCCCCGTTCTTCTTTGGGACCACTCGTCCCGGCCTCTGCAAGGCCGGGGGAGTGGCCCCGGACCTTGTGACGACCCGGGTGGGGCGCGGGGATTCCGCGACCGGGGGCTCGGCGGCATCATCATCGTCGGGGAGGCTGCGGAGAAGCTCGCTCTGGGACGGAGGAGAGGTATCCGCCACATCGTCAATGGTCGCCTCCGAGTCCTCGTCCCCCTTCTCCTCAGCGTCATCGCCGAAAGATACCATCACCAGGGAGCTGGGGAGTTCCGACGGCACGAGCCCCAGCTCATTGAAGACGGGCATGGCGGCGACCAGCTCCGTCCCGTCACCTCGAAGGTACAGCGGGATGTAGGCCACTGGGAGGCCGCCCGGATCCTTCTCAAGCAGGGTATGCATGGCCTTGTCCATCTCCTCGCCCGTTAAGCTCCTTGGGCGCAGCCGGATGTTGTCCTTCGCGCCCTTGAAATCCCACATGGGGCGTGAGTGTGCCTGGAGCGGGGCCAGACGCTGCGTCAGGAACTCCTTGATGAGCATGGCCCCCGTCAGCACCCCGGCCTCCATGTCCACCGTCATCTTCTTCAAGACTGGCGCCGCCCGGGGGTCAGTGAGCTTCTCATGACCCCACCAATCGAGCTTCTCCGGCAGCTCGGTCGGCAGTTCCAGCCGCGCATGGAGGCCCCCCGCGCCATGAAGACCCACTTGCGCCGGAAGTTCTCCATCTTCTTCCCGGCCCGCTTGAGCATGTTGCCGGGGTGGACAGCGGCGAAGGAGACGCAGCCGGAATGCTGGGTATGGTCATGCTGCCGAAGATAGAAGAAGTGGGGAAGGAGCGCAACAGAAGGCATCACGCCCACAAACGCCTCGTAGTAAAAGGCGAAGATCGACAGGAGGAGAATGGAGTTGGGCTGAAGGTGTAGAGCCTGGACTTGGTAGTGGTCCAGGACGGCAATGAAGAACTTGGAGAAGGGCGGGATGATCCCTGCAAAGACGTTGTGGAGGAGGAAGGGGTAGAATGTCCCTGCCAGGGCCCCTTGCTCGGCGGAGCCGGCTAGGAGCGTCGTTTCCTTCCCCTCGTTTTCGGCGCCGGCCGTCAACGGGAGCGCGGCAGTAAGGTGTCTCTCCTCAGTGATGGAGGACATGCCAAGAGCCAGCGCAGGAGAGGAGGAGGAGCTCGTGGCCTATGCAGCCTGTGCGGCCAACTTCGCCTTCCCGGATGCCATTTGCGAAGAACTTGGGGAAAGAGATGAGGAAAGGTGGAGGAATTCCACCGGATCTGGAGATGTCCTTAGCAGGAAGAAAGGGGATCTGGAGCAAGACGAGGAGAGGGCAATGAAGGTTCGGAGGCAAGCGCTAGTCTTTTGTCAGCCTGGGGTAGTTGCCGAGGTGGCTTGGGAAGCACATATGCCCACGTCCCATCAAGCGCCACGTGTTGGCCCGGTCCGCAGGCGATTGGGGCCCGCGGCACTTCATCCTTGCCATTTGGCTTCGCCTTGAAGCCAAGTCCGAGCGCGCCTTGGGCCCGGGGGCTGCTGTCGGCGTTCTGGGAACCAGGGTACCCAGACCTGCCTGCCTGCGGCCCACGGCGTGGCGCCATCGACGGCCTGGTACGGCCCATCTACAACACCTTCAAGACAAGACCCTCGCGAGGGGCCAAGCCTCACAAGGCGGGCGACATCAAGACCTCCAGAGGGAGCGGCCTCCTTAGGCTGGCTCCTGAGGAGCGGAGATTTCTATGCAGATGCCCACCTCATGAGGTGGAGGTGACGCAAGCCATGACGACCAAGGCCAGGCGGGCGCAGAGCAGCAGGTTTCCTCTTTGGTGCTAAGGAGGCAAGCGCAGGTGCGGGGTCCCGAGGAATCACCCAAAGGTTTTGATTCCCGTGCAACGAGACCAAGACCGCCAGGACGGCAGGACGGATGTCATCGCCGAGCCCACCGCGGCGTCACGGCCAGAAGCTTTGCAGGCGAAGACCACCTTTCATCAATATAAGATGTACTACTTGTCCCCTTTCAAATTGGTCGTTGTGGAATCCCTTCCCGCCTTCGTTTTTGGGGAAGAGGACCAAGGCCACTATATATAGGTTAGCCACCACCATAGGAAGGGGGGTCGGACCCGGAACAACTCACTCTCACCAGAGCAAGCCTCGCGAGCATGTTCATCCTCTGTACTAGTTCATCCTCAACACCTCGTGAGGCTAATCCACCACAAAGCAGGAGTAGGGTATAACACCGCAAGGTGGCCCGAACCTGGGTAAACTGCCGTGTCCATCTTCTTCCCTGTTCTTCGAGCTAGGCTGTAGGGCGGCGTGTTTAGTTAGAAGGATAGGTTGAGTTCTTCGCACACGCCCCATAGTTCGAACCTTCTTTGGGTCTATGGAGCCCTGAATCCAACAGATGGAGCATAGCCAGACTATATGATTTTGTAGGGATAACTTTTTTTGGCCATGTTATTTTGAGAAGACATGATTGCTTAATTAGTATGCTTGAAGTATTATTGTTTTTATGTCAATATTAAGCTTTTGTTTTGAATCTTATAGATCTGAATATTCATGCCACAATAAAGAAAATTACATGGATAAATATGTTAGGTAGCATTCCACATCAAAAATTTTGTTTTTATCATTTACCTACTCGAGGACGAGCAGGAATTAAGCTTGGGGATTCTTGATACTTCTCCAACGTATCTATTAGTTTTTATTGTTCCATGCTATTATATTATCTATTTTGGATGTTTTATATGCATTAATATGCTATTTTATATTATTTTTGGGACTAACCTATTAACCCAGAGCCCAGTGCCAGTTTCTGTTTTTTCCTTGTTTTTGAGTTTAGAAGAAAATGAATATCAAACGGAGTCCAAACGGAATAAAACTTTACGATGATTTTTCTTGGACCAGAAGGCACACATAGGACTTGGAGACCAAGGCAAAGGAGTCCTGAGGCGACGGCAAGGGTGCAGGACGCGCCTCAGGGGGGGGCGCCCCCTGCCTTGTGGGTCCCTCGGAGCTCCTCTAATGCTATTCTTTTGCCTATAAATTCTCAAATATTCCCAAACCATCATAGGCATCCACGAAAATACTTTTCCGCCGCCGCAACCTTCTGTACCCGTGAGATCCCATCTTGGGGCCTTTTCCAGTAATCTGCCGGAGGGGGATTCGATCACAGAGGGCATCTACATCAACCCTATTGCCCTTTCGATGAAACGTGAGTAGTTTACCTCAGACCTATGGGTCCATAGCTAGTAGCTAGATGGCTTCTTCTCTCTCTTTGATCTTCAATACCATGTTTTCCTCGATGTTCTTGGAGTTCTATCCGATGTAATATTCTTTTGTGGTGTGTTTGTCGAGATCCGATGAATTGTGGATTTATGATCAGATTATCTATGAATATTATTTGAATCTTCTCTGAATTCTTATATGCATGATTTGATATCTTTGTATTTCACTTCGAATTATCGGTTTGGTTTATCTAACTAGATTGTTATTTCTTGCAATGGGAGAGGTGCTTAGTTTTGGGTTCAATCTTGCGGTGTCCTCACCCAGTGACATAGTTGGGGTAGCGAGGCACGTATTGTATTGTTGCCATGAAGGATAAAAAGATGGGTGTTTCATCACATTGCTTGAGTTTATCCCTCTACATTATGTCATCTTACTTAAGGCGTTACTCCGTTCTTTATGAACTTAATACTCTAGATGCATGCTGGATAGCGGTCGATGTGTGGAGTAATAGTAGTAGATGCAGAATCGTTTCGGTCTACTTGACACGGACGTGTTGCCTATATTTCATAATCATTGCCTTGGATATCGTCATAACTTTGCGCTTTTCTATCAATTGCTCGACAGTAATTTGTTCACCCACCGTATGTTTTCTTTTAAGAGAGAAGCCTCTAGTGAAACCTATGGCCCCCGTGTCTATTTTCCATCATATATTTTCAGATCTATAAACAAAAAACCCAAAAATACCTTGCTGCAATTTATTTACTTTTATTTTGTTTTATGTTTTAGTAACCTTTTATATCTATCTCTATCAGATCTCACCATTGCAATTTACCATGAAGGGATTGACAACCCCTTTATCGCGTTGGGTGCAAGTGTTTGATTGTTTGTGTAGGTGCATAGATTGGAGACTTGCTTGTACCTCCTACTGGATTGATACCTTGGTTCTCTAACTGAGGGAAATACTTATCTCTACTTTGCTGCATCACCCTTTCCTCTTCAAGGGAAAAAACAACGCAAGCTCAAGAAGTAGCAGCGGTTCTGGCAGCTCTGGAACATTTCCGGTTTTTTTCAGGAAAAATCCCAGAAGTTCCTAGAACAATTCTGGCGCCCTCCAAGAATTTTCAGGCATGTGCCGAAACCAATTTGACTTAACGGTGTACTCCTAAACAACTTTTCGGTTTTACCGAAACTCTTCCGGTGTTCTCTCTCCGGAACTCTTCCGTTGTCTCCGAAACTTTTCCGGTGACTTTCTCTCAGACTCCCTGTCTAGTATTCAACAGATAGATGACCCTTAAGTGTGTGACTCTGTAGGTTCGGTGAAGTATAGACATGACTGCAACACTTTCCAATCAATGATCAACATCGGAGCCGTGGAGACGCATATTGACCCCTATACCCACATGAATAATTATTCGAGTGAACCTCCAGTTGCCGTGTGCTATTCCTGTTGCTTCGTGATATGTTACAAATACCTGAGGTGAGATTTATCGCATCCCCATGGATCAACAATTTGTCCACTATGCTTGTTACCTCGTTACTAGTTTTGTTACCTTTTCTCGTTTCCGTGTTCCTGCATCCTTGTGATCCAATCACACTGTGTCGGGCCAGACGATGATGGATACCGTGACACCGAGTGGGCGCAAGAATATCTTTCCACCGTCGGAGGAGCAAATCCCAATCTTGATCTATCTCATTACTTGCCATACTTTTCCGTGAACCCGTAAGCCGCCGTAATAGCCACCCAGTTATGGATGACGTTTAACAAACCCCCAAAGTTCATGAAGCAAGTACGAAGGAACTCGATACTCTCATGGTCTAAGGAATTATGCAAACATTAACTATCTCTGTGTTATTAACCATTAACTTGTGATGAATGTATCTCATAGCATAACATCAATTCAGGTCAATTGAACACAAGTGTTCTCCTAACATTGTGCCCTCAAAATCGCCTGCATAGTCATGCCCATGATCAGGAAAACAGGATCAGCATGCAATACTTGAGCGAGTCTTAGAGGCAAGACTAGGAATACATTTTACCGTTTATTATACCACACGTGCATATGAGTTTCCCTCCGAGCCTCTGGTTATTGCAGACTCGAGAATCATAGCAGTTATAGCATGGATCATTGATGTCTGCTAGAACTATGTCGGTATTTCCCCAAAGAGGAAGGGATGATGTAGCACAGCGATGGTAGGTATTTCCCTCAGTGATGAGACCAAGGTTATCGAACCAGTAGGAGAACCACGCAACACTACGTGAATGGTACCTGCACACAAATAACAAATACTCGCAACCCGACATATTAAAGGGGTTGTCAATCCATTTCGGGCAACGGCGCCAGAGATGGCTAGTGGACGGGAAAAAGTTGTAATAGATTGGATAAATAGATCTCGAATAAATGCAAAATAAAATAAAGTGCAGCAAAGTATTTTTGGGTTTTTGGAAATATAGATCTGAAAACAAAAGCAAATAAAAATAGATCGCAAAGGCAAATATATTAAAGAAGAGACCCGGGGCCGTAGGTTTCACTAGTGGCTTCTCTCGAGAAAAATAGCAAACGGTGGGAAAACAATTACTGTTGGGAAATTGATAGAACTTCAAATACTCATGACGATATCCAGGCAATGATCATTATATGGGCATCACGTCCAAGATTAGTAGACCGACTCCTACCTGCATCTACTACTATTACTCCACACATCGACCCCTATCCAGCATGCATCTAGTGTATTAAGTTCAGGGAAAAATGGAGTAATGCAATAAGAACAATGACATGATGTAGACAAGATCTATTTATGTAGAAATAGACCCCATCTTGTTATCCTTAATAGCAACGATACATACGTGTCGTTTCCCTTTCTGTCACTGGGATCAAGCACCGTAAGATCGAACCCATCACAAAGCACCTCTTCCCATTGCAAGATAAATAGATCAAGTTGGCCAACCAAAACCCAAATATTAGAGAAGAAATACGAGGCTATAAGCAATCATGCATATAAGAGATCAAAGAAGACTCAAATAACTTTCATGGATAAAAACATAGATCTGATCATAAACTCAAAGTTCATCGGATCCCAACAAACACACCGCAAAAAGAGTTACATCATATGGATCTCCAAGAGACCATTGTATTGAGAATCAAATGAGAGAGAGAAAGCCATCTAGCTACTAACTATGGACCCGTAGGTCTACAAAGAAGTACTCACGCATCATCGGAGAGGCACCAATGGACATGATGAACCCCCCCGAGATGGTGTCTAGATTGGATCTGGTGTTTCTGGAACTTGCGGTGGCTGGAATTGATTTTGGTCGACACCCCCAGGGTTTCTAGAATATTGGGGTATTTATAGAGCAAAGAGGCGGTGCGGGAGGCGGCCGAGGTGGGCACAACCCACCTGGGCGCGCCTGGGCCTCCAGGCGCGCCCTGGTGGGTTGTGCTCCCCTCGGAGCACCCCCCAGGTGCTTCTCCGGCCCACTGGATGTCTTCTGGTCCAAAAAAAATCCACAAAAAGTTTCGCTGCGTTTAGACTCCGTTTGGTATTGATTTCCTACGATGTAAAAAACAAGCAGAAAACAACAACTGGCACTGGGCACTATGTCAATAGGTTAGTACCAAAAAATGATATAAAATGATTGTAAAACATCCAAGAATGATAATATAACAGCATGGAACAATCAAAAATTATAGATACGTTGGAGACGTATCAGCATCCCCAAGCTTAATTCCTGCTCATCCTCGAGTACGTAAATGATAAAAACAGAATTTTTGATGTGGAATGCTGCCTAACATGTTCATCACATATTCTTTTCTTTATAGCATGGACATTTGGACTTTTATATGGTTCGAAGCAATAGTCTAGTTTTGACATGATAACTTAAATACTCAAGCATATCAACAAGCAACCATGTCTTTCAAAATATCAACGCTAAAATAAGTTATCCCTAGCCCATTATGCTCAATCATTGATCCATTCATGAAACACACTCGCATATTAGCTACACCCAATGCTCAAGTACGATCATAGTGCCCCTTAGTTGGTGCTTTATAAGAGAAGATGGAGACTCAAAATAAAAGTTGCATAAAGTAAAAGAAAGGCCCTTCGCGGAGGGAAGTAGGGATTTGTAGAGGTGCCAGAGCTCAAAGCAAAAATTGAGAGATAAAAAATATTTTGGGAGGTATACTTTTCCCACCAACGAAAACGACTTAGAGTTCCCCACACTTTCCATGCTAGATATATCATAGGAGGTTCCCAAACAAAAAATAAAGTTTATTCCTTTTTCCACCATTTCTTTCACTTTCCATGGCTAGCCGTATCCAAGGGTGCCCTCCATACCAACACTTTCCAAGGAATTTATTATTTGACAACATAAAGTAAATTTATTCATTTTGGGACTGGGCATCCCTAATACCTTTGCCTTACTCTCGTGCAATGACAAGTGAATAAACACTCATCGTGAGAATAACACATCTAGCATGGAAAATATCGGCCACCCCTCACCGCCTCGCGAGCGGTACGAGCACACAAAAGAGAAATTTATTTTGAAGATTAGAGATGGCACATGCAAATTTGTTTAGAACGGCAAAATAATACCGCATATAGGTAGATATAGTGGACTCATATGGCAAAACTGGTTTAAAGGGTTTTGGATGCACAAGTAGTGATCATACTTAGTGCAAAATGAAGGCTAGCAAAAGATTGAGAAGCGACCAACCAAGAAACGAAAAATCTCATAAGCGAGCATTAATCATAATTAACACCGAATAATGCACCACAACTAGGATATAATTTCATTGCATAACTATTGACTTTCATGCAAGCATAGGGAATCACAAACCTTAACACCAATATTCTTACTAAAGCATAATTACTCATTAACATAACTCACATATCACATCATCATATCTCAAAACTATTACAAGGAATCAAGTTTATTTTGTCCAATGATGTTCATGAAAGTTTTTATTATATCCTTCTTGGATATCTATCACTTTGGGACTAATTTTAATGTGTTGCTTTTGATAAGCCCAAACAAATATAAGTGAAGATCATGAGCATAATATTTCTTTCTCTCAAATTAATTTAAGTGAAGCAAGAGAGAATTTCTTAAAAAAATTTACTAACTCCCAAATAAATCTAAGTGAATCATGAGAGCATTTCTTCAAAAATAATAAAGCACACTGTGCTCAAAAAGATATAAGTGAAGCACTAGAGCAATTCCATAGCTCATAAAGATTTAAGTGAAGCATAGAGAGCAATTCTAACAAGTCATGAAATAATTTTGGCTCTCTCAAATAGGTGTGTCCAGCAAGGATTCAAGACTTAAAACAAAAAGCAAAACAAGAAAAGACTCATATCATACAAGACGCTCCAAGCAAAACTCATAGTATGTCACGAATAAAAATATAGTTCCGAGTAAAATACCGATGGTCGTTAGAAGAAAGAGGGGACGTCACTCGGGCATCCCCAAGCTTAGTTGCTTGCTTCTCTTTGGATAATAGCTTGGGATGCCATGGTCATCCCCAAGCTTAGGCTCTTCTTACTCCTTATTCCTTCATCCATCGTAAAATCACCCTAAACTTGAAAACTTCAATCACACAAAACTCAACAAAACCTTCGTGAGATCCGTTAGTATAAGAAAACAAATCACTACTATAAGTACTGTAGCAAACCAATTCATATTTTATTATTGCATTATATCTACTGTATTCCAACTTTTCTATGGCAAACACTCTTCAAAGAAAACCATAGAATCATTAAAACAAGCACACAACACAAAGAAAACAGAATATGTCTAAAACAGAACAGTCTGTAGAAATCTGAATATTTCGAATACTTTTGTGACACCAAAAATTCTGAAAAATTAGGACAACAGAGGAAATTTGAATATTAATCTTTTGTAAAAAATTAAGAATTTTTCGTATCTTCTGTGAAGTTTTAAAATTGTTTTACTGGACGCAAAAGTTTCTGTTTTCCAACAAGATCAAATCAACTATCACCCAACATAATCCTAAAGGCTTTACTTGGCACAAACACTAATTAAAACACAAAAAACTCAATCATAACAGTAGAATTATTATGATAACATTCAAGAACAGAAAGCAAAAGGCAAAAAAAATATTCATTGGGTTGCCTCCCAACAAGCGCTATCGTTTTACGCCCCTAGCTAGGCATAAGGCAAGGATCTAAGTATTGTCATCTTTGGTTCTAGATCCATAAGATGCCCTCATGATTGATTCATATGGTGGCCTAATTCTTGTTCTAGGGAAGTGTTCCATACCCTTCCTTAGTGGAAGTTGAAATTTAATATTGCCTTCTTTCATATCAATCACGGCGCCAATAGTACGTAAAAACGGTCTACCAAGAATAATTGGACAAGACGGATTATAATCAATATCAAGAACAATAAAATCTATGGGCACATAATTCCTATTTGCAAGAATAAGAACATCATTAATTCTTCCCATAGGCTTTTTAATAGTAGAATCCGCCAAGTGCAAATTTAAAGAGCATTCTTCAATATCGGTAAGACCAAGCACATCACATAAAGATTTCAGAATTGTAGAAACACTAGCACCCAAGTCACATAAAGCAAAACACTCATAATTTTTAATCTTGACTATGATAGTAGGTTCCCATTCATCATGTAATTTTCTAGGAATTGAATCTTCTAAAGCTTTCATCATAGCATCAACAATATGTTTAGTAAAACCTTTGTTTTGTTCATAAGCATTGGGTGAATTTATCATGGATTGCAACAAAGAAATACAATCAATCAAAGAGCAACTATCATAATTAAAGTCTTTGTAATCCAAAAGAGTGGGCACATCACTAGTTAAAGTTTTGACCTCTTCAAACCCACTTTTATCAATTTTCTCAACAAGATTTTCACCCTCCGGATTATTGGGACGCCTTCTAACTAAAGTTGTCTCTTCTCCAGTCCCTTTTTCATCAATCTTAATTTTACTAAACAAAGAATCAATAGAAGAAACACCAATCATTTTAAGATCTTCATCACTTTTGTGAAAGCAATCACTAGAAAATGTCTTTTCTAAAAATTCTCTTCTAGCTCTAAGCATAGCGGTTCTTTTCTTACTTTCATCCATGGAAACATAAAGAGCTTTAATTGATTCTTCAACCTTAGGCACAAAAAATTTCATCTTGAGATTTTCTACATCATGAGAGATTCTATCAACACTTCTAGACAAATCATCAATTTTATTCAACTTTTCTTCTATTGTAGCATTGAAAAGTTTTTGAGTATTGATAAATTATTTAATATTATTCTCAAGATTAGAGGTGTTCCTAGTATTATTGTAAGAAGGATTACCATAGGAATTACCATAATTATTAGAGGAATTACTAGGAAAAGGCCTAGGATTAAAATTACCTCTATAAGCATTGTTATTGAAATTGTTTCGCGAAATAAAATTCACATCTATGGCATCACTATTTTGCTCAATCAAAGTAGACAAAGGCACATCATTAAAATCAATAGGAGCACTTTTATTAGCAACCAATTTCATAAGAGCATCAACTTTTTCACTCAAAGGAGAAATTTCTTCAACCAAATTAACTTTTTTACTAGTAGGAGCTCTTTCGGTATGCCATTGTGAATAATTTGCCATGATATTATCAAGCAATTTAGTGGCTTCACCCAAGGTAATTTCCATAAAAGTACCACCCGCGGCCGAATCTAAAAGGTTACGAGAAACAAAATTCAACCCCGCGTAAAAAAATTGTATGATCATCCAAAGATTTAACCCATGAGTTGGGCAATTCCATAACATCAATTTCATCCTTTCCCAAGATTGTGCAACATGCTCATGTTCAAGTTGCTTGAAATTCATAATCTGGGTTCTAAGGGAAATAATTTTTGTGGGCGGAAAATACTTAGTAATGAAAGCATCTTTGCACTTATTCCAAGAATCGATACTATTGCAAGGCAAAGAAGAAAACCAAATTTTGGCACGATCTCGCAAAGAAAACGGGAATAATTTCAACTTCACAACATCATTGTCCACATATTTTTTCTTTTGCATATCGCATAATTCCACGAATGTGTTAACATGGGACGCGGCATCCTCATTAGGAGTACTGGAAAATTGATCTTTCATAACAAGATTCAGCAAAGCAGTATTAATATCACAAGTCTCCGCACTAGTGGCGGGAGGAGCAATCGGAGTGCTAAGAAAATCATTGTTGTTGGTATTTGAGAAATCACACAACTTGGTGTTCTCTTGAGTCATTGTGACTTCGCAACAAGATTGCACTCAAAAACAGATCCGGCAAGAAAACGGCGAACGAAAAAGAGGGCGAATAAAATGGTAAATTTTTGTGAAGTGGGGGAGAGAAAAACGAGAGGCAAATGGAAAATAATGTAAATTGCGAGGAGATGAGATTTGTGATTAGGAACCTGGTAGATGTTGATGATGTCTCCCCGGCAACGGCGCCAGAAATTCCTTTTGATGTCTGCTAGAACTACGTCGGTATTTCCCCAAAGAGGAAGGGATGATGCAGCACAGCGACGGTAGGTATTTCCCTCAGTGATGAGACCAAGGTTATCGAACCAGTAGGAGAACCACGCAACACTACGTGAACGGCACCTGCACACAAATAACAAATACTCGCAACCCGACGTATTAAAGGGGTAGTCAATCCCTTTCGGGCAACGGCGCCAGAAATGGCTAGTGGACGGGAAAAAGTTGTAATAGATTGGATAAATAGGTTTCGAATAAATGCAAAATAAAATAAAGTGAAGCAAGGTCTTTTTGGCTTTTTGGAAATATAGATCTGAAAACAAAAACAAATAAAAATAGATCGCAAAGGCAAATATATTAAAGAAGAGACCCGGGGGCCGTAGGTTTCACTAGTGGCTTCTCTCGAGAAAAATAGCAAACAGTGGGAAAACAATTACTGTTGGGCAATTGATAGAACTTCAAATACTCATGACGATATCCAGGCAATGATCATTATATAGGCATCACGTCCAAGATTAGTAGACCGACTCCTGCCTGCATCTACTACTATTACCCCACACATCGACAGCTATCCACCATGCATCTAGTGTATTAAGTTAATGGAAAAATGGAGTAATGCAATAAGAACGATGACATGTTGCAGACAAGATCTATTTATGTACAAATAGACCCCATCTTGTTATCCTTAATGGGAACGATACAAACGTGTCGTTTCCCTTTCTGTCACTGGGATCAAGCACCATAAGATCGAACCCATTAGAAAGCACCTCTTCCCATTGCAAGATAAATAGATCAAGTTGGCCAAACAAAACCCAAATATCAGAGAAGAAATACGAGGCTATAAGAAATCATGCATATAAGAGATCAAAGAAGACTCAAATAACTTTCATGGATAAAAACATAGATCTGATCATAAACTCAAAGTTCATCGGATCCCAACAAACACACCGCAAAAAGAGTTACATCATATGGATCTCCAAGAGACCATTGTATTGAGAATCAAACGAGAGAGAGAAAGCCATCTAGCTACTAACTATGGACCCGTAGGTCTACAAAGAACTACTCATGCTTCATCGGAGAGGCACCAATGGACATGATGAACCCCTCTAAGATGGTGTCTAGATTGGATCTGGTGTTTCTGGAACTTGCGGCGGTTGGAATTGATTTTCTTCGACTCCCCTAGGGTTTCTGGAATATTGGGGTATTTATAGAGCAAAGAGGCGGTGCGGGAGGCCACTGAGGTGGGCACAACCCACCTGGGCGCGCCTGGGCCTCCAGGCACGCCTTGGTGGGTTGTGCTCCCCTCGGAGCACCCCCCCCCCCCCAGCCAGGTGCTTCTCCGGCCCAATGGATGTCTTCTGGTCCAAAAAAAATCCATAAAAAGTTTCGCTGCATTTGGACTCCGTTTGGTATTGATTTCCTGCGATGTAAAAAACATGCAGAAAACAGCAACTGGCACTGGGCACTATGTCAATAGGTTAGTACCAAAAAATGATATAAAATGATTGTAAAACATCCAAGAATGATAATATAACAGCATGAAACAATAAAAAATTATAGATACGTTGGAGACGTATCAGTGACATTCCCATCAGCGTCTGTCTTCTTCTTGAAATCC
Organism: Thinopyrum elongatum; assembly: GCA_011799875.1. Taxonomy (NCBI): domain Eukaryota; kingdom Viridiplantae; phylum Streptophyta; class Magnoliopsida; order Poales; family Poaceae; genus Thinopyrum; species Thinopyrum elongatum. The sequence continues at coordinate 485,386,443 of CM022301.1, read as the reverse complement.
ATTTGTTCTCAATGGCCTTTTAGTCATCAAGTAAGTCTACCAAAGTCCATACTTGTTTTTCATACATAGATCCTATCTTGGATTTCATGGCCTCAAGCCATTTGTTGGAATCCGGACTCATCATTGCTTCTTCATACTTCGTAGGTTCACCATTGTCTAACAACATGACTTCCAGGACAATATTACCATACCATTTAGGGGAGGTATTTGTCCTGGTCGACCTACGAAGTTTAGTTGTAGCTTGATTCGGAGTTTCATGATCATCATCATTAGCTTCCTCTCCGGCTGGTGTAGGCATCACGGAAACTTCTTTCTACGATGCGCTACTCTCCAATTCGAGAGAAGGTACGATTACCTCATCAAGATCCACCTTCCTCCCACTCACTTCTTTCGAGAGAAACTCCTTCTCTAGAAAGGATCCATCCTTGGCAACAAAGATCTTGCCCTCGGATCTGTGATAGAAGGTGTACTGTCTCTTTAGGGTGTCCTATGAAGACACGCTTCTCCACTTTGGGTTTGAGCTTATCAGGTTGAAGCCTCTTGACATAAGCGTCGCATCTCCAAACTTTAAGAAATGACAACTTAGGTTTCTTGCCAAACTATATATCATACAATGTCGTCTCAATGGATTTAGACGGTGCCCTGTTTAAAGTGAATGTGGCTGTCTCTAATGCATAACCCCAAAATGATAGTGGAAAACCGGCAAGAGACATCATAGAATGCACCATATCCAATAGAGTATGATTATGATATTTGGACACACCATTACGCTGTGTTGTTCCAAGTGGCATGAGTTCTGAAACAATTCCACATTGTCTTAAATGCCTGCCAAACTCGTAACTCAGATATTCACCTCCATGATCAGATCATAGAAATTTTATCCTCTTGTTACAGTGATTCTCTATTTCACTCTGAAACTCCTTGAACTTTTCAAATGTTTTAGAGTTGTGTTTCATTAAGTAAATATACCCATATCTACTTAAATCGTTTGTGAAGGTCAGGAAATAATGATATCCATTGTGTGCTTCAACACTCATTGGACCGCATACATTGGTATGTATTATTTCCAACAAGTCACTTGCCTGCTCCATTGTACCAAAAAAAGGGTTTTAGTCATCTTGCCCATGCGGCATGGTTCACATGTATCAAATGATTCAAAGTCAAGTGATTCCAACAGTCCATCCATATGGAGTTTCTTCATGCGCTTTACACCATTATGACCTAAGCGGCAGTGCCACAACTATGTGGTACTATCATCATTCTATTTGCATATTTTGGCATCAATATTATGAACATGTGTATCACTATGATCGAGATTCAACAAGAATAAACCATTCACATTTGCTGCATGACCATAAAAGATATTATTTATGTAAATAGAACAACCATTATTCGCTGACTTAA